>CM018692.1:18932497-19532497 GCA_009363875.1 Mikania micrantha | reverse complement strand
TGGAAAATTGCAACCTTTGGAGATTCCGATATGGAAATGGGAGCATATTACGATGGACCTAATCACGAAACTTCCTAAGACTAAGAACGGTTATGATACTATATGGGTCATCGTGGATCGGCTATCAAAGAGTGCTCACTTTATTCCGATCAAGGAGACATATTCTTCCAAGAAAATGGCTGAAATTTATGTTAAGGAGGTGGTGGCTCGACACGGGGTACCCGTGACTATTGTGTCTGATCGCGACACTCGGTTCACTTCTCATTTTTGGAAGAACTTTCAGGAGGAATTGGGTACGAGACTATTGTTGAGCACAGCGTATCACCCTCAAACGGATGGTCAGAGTGAAAGAACCATTCAAACTCTTGAGGACATGTTACGTGCGTGTATCATTGACTTTGGGGGAAGTTGGGATGATTACCTACCTTTGGCGGAGTTTTCTTATAATAACAGTTATCATTCCAGTCTTGGAATGCCTCCTTTTGAGGTTTTGTATGGGAGAAAATGTAGAACTCCCGTGTGTTGGGGAGAAGTGGGACCAAGGGAACTCGCTAGCAAAAAGGTAGTAAAGGTGACAAATGAACGAATCGATCAAATTCGTGCTCATTTAAAGGCGGCACAAGACCGTCAGAAATCGTATGCGGATAAACGAAGGAGGCCGATCAAATTCCAAGTGGGAGACTTTGTGTTGTTAAAGGTTTCTCCTTGGAAGGGTGTGATTCGTTTTCGAAAGCGGGGAAAACTTAGTCCACGGTTTATTGGACCATTCAAGATTATAGCTCAGATTGGCGAGGTTGCCTATCGCTTAGAGCTACCGGAGGAGTTAAGTGGGATTCGCAATACATTCCACGTATCTTATTTGCGAAAGTGCTTGGCGGATGAATCGGCTTATGTGCCATTGGAGGATTTGGTGATTGATGATAAACTCAATTATATTGAGAAACCGGTGGCTATCTTGGATAGAAAAGTCAAGCAACTTCGGAATAAGACGATTAACCAAGTAATGGTGCAATGGAAGAACAGACAGGGTTCGGATGCTACGTGGGAGTCCGAGGATGAAATGCGGAAATATTATCCTTTTCTTTTTGAGGTGTAATGAGGTTTCGGGGACGAAACCTTTGTAAGGAGGGGAGAATTTGTAACATCCCATTTTGGTGAAATATTATAAATTAAACATAATTGGTGTATGATTGTGTTTATTTAATTAATGGGTGTTTTGTATGATTTAATTATCTTAAATAATATTTGGTGGGTGATTTAAATAAGTATTTGTTAAATATATTGTAGTGGGAGTTAACTAACTTAATTAAGTTGGATATGAGTTAGTTAGTTTTAACATGTAGATGGAGGGGTTAGAAGTGTCAATAGCAGAAAGTTAAATAACAAGGGGGTTTAATGTTGACTTGGTCAACATTTCACACTTTTATGTGTGTGTATGTGCTGGAAACGTGAAAGAGAGGGGAGGACAAGGAGAAAAACTCAAGAACTTCAAGATTTGATCAAATTGAAGGTTGAATGTTGATCTGATCTTAAATGCAAGTTGAAATTGGAGTTCTCCTTGCATCAAACAACATCTAGGTAAGATTTTTGGGTGTTTTTGATGGGAATTTCGTGGGTCTACATGGGGGTTGTGGGTTTGATGGGTAAAACTCTCAAATTTGGTGTTTTGAGAGTGTCAAATGTTGTCAATGATGTTGATAATCATGTAGGAACAACTTTTAATTGTTTTCTTTCATGATTTACATGTTATGAAAATGAGGGAATTGGGGTTTTCATGGAGTTGATGACTATGGTGTGTAAAGTTAGTGTTTAAAGGTGAGGATTTGATGATTATCACTATATTGTTGTAGTTTGTGGTGAAATTGTTGAGATTGATCATTTTTAAACAAAATAATGGATGTTACATAGGTGTGTTAATGATGAATGATCATTGGGAGAAGAACTTGTGCATACATGGTGTTTGATGAAATGCCAAGTAGAATAATTAACTTAAAGTTAGTTTAAAACTAATGGTGATAGGAAATATGTGTGGATATTAAATCAACAAGGGTGAGTTGATGTGGTTAAGGGTCAATTGGAAGTAATTAAGTTAAAATGTTGACATTGGGGTGAATGGGTGTATGTTGACTAATTGTGGTCAAACTTTATATTAAACCTATTAGTTGTGATAATAGGAATTGATAGTGAAGGTGTGAGTGGCACCAAACGACCCGGGAAGGAATTGGTTATAGAGGATAGCGCGTTGGAACAAGGTAAGTCACCTAAATCTTCTACTTATTATGTGTAAAGGTGTGTACATGTATGAATGTTGTTGAAGATTTGACTTTATGGTGGATAGGTGAACTAGTACTTGTTGTTAAACAATGATAAGCAATAGGTGATATATGTTGCTTGATTATTGTAAACATGGTGTTTCAATACTAGTTCATGATTGATTTGGTGTTTAATTGTATATGTGTTGAATGATTTGAATTAGTTCACAAGGTGTGTGAATTGTAATTGAAATAAACTCAAATTGGTGTTTTGAATCACAAGTGGTGTGATCATGACATTGGATTATTCACATGGTGTGTGAATGTCCTTTGTTGGGTGTAATCAAGTTAGTAAAACACAAGTGGTGTGGTTTACTTAACTTGAGAAATCTTGTGGAATAAGATTTCAATGGAGTTTTGGGTGCAAACGACCCGTTAGTAAATCGTTTGATATTATAACTATGATGGTTATAAATTGGTGAATTAAGGTGTTTAGTATGTTTATATGGCGTTATATAATGTTTATGGGTGTATTGGAATGGTCGGAAAAGAGCGAAAGGGGTCGAGATGGTTGAAAACATCAAAAAGGGCCGTGCAGGTGGTGCCCGGCGTATCATACGCCAGGATGGGGCGTATGATACGCCTCCTTCAGCTCCACTCCACATTTTGTCTGTGATACGCCCCAGATACGTCCAACCCATAAGCCGAGTGTGGAATTTGACCAAAATTGACATTTTGGGTCATGGAAGCTCGTGTGGGCGGGCATGGTGATCTTACTTAGTTCTAATGAACTAACGGTGACTTAATTAACATGTTTTCAGGTGAACGGAAGTGTTGAACACGGGTGTGATCGGATTGCCTCGCAAGGATTCGGATCAAACATCTTTTGTGGTTTTTTTTTTGTTGGTTTAAAACAAAGGTTTTTGGTGAATAACTCTAATGTAGTTTTTGCTATTGAATGTTTAATTAACATCAAATATTTTGTAAAGTCGTATGTAAATGGAATGTTTATGGATTAATTTCATTTGTCGGTTTGAAAAATCTGGGACCTAAACTTTAATGTCGTTTTAAAACACGTGTCATACGTGTGGGAGTTTTGGGGCTTACACATTGTGTCTTACGTTCTAGTCATTGTGTAATAGTCATTATTTTGTTTTACGTTAAGGTCATTGTGTAATCTACGCGTCATTGTGTTTTACGTTCAGGTGATTGTGTAATATACACATTGTGTGTTATGTTCAGGTCATTGTGTAATATATTTATCATTGTTTTTTATCTTCAGATGATTGTGTAATATAGCATCATTGTGTCTTACGTTCAGGTCATTGTGTAATAGTCATTATTTTGTTTTATGTTAAGGTCACTGTGTAATGTATGCGTCATTGTGGTTTATGTTCAGGTCATTGTGTAATATACACATTGTTGTAATAAATGAATTTGTTTTGTTTTATAATTATGATTTACATATAAAAAGTACGTGATTTTGTTGTTTCATCAATACTATTGTTAAAGCTCATGAATTTATAAAAAAAAAATAGTTAAACGCTACGACGACAAAAAGAAACACTCACAAACAAAAAGACACAATAATAGACAATTAGACACAATGACGCATTACAAATATAATAGGTAGAGGAAAATGTTTTTTTTAATTTTTTTATATAACAATATTATACTCGTTTTAAAGATAAAAAAATGCTCGTTTTTTTGGTGTAATTTTTTTAAAAAAATAATATTGTATATAAAAGTTATGACCGTTTAAAAAAATGGGGGGAACATGATAAAAAATCAACAAAAGTGTCTATGACTAAAATACCCTTCCACTAACTTTTTTAATACAACTTTGATCTCAATCATTAAATTATATATCTAATGGCATACAATCCTTTTCACACTTCTCACCAATCTAAGTCTTTTTACTATAACATCACCCTATATATATATATATATATATATATATATATATATATATATGTTAAAATATTAATTGTCTCATAAAATTTATAATCATATCACTTTTACTTTTAAATTATAAGTGTTATTTATAAAATAAGTAGAAAATACCGAACTAGTAATTTACACTCAATTTAAATAAAGCTTAAGTCCATTATTAACAATTAATAGCTAACTTTAAACAATTTTATTATACTTTTGTATATAAAATTTAATTTGATTGCTTTTTTTAAAAATGGCCCGAACCAATCCTATCATACCTGAACAAAAGAAAACAAAATTACTATATAACAAATAACAATACTAAAACAATCCTAAAAATTCACCACGTATGAAAAATATTTTTAGGTCCATCACAGAACGTCTATGGTTCCACCAATGAATATAAAAATATTAAAAAACATATATAAAGAAAATGTGGTGATGACTTTTTTACATATATGAAAATAATCGTGATTCATGTCAATGAGTCAAGCTTACATTCTTACGTAGCAAGGAATTACAAAGTGTTGATGAATGAAGCAATAAAAATAACACGTAAAGATAAGTTATCATCTTGTAACTTTCTAATGACGTAACTCTTCTAATTGGCTAATTGCTACGTTCAACACCATGATAAATGGGTTTACATCAATCTTTTTCCAATATTTTATATTCGATTAATTTATCATCTTTCTCAATCCTTTCAATAAAATAAAAGTATTTACGAAAACGACATCCTAACATCTAACTCTAATGACACTAAAAAAAACATAATTTGTAATTTTATAACCAACGTCTAAAACATAATTTATACCAATTAGTTATAGGTTAAACCACTCAAAAGCAAATTTCAAATAATTTATTTCTTGCATTACTGTTTTATCAAAATGTACTGTTTTCAAGTTAATATTTATTAAAAAAACTATATATTATTATCATTATCGTGATCGTGATCGTGATCGTGATCGTGATCGTGATTATTATACAGTTTATTTTATATAATTATCAAATGATAGGTCCGTTAACGTACACTTGACAATCTAATATTATCTAACAGAATATGCTTGCCATGAACTTATAATTTGTTTTCATCGAACATATATAACGTACTATGTTTCCTAACGTGTGTAACATAAGTGTATTGCCACATCTAACAAAACAGAAGAACTGGTCGTTACATCGTTAATTGATCGACTTATGTATTCACAATAATCTAGAAATTGCGTTCAGGATTTTAGCTTGCCTGGCCAACAAGGCATGCGACTTCGTATAAGATATTACAACAAACATTAATTAAGGATTTATAACCTTTGACTTTGGGTGCACTATTTTTTCATAATTTTCTTAAGCTCAGAAAATGATACTTTATATATAAGACTTCAATTTGAATGGGTTTGATGGAGTTCAAAATTAAATGTTTAACCTAAATAATTAAGCAAATTGCTTTTAGTCTAAGGTAATCAAGATGTGTACTAAATTTTTTTGTCCCCAAATAATTAAAGATTGTAGTCTCATCTATCTATTCTAATAAACAAAAATCTTCATTTGTCACTTATCACATTCTAAGGCCAAAAAGTCAATTGTCAATTTTTTATGCACTCATTTAATTATCACTTATTAAATACATTATATTATCTCTCCTTTTAAATAAGTTATATTATCTATCTTATTAAATAGTTATAATAGTAATAACTAATGATATTATTTTTATTTTGCAAATTTAGTTTTTGTATATTTAAATCGAATCAATATATTATAAAATATATTTTAAAAAGTTTATAATATATATTTTGTCATAAATATTAATTTTTTTAAAAAAAAAACAAGAAATATTTCAATTTGTTATTTTTAGCAAATAATACTTTTACAAAAAAAAATTCTTAAAAACAATTTTTTAAAAAAAAATAAAATATAAGCAGAAAAATATGTAAATAATGATAAAAGTTAAATTTTTTTGTCTTGTATGTTTAACGGTAATTTCAAATTAGGTTTTTTAACTCTAACGATTACAAAAATATTATCTTCGCATCTTAATATAAAATAGTTAGTTTTTGATAGAAAACTAACTAATTAGATTTTTAACTTTAGATAGTTTAAATATCTCAGTTATTACAAATCATGAATGTTAAAGATATCACTTTTGTTATTAAAAATTTGGATTATTGTTTTATTATCAATAAACAAAAATCTTCAATTGTCACTTGTCACATTCTAAGGCCATAAAGCCACTTGTCAATTTTTTATGCATTTATTTAATTATCACTTATATACATTATTTTATCTCTCCTTTTAAATAAATTATATTATCTATCTTATTAAATAATTATAATAGTAATAACTAATGATATTATTTTTATTTTGCAAATTTAAAAATAGTTTTTGTATATTTAAATCGAATCATTATATTATAAAATATATTTTTTCATAAATATCAATTTTTAAAAAAAGACAAGAAATTTTTCAATTTGTTATTTTTAGAAAATAATAGTTTTACAAAAAAAATTCTTAAAAACAAATTTTTTCAAAAAATAAAATATAAGCAGAAAAATATGTAAATAATGATAAAAGTTAAATTTTTTTGTCTTGTAAGTTTAACGGTAATTTCAAATTAGGTTTCTTAACTCTAACGATTACAAAAATATTATCTTCTCATCTTAATTTAGAATAGTTAGTTTTTGATTGAAAACTAACTAATTAGATTTTTAACTTTAGATAGTTCAAATATCTCAGTTATTACAAATCAAGAATGTTAAAGATATTACTATTGTTATTAAAAATTTTAATAATTGTTTTATTATCTAAAGTAATTATTAATACATAATTTAATCATTTTATATAAAAATATCATCATTTATTATTTTAAATTTTTATTATTAATAGTTTAATATTTTATATTTAATCCGTGTGTTTTCACGGGTAATAGGCTAGTTATTAATATAGTTCAAAAGTATGAATAAACCCGTTAATATTACTAAAAAAATTAACAATAAAGTCCTTGATAAGCCTGGCAAAATGGACATGTTTGATCGGTTCGAGACTTCGAGTAACGGGCCAGAACGAGTTTGAGTCAGGATGATCGGATGGGTGTAAGTCAATATGAGTTTTAAAAAAACCAATTTGGGTCTCATACCATCAAAGGGTGGCGTGCTGCATCTTCACACGGGCTTTTCTTAAGGAGTACAATCCTAGCTATGTCTAGCAAAATGGGCAGGTTGGGTCGAATTGAGTAACGGGTCTGAACAGATTCGGGTCAGAATGGGTGTGGTCATAACGAGTTTTAAGCAAAATCAGTTCGGGTCTAAATGGATTGTTTTTAAAAAACATCAATTTTATTTAACTTAAGATATGTTATAAATAAACAAATAGTTCATTTGGATAATTTTTAGTGATTTTCCCATCAAATATGCTATTAATCATTATTAAATATTTGGGTCCATTGCATTTAAATAGTTTTTTGGCTACCTATCTTGACCCGCGTTGTGTTTAAGTCATACCCATCTCAACTCATTCAATATTATGATGTTACCCATTTTAACCCATTATACTACAATTGTTTACCCAAACCAACCAAATTTCTTTGATATGGGTAAAAATTGTCACATCTACTCTAGCTTTAGGTAAAACGGTAAAAATATAATTTAATACTCATAACTGTTTTATAAATTAAATACCTTGTATAATGCAAAATTTACTTATAAATCTAAAAATAACTTTTTTGAATGGCATGGAAGGATGGTGTTTGACGCTATAAGGTGTATAGCTGAGCATGCCTCATAGACTTATAAGAAATTCTACAACTGGTTAAACTTGTTGGCATTCCCTCAACAAATAAGCATTGGTCCGGATTCGAACCAAATATAATATAGGAAAATCAAAAGGTAACCACCATACTAAAAGTTTATAGCTAACAAATAAAACAAGGAACAAGAGTTTTCTAAATTCATATTCAAAATAATAATGAATTTAGCTTAAGTCAATTTTATCGGTTTTTGGACCATATATTACAACCATACATTTATTATCCATTCTAGAGTTCATGGGGTACGCTGTTTTGACCACGTTGATTTAACAATCGGACGCTTATATGATCATTCCAAATTATATAGTTTGTGTTCATAATGATTATTTTGACTTTTTATTCATTATTGATGATCGAATTACATTTTAATTTTGTGGAAAAATATTATTACATCAACATGAAATCCCTTTACTCAAACTGCTTTTTTTTTTTATTATTATATAATCCTAATTCTATTAATAGACATCAGAGTATAATTTATCAAAAAGCTTGTAATGTAGCAGCAGCATATGTTCTTTTTTATGTAAGGTATTGGGTTGACAAAAATATTAATATTGGATAAGTCAGTTGGTTTTCCTTGTTTTGGGTTCACCTGGATATGTAGTTCACATCGTCAGTTCGCCACGTTCTATTATTCGGGTGATTTATTAGGGTAATTCCGGTAGACTGGACATTTGTTTGCTATTAAAAAATTCAGAGCGTTAGAGTTCGATAACATTTGTGTAACGGCTCTGGCAGTTTCAAAAAACATGGGAGCGTTATTTTATTTGACTTTGTTTCTCTTGAATATCATTTTTATTATTTTTCTTATTTTTTTTGCACCACCGCGTTTTTCTCCCAAAGTTGCCAAATCAAAACGGGTTGACCCATTCAACAACCCCCCAACATTTTTGGCAAACCTTCCTCTATAAATATTACTCCTCTTCATTCACTTCTCACACTGCCAAATTTCAATTAAACATCTTTTGTTCCCCAAATTCTTAGACCATCATTGTATAACTAATTATATATTTCGATAACATTTTGATAAAAAAAAATTATAAATTAAAACACTTGAAATCATGAGGGGATTATTGTTTACATCGTCAAAATCTTCATCACCGTCCACCCAATCTCCGGCCAGAACTCCGGTGTCACATCATCACCTGACGTTTTCAGCTTCGATCCAAGAAGAAGATTTGCTATACGCCGAACAAGTCATCAAAAGATGGGATCTCGATTCAACAAAACACGACTGCTTATTCACCGTCGACCGACGTGAAGCTCGACAGTTCATCAAGTCCGTCAAGAATCTGCAATCTGCTATGCATTTGTTCGTCTCCGAAAACGCTAGCTCAGAGAAGATCATTCATGCTCAGAAGTTGATGCAAATTGCGATGAAGAGGTTGGAAAAGGAGTTTTATCAGATTTTATCAGCGAATAGAGATGTTCTTGATTCGGAGTCCGTTTCTAACCGGTCGTCGAGAGCGCGATCGAGCGTTTCGGACGATGAAAACGCTTGGGAAGAAGATGATCGCGGCTCGACGTCCGGAACCACGGTTTCGGATGGGGATAGAGTTACGGTTTCGGAAATGGTTATGGCGGATCTTAAATCGATTGCGGATTGTATGATCGGTTCGGGCTATGGGAAAGAGTGTGTGAAGATTTATAAAATTTTGAGGAAGTCGATTGTTGATGAGACCATGTATAATCTCGGAGTCGAGAAATACAGCTTGAATCAAATTAACAAAATGTCTTGGGAAGTAATCGAACCTAAAATTAAAGCGTGGTTGCACGCTCTGAAAGTCGCATTGAAATCGCTCTTTTACGGAGAGCGAATTCTCTGCGACTATGTGTTTTCGTCATCGGATAAGATCCGAGAGTCGTGCTTTTCGGAAATATGCAAGGAACGGGCCGTCATGTTGTTTGAGTTTCCCGAACTCGTGGCGAGATCGAAGAAATCAATGGATAGGATGTTTCGCACGCTGGATATGTACAGCGCGATTTTCGATCAATGGTCGGACATCGAAATGATCTTCGCGTTTGATGCAACTGCCGTCGTTCGGACGCAGGCGGTCACGTCATACGCGAAGCTTGGGGAAGCTGTACGAGCTATGTTAACGGATTTCGAGACCGTCCTGCAAAAGGAGGCCTCGAAAGCTCCGGTAAATGGTGGAGGAATTCATCCTCTCACTCGTTATGTGATGAACTACTTGGTATTCTTAAGCGATTACATCGAGTCACTATCGGAAATTCTCGCCGACTGGCCGCTTGATCATGTCACCTCGCCGTTGCCGGAATCTTACTTCTCTGCCATGAATTCCGACGTGTCTTCAACAGTCTCGGCTCGAATCGCGTGGCTCCTTCTCGTTTTACTTTGTAAGATCGATGCGGTCGCTGAGCTTTACAAGGATGTGGCTCAGTCGTACTTGTTTCTCGTCAACAATTTGAACTACGTTGTATCAAAGGTTAGTAACTCCAATCTCCGGCTGCTGATCGGAGAAGACTGGCTGGAGAAACACAAACAGAAAGTGAAGCAATACGCCGGAAATTATGAACGTATGGGGTGGAGTAAAGTGATATCATCGTTGCCGGCGAATCCAACGGTTGAAAATTTATCAATCGAAGAAGCCAGAGATTGTTTCCGACGGTTCAATTTGGAATTTAACGAAGCTTGCCAAAAACAGTCCACCTGGGTCATCTCCGATCATAAACTCCGGGATGAAATTAAAATCTCGTTGTCGAAAAAGATTTTTCCGGCTTACCAGACTTTGTATGAAAGATTCCGGGAACATTTTAGAGGTGTTCATTCAGTAGTAAGATATGCTCCTGATGATTTGGGTAATTACTTGTCGGATTTGTTTCACGGTGCCGGAGCTCCGGGAAGCAGCAATACGTCGTCGCATTCATCTAGCTCGTTATCGCGTAGCCGTTGAGACGATTAAGAGTATATTGAATAAATATTTCTATTGTTATTAACATCGATCATTTGATGTGTTACATTAATACCATTCTTTTATTAGCAAAAGTGTTACAAATACAAGTGTTTTTATGATAAAAATAGATTTGTGTTTCTTCTCTAGTATTAATTAATTAAGTATCTACAATTATTCAAGTAAATATGAAGAAACAATATCACAAAATTGAAATAAAATAACTCCTTAACAACTTTGATTAGTGAAAGAAGAAAAATAATTTAAAAACGTGTCACAATATGTTGTGAATCTAAACCTGACTTGATTGTGTTTGTATTTTGAACTTTAAACATTGGCTTGCATTCAAAGACTAGTATTTTATCTATAGCAATATGTTTCTTATATTGTTTTGTTGCCACGTATACTTGTCTTGCAACATATTATTAATAATATTCAGCATGAAAGGACGAAAGAGTTTATCAAAAAAAAAAAAAAAACTATTATGTTTGAAGTTAGAAATGTGATAGATCATCATGTATCAATCTATTTTAATAAACTAATTATTTTACTAATATGACAAGTGTTTTCATTTCAACTTTGATTTCACAATTCTATTTCTTAGTAAATGTATCTCATATCAAATATAATTTATGTACAAATTTGATTTAAAAAATATTTTTAATACATTAAAAAAATGTTAATATTAAAATAAATCAAACTATTATAAAATATAAAATCTTTAAAATTTTTTTCCTAAAACAAAATGTTTAAAGAAAAAAACTTTGAAAAAATTAGTGTTTAAAGAAATAATATAAATATTTTATTATTAAAAGTATTAGTTAAACAAAAAATAATAAATTATTTAAAAAAATTGTCTTATACTAGTTAAATTTTTATTTATAACTAGTTATTGTATTATTTTTAACACGTATAATACCCACGTTACCGATTTATTTAGCTTATATGGATAGATGTTAATACAAAAAGTGACCTATGGGATTGGAGAAACGTTCGGTGAAACGTTTTCTTGTTTTATTAAAAGTATAATTTATTAGTTTCCATATATATTCGATATTCCTTATGAGCTCTATTTTAATATTGTGCGTGTGAGTAGTGGTGCACAAAAAAACCGGTTACTCGAACCGAACCGGTTTGGAAACCGGTTAGAAACCGGTTTGGGAACCGGTTATTGGTACCGGTTTGGTCGAGATCGAAAAACCGGCGGTTCGAGACCGGTTAGTAGTTTTTTGGGGCAAACCGGGTAGGAACCGGTTAAAGTAAAACCGGTTTTTGTGACCGGTTATAAACCGGTTAACCGGTTTGTAGTTTAAAAAATTAGCCGTTGGAGCCAAAATATAGCCGTTGAGACCGGTTAACCGGTTAACCGATCGAGTGAAAAAAAAAAAGAGCCGTTATATAGCCGTTTCTAGCCGTTTTAAACATTTTTTTGGACCTTTTTGCCCCTAAACGTTAGTATAAATAGATGAGGATTGTTTTGGTTTGATCACACAACATCTTACAACATCTCTTCTTCTTAAACGCTCAAAAACGATCAAAAACGCTCAAAAAAGGATCACCTACTTCTTCTCGATTCAATCTCTTCTTCTTTTACGTTCGTAATTCATAATTCAATCTTTATTTCATCCATGGCAAGCTCACGAAGTGCTCATAGTTCCGTTGGTGTTGGTGCATCCACTTCAACCGAACCAACCGTTGTTAGAATAAAAACTACAACGAGAAACAAAGAGCTATTTCAACATTTCGACTTATGCGAAATGTCGAACGGTGTCGATAAGGCACGGTGCAAAGGTTGCGGTACTTTTCTTAAACCGGAATCTAATTCCACTTTAAGAAGCCATTTGACGAAGCATTGTGTTGTTGTCAAAAATAATCCCGCAAGCGATCAAGCACAAATGTCTCAAGAGTGCGGGGTTTGGAATTTCGATCCCGACATGGTTCGTGAAATGATGGGGAACTTGGTGATTCAAGAAAGTTTGCCATTCAATCATTTTGACAACCCACGCTTGACGAAAATGATTCAAAAGGCGCTACAACCACGCTATCATCAAGTAAGTCGAACTACTATTAGACGTGATTGTTTGAAACGTTGGCGTCAAGCCAAACAAGAATTAATTTTAGATTTTCAAAACTTAAATACCGGTGTTAACCTAACAACGGACGTTTGGTCGGCGCCTCACGGTTTGCCCGAATCGTACCTTTGCGTTACCGCGCATTGGATTGATCCCGATTCTTGGCAAATGATGAAACGTACGATTGCGTTCGAAATGTTTCCGTATCCTCACACGGGGGATAATTTGTTTTACATGTTAGATGGAATAATACAAACATTCCATTTACAAGATAAAATACTTTCTATAAGTTTTGATAACGCTTCAAATAATACGAATGCTGTTCAAAAATTAAAACTTAAATATAAACCGATATGTAACGGTGCTTTTTTTCATACAAGATGCGTTGCTCACATTATTAACTTGGTTGTGAGTGATGCTCTTGCGGTTGAGGGAATGAATACGTTAAAAGAAAAATTTAAACAAATGTTAAAGGATGTTTTTATGAAAAGCCGTAGAAGATATTTGGAATATCAAAAATTATGTGAGGATACGAACTCCATCTTTTTAGGTCCGTCTTGGGACGTACCAACAAGATGGAATTCGACTTGGCGTATGTTTAACAGCGCCTTACGACAAAGGGAAACCTTGAAAGTATTTCATAACAATTTAGTGGAAGAACGTAAGGCAAAAAGATTTAATCGCCGATGTTGGGACGCCATAGGAGAATTTACTAGTTTATTTGGAGTTTTTAAAAATTCAACAACAATTTTATCGGGAGTTTATTATCCCACGTCTTGTTTGGTTCTTCAACAATTATTTATAATGACAAGAAAAATTAACGAATTTCCATCGACGGCATTAAACCCATGTTTCAATGGTGCCGGCGTTGAAACATTAGTTGATGAAATAGTCAGTGCTTTGGGTTTGGATTTGGAAGACCCAAACTTTGCAACAAACACTAAAAATAACTTTAACATATATTTTCAAAATATGTTTGATCATTATTTACAAAAATATGGTGAAACATCTAACATACAACAAACAATGTATGCGGCTTCTAGTTCGAGTAGAAGCCAAGATGTTAACTTTGATTTATTTAACACATTAAGACAAAATGTAACTAAACGAGCCCGAGGTACTAGCGCAAGTAGCGAACTAGGAAGGTACCTAGGGACAGATTGGATTTCCGGTCTTACGCCGGAAGAATTTGAAAACTTTGATATTTTGGCCTGGTGGAAACAAAAGGAAACCTACTTTCCGATTCTATCTGCCATGGCCCGTGATTTACTAAGCGTCCAAGCTTCTACGGTAGCTTCGGAGTCTGCTTTTTCTCTTAGTGGCAGGGTTTTATCGATACGAAGGACGAGGCTTACTCCTGCATCATTGGAGATGTGCATTTGCTTGAAAGACCATTTGGACGCAATGGAACGTGTACAAGACCACACACAACTTGAAGGCGAGCTTGAGATAGAAGTGACAATACACGATGTTGAAGTTGAGGAAGGAATGACGTTCCCACTTTCCGACGAAGAACAGGCAATGGATGAATGGATGCGAAACAATAGTCCGGAACTACAATCCGAAGCACCAATCGAAGACTAATTTGTATTTTCGATTTTGTATTTAATTTTGTAACTTTAAATCTTGTGTAATTAATTTATTTTAATGAAATATGCTATTTGAAATCCTTACTAAGTTACTAATATTTGAAATCCTTACTAAGACTAAAAAGTTCATTTTAATATTATTTAATCAAAACCTTAAACATTAATTACTAAACCCTAATAAAACCTTAAACAAATCAAACTAATATTAATCTAATAACTAATAAAACCTTAAAATAATCAACTCATAATTACTAAAACCTAATAAAACCTTAAACTAATCAAACTAATATTAATCTAATAACTAATAAAACCTTAAAATAATCAACTAATGATTACTAAACCCTAATAAAACCTTAAACAAATCAAACTAATATTAATCTAATAATTAATAAACCTTAAAATAATCAACTAATAATTACTAAACCCTAATAAAACCTTAAACTAATCAAACTAATATTAATCTAATAACTAATAAAACCTTAAAATAATCAACTCATAATTACTAAAACCTAATAAAACCTTAAACTAATCAAACTAATAGTAATCTAATAACTAATAAAACCTTAAAATAATCAACTAATGATTACTAAACCCTAATAAAACCTTAAACAAATCAAACGAATATTAATCTAATAACTAATAAACCTTAAAATAATCAACTCATAATTACTAAACCCTAATAAAACCTTAAAATAATCAACTCATAGTTTGATTAGTTTAAGGTTTATTAGGGTTTAGTAATTATTAGTTTAAGGTTTTAAGGTTTATTAGTTATTAGTTTAATATTAGTTTGATTAGTTTTAGGTTTTATTAGGGTTTAGTAATTATTAGTTTAAGGTTTTAAGGTTTATTAGTTATTAGTTTAATATTAGTTTGATTAGTTTAAGGTTTTATTAGGGTTTAGTAATTATTAGTTTAAGGTTTTAAGGTTTATTAATTATTAGTTATTAGTTTAATATTAGTTTGATTAGTTTAAGATTCATTAGGGTTTAGTAATTATTATTTATTACTTTATTAGTTTTAGATTTGATTTTGTTAAGTTTTTTATTATGATTTTTTTTTATTATGATTTTATTAATTTAACTTTAAGGTTGAAAACGTATAAAAAAAGAAAACGGTTCAATACGGTTATGGTTCAACACTCTAAGTCTAACGGACGGATCAAACGGATTAATGAAAAAAAAAAGCATTAAAACCGGTTTTTGAACCGGTTTGGCCGGTTAACCGGTCCGGTTTTTAACCGGTTCGGTTACATAGGTTAGAGATTTTAGGTTAAAATAACCGGTTATTAACCGAACCGGTTTTTAGGAAAAACCGGTAAACCCTTTGTATCGGTTAACCGGTTCGGGTAATACAAAAACCGGTTTGGACCGGTTAACCGATTTGTGCACCTCTACGTGTGAGTGTGCGTGTATATATTAAAGAATTAAGGATTTTATAATTAATTTTAAATAAACTAACGGTGGATTAATGTCAAGACGTGTAGGACAATATACAAATATGTTTTTTTAGTACACACATTCTTTTGAAGAATACTAAAACTTTAATTTTCATAGTCAAATGGGAATATTAATGCGTGTACGAAACTCATTTGTATTAAAAATCAATTAAATAACGTTAAAACGTTATTAGTTTTTTTAACGACGCTTTTTTTCACGTCATTAGTTTACCTTTTTTTTATTTTTATTTTGTTTAGCTTGTGTCCCTTGAAATTTCACTTTAAATTTCTGAATGCAGAATATTTCTAATTTCGTAAATTTATATTTGAGGCGTTAAGGATCGTCTTAATTTAAATTCAGTAGGATTGATCTTATGTTGATACCGAATGGAAATTAAGAATTATGAGGAAAATTAAAATAAAAAGGTATTTTTGATTAAAAATAGTAAAAAAAAAAAACTAACAACAGTTTAATATGTGATATGTTTAAAAAGAATCAAGAATAAATTTTGTATAACATCTTATTTTATGTGCAGTATTTCTTTTTTGTTTTGTATTTTTGTACTATATTTTATTTTGTACTTAATTTTTTTTGTACCATATTTATGCTTTTTACTAGTTTTTTTTTATTTTCTTACTAGATTTTTGATTCTCTGAACTGGATTTTTTGTTTTTTATTTTGTACCGGATTTTTTTATACTTGATTTTTATTTTTATGTTTTGAGCATGTCAAATGTTAAATTCCTATTAATTTATGTTCTTTTTAAGCAAAACTTGAGTTAGAGACTTAGAAATTTTAGAAGGTAGTTGGTTACCTTCCCATTTTATTATATTATTTTTATTTTAAATATGTCTTAACGGGTCTTAACGGGTTTTTACCTGTTTAGACACGAAAATAAACGGGTCTTAATTAACTTATCGATCTATTTTAGACACGAAACATGTTAAAGGAAGACACAATACATGTTCAAGTTGTGGTGTGTCGTGTCGTGCTGTGTTAACGTATCCATGTCTGAAATTGTCAACCTTATTTTTAGCTCTATGTTTTAGAAGTTTTAAAACTAATTGAACACCAACTCTACCCACACAAATTCCGAATTTGAATTCGGTTTTCAAACTGTATTTCTTTTTATCTAAAATGGGATTTAGTTTTCAAAGTTACTCGTGTATTCCTGTTTCATTCTGTATTTTAATTTATGTAAAACTAGCGACCACCATCACACATTAACCATCATGCTCGGCTCATGTCATGTGTGCAATGGTGGTAGGGTTGCAACCAGAGTGTGACATCCTATCACCCGGGTGCTCACGTCCAGTTACTTATGGTCTAATGGTGTGATAAAAGACTATAATCAAAGACTGTATTAATATATTTTTGAAAAAGAAGGTTATCTATAAACTTATTAAATGATTGAATCTTTTAAATATTAAATTATTATCAAAATGAAATAAAAATAGTTATTTTCTTTGCTTTTAGTAAGTTTAATCAACCGGTATCACTATGATGTTAATCTACCAAGCAATGAGCAATATATCTACAATTCGAATCATTTGGGGCTTAAAAGAAAGTTATATAAGCTGCTCATCAAAACAGCAGCTTATTAACATTATTCATCTAAGAACACATCATATCATTCTAATCAAATCTTATTAACCTTAAAAGATTCAAACCTTATCTCCTTAGAGAAGCCAATTAGCTTTATTCAACAACACAAACATTCCCTTAAGAGCAAGATAAAATAAATCAATAATTTGTTAAAAATTAAATTGTTTTTTTTTCTATTTAAAATCAATATCAGCGATTTATTATTGGTTGTTGGTTTTGGGACTTTATCTAATCCTTATTTTCTTGATTCCTCTTGAATCAGTCGTACAACCAATGCTAGGTCTCGAACCAAACTTTTTAAGGTTAAATGGCTAACCAACAATGCCTGCCTCTTATCAAAGAAAATATGTGGCAAGTAGGGGTGTTATCGGATGGGTTACTTGGGTTTTTCCTAAAAAAATATTAACTCGCAACCCGACCCGAATAATGTTCGAGTTAGTCGGATCACTGGTTATTCGGGTCGGGTCATCCGGGTTAATCGGGTTACCATTTATTTGTTATTATCTTGGCCTAATTTTGAATTGACACAAATAATTCATTTTCCAAACATATAATTCAATGGAAAATACGATAAACTATACATAATTTGATTAATGGTCATAGTTATATGTATTTAACCTAATTCAATATTTCGAAAAAAAAGTTGAATAGGTAATATATTTAATAATTAATATATATAAAAATATATATATTTGGAGCCCCCTCCTTACAATTTATTTGTTTCAACCCTTTAAGTTATTTTTTTGTCGATTTACATCTGGAAAAAAAAAAAAAAACCTTTCATAATTTTAAGAGAGTGTGAACCACAATTTTTTATCGTAAGGGGCCACAATTTTCGTATTCGTCTTGGGCCCCTAAAAACCTCAAGTCGGCCATGCTAACCATTATCATATTAACTTTTCTTTACAATATATATATATATATAGGTCATGAAGGCATGATATTTAGTTAGTTATACTTAAGTCGGGTATTTGATATAGAATAAGAAATCAATAAATTAATTGATTAATTCAAATAAGAAATTAGAAAAAGTATCAAAACAATAAGGAAAAAAACGTATAACTTTCAAACAATTAATACAAACATCACATGATGGTTTCTTCTAAAACTTGAGAAGTCACAAGATCCGCAATCTTCTGGAAAAGTAGACTATGCCACTTTAATTCATTATTATGGCTAAAAGGGTTATGTTGGTTGTGAAATGTATGAGCCTAGGCCTACATGAGGTGTTTTTCGGATTGGGCTTAACGTATGGGCCAAGTACTAGACGAGGTTCACTTTATCAGGCCTGATTTAGCCCACCATTATCTTTTATTTTCTTAAAGATTTGGTTAGTTGGTTATACATATCTTTTTTTTTTAACAGCAACAACCGAGCGTAACGTCGTGGCATATGCACCACGCCAGCAGGCCTCGGAAGACCCCTTCCTCAAGGGAGCGATAGCCCGTTTTACCTGGCGCCACCCTCAGAAGAGCTGCACCTGATGCACGGAAACCAGCTTATTTGCTGTAAAAACTGCGCCTCCCATCGGTTCAGAACCCGATATTAACTCAAGATTCCTCCCCTCACCTGGTATGCATCAAAGTGTCTCAAGTGAGAGTTGAACCCTTGACCTCCACATTGAAAGGTGGGTCTTGTACCACTAGGATAACTTGTCTGGATGATTGGTTATACATATCTATCTTGAATATACATATCAAAATATTTCTATTCTGATTATATAGTGTGTATACATGATTATATGATGATGTTAAGAGATTGAGGGGTTGTTTGGTAGAATCTGAATAAAGTCAAGTCTGAATCGGTGAGATTCAAACAATTTGTTTCAAACATGTAAATGAAAAGATATGTCTTAATAGGCATCTGAATGCTTCAATTATGGGTATATGTTTGAATGAAACTAAATGATAGAGGTTGGCTCCTTTCCACCTCTCTAATCCTCTCATCTCTAAAGAAGACATGTCCTCTCCGACGAAATCTCTACTCTACGTAGTCGTTCAGATGTTCAACTGAACTGTCTTAACTGGTTCAGCGCTTACTGCTACAAAGTCTTTAAACCATTCAGAAATCCAACACTTAATGATTCAGAGGTAACCAAGCGGCCGTTAGTCTTGTAATATACACGGTGGCTTACTACAGCAGGGAGTGACAAATCATGCGAAATGGTCCGGTGAGGAAAGGGGTGATCCCACACGCTTTTGCGGTAGCTAATGATAATAATAATTAATCAGTACAATGCTAACACGTGGACCACCAAACACTCAAATGGTGCCACGCAGCTTATCGTTTAAATCATAGACACTTAAACTATACTCGTAAATAAGTTTTGTATTAACACCAATCCGAAAAAAAACTCATACTCATAACACTAGTTTAAAAACATGTGTATTACACAAGTTATATAAATAATTTTTAAAATTATTTATTTTATATAACATATCACATATTTCTCAAAGAAAGTTTATAAAAATTACATAATATAACTGCAAGCAGCGATTAACATTATTATTTATAAACTAATCTTATTGTTTTTAACAAGTAGTTTTTGTTTGAATATTAAAGCAACAATTTATGATAATGTCTTTTTGAGTTTATATGTCATGAGATTTACATTTTTTTAGTTTATGTTTTATAGTTTGAGATACTACATGTATTTAATTTATGGATTCTAATTTATTGATTTAGCTAAACAATAATATTATATAAAATTAGTAGCATACTTGAAATATCTCAAAAAATAGTTTTTAATAAACTAGTGGTATATACCCAATACATGTGGGATGCCTAATGCGTGGGTATGCCATGCCCAATGTCTGATGCCCATGCCCAATAGGTAAGTATCCGATAGATACCTTACAAGTAATAGGTTGTGATATTTTTTCAATCATGTATAGGACTAAGATTGACAGTATTATACCCAAACCTAGTCCATTGTCATTCCTAAACAAGATTCAAACTCTAACTCATATATTATAAATTCAAATATGTTAATTTTATTCTTGGTTTATGTTAATTTTAATTATAACTTTAGTTTTCCTTTTTTCTTGTTGAGAAGTCATACGGCCCAAATGGCAAGGCAGTCTTTACTGGCATGTGATCACAGGTTCAAGTCAACGGATGGAGTTGACCTTTTTTTTTTTGGTTACTCGTTTGCATGGTTACACGTATACGACTATACGGTATTCCTGAGTTAATATTACGACTTGTTTAAATAACTTTGTTTTGAATGTATGTTAAAACGGAGTCTGTATAAATGAAATTTATATATATAGATAACTTTTATTTATTTTGTATTATATATTTATATAACTATTAATTTTATATTTAAAATTATGATAAATATATTTAATTCATATATTTTATTATGTTATATTTGAAAAGTAAAATTATAAATGTATACTACGTTAATAATTAAAATAAATAAATTTGATAATTAAAAAATGAACGAGCTGATCTCGTGTTTTGAATATAAATTTCCTAATGAGCCGAACTTCACCTCTAGCTCTGTTTACTACAACGAGCCAAGCCCAAATCTTAACAAGCTTGGACTCAATTCTCGGCTCGCTTACACCCCTGGTTTGGGGTGACCAAAGAGAAAAAAGAAGGTTTGGAATACTTGTACCATGCGTCCATGCGCATAGTAACCTCAATTATAAACGTTGGCTGAAAGTAACAGAAGTAATTTCAACAGAAGTAAAATTGATGGCGAAAATGGGCTGTAAAAAGTTGGTGGAACAATGTAATTAATACGATTAAATGGAAACCATATATTTGTCAAACCATGTGCGGTTCGACCAACGGATACTTGACAAAATTATAAGATGTAAATTTTGATTGTTTTCAAAATGGTAGGTTTTGATGTTTATTATTGTTTGATTAATCTTTTTTTGTTATGGTATTGGTACGTATCTACAAAATAATTTCAAACTTTATCAAAATAAGATGTGTGTTTTTTTTGTGTTTTGCTCATGTTACATGCTGGCTAGTGAGTTCGGGTTGTTTCTTAGCTAGCCTTAAGGCATGAGCAAGGTGAGCGACTGCCCAATGCCTAGTTTCTCGAGCCTGAATTTTTTAAAACATGTGTAGACAATTACTTTTTGAATAAAAACTTGTAATTTTATTTTAAACCAGACTTAGGGGCTGTTTAACCATTAAGTGTTGAGTCGGTTAAAACTGTTTGGTTCCACTTCTGAATGGAAAAATAAAAATAATTACCCTTTTTATTTTAAAACCTTAATTACAAAATCAAAGCCTCCACCCGGTCGACCTCACCACCTCCCCGCCTCCCATCGCGGCCCAGCCTCCGCCTCCCATCACAGCCTCACTGAGACCCATCAAGCATCGAGCCCCACTGAGCTAAGTCCCGTCGTCTATGGAGTAGCGAGCATCGGTCGAACCTAGTCCGCCGCCTCCGCCGTCGTGCGGTGCGTATATGGCGTCTCCCTTGTGGTCTTCGACCGTCGTAGCCCCGTTGTCTTCGACTGTCGTTGCAGATCTGTTCGATTGTGCTTCACCGCCATTCACCCGTCCCCACGGAGGAGATGATTTGGGTGGTCTACGATGGTGATGGAGATGCAGTGGGTGGTCAACGATGGTGATGGAGACGTAGTGGGTGGTCGACGATGGTGATGGAGACGCAGTAGGTCTACAGAGTAGAAGCCATCCCCTCTTTTCTTCCATTCAGACTTGTTTCCATATCTGAACCATTCAGACATGTATTCAGACATTTCCCTCTCATTCAGATGTTATTTTTTTTGTGAAACAAACGGTCTGAAAGATTCAGACTCATTCAGACATATTCAGATGCTACCAAACAACCCTTTATTTGTTAAACACTTAAACCCAACAACCTACTAAAATTTAATTTTTTATTTTAGACCCGTTAAACAATTAAACCGACTTTCAATTAAAGCCAATATATATACCATTTATCCAATTATCTATTAAACCCACTTGAAAGTTTAACTCTAGTTCAATTTTAAACCCAAAAAAAAAAATGAATGTTAGCAACAAATTAAAAAAAGTAGGGTACCTTCATACGCATTAAAGACAAGACTAGTCGTATCTGAGAGCTTCCCATCAAATATGTGCAGCAACATATATATTTTCACGGGGTGTTAAAAAACCAATGCATGCATGATAAATGATTTGTAATGTTTGGTGGGTAGAGGACATGCCAGCTTGCAAGATACTTTTTTTTTTGAACAGCCATACTATCCTACGTACTCCTACTCCTACTCCTACACTACACCCAATATTACACTCTTGCTTGGATTTGAACCCAAGACCTCCTTTCTAAGAGGCAATGCCTCTACCAAGTGGGCTTGCAAGATACTTAGCTCGATACTTTGCTAAGCTAGCTACTTTTTTATGTTTACACGGGACAGACTTTCGTAGGTGAGATTAATTAAGAGTACTGGACGAATCGACCAACTAGAGGATCTTACTAACATGTTCAACTAGAGATTACACGATCGAGGGCCGTCAGTATTGAACCTCCTCCACTGTCATCGTCTCGACAGTATCTCGATTCATCTCAATTTGTATGTTTGTACATATTAGAGTTAAACTATTTGTTCATTTGTTATGTGCTACAAACATATGTTACATATGTATATTTGAATTATATTTTAGTTGTTTACATTACATAATATGTGTGTATTATTTTTACTCTTTGATTACTTTGGTTGGCTACATATTATATGATAATTTATCTTAATTAACAAATTAAGTTATATGTTTTATAAAATTGTTAACAGTTATATTTTAACTATAATTGTTAACAAAGTTATATTTTAACTATAATTGTTATCATTGTTATATAAAAAATTTTATTGATCAAACTTGTTATAAAAATATATTTTGTTACAAACTTAAATGGTAGAGTTTGAAATAAAGAACAAGATATATTTTTAATCTTAAAAAAATAAGGCGTGTTAAAAAATAGCCAACTGGTCGAATAAATATTTTTAGTTTAAAAAATATATGTGTGTTAAAAAAATATTGTTGTTAAAAATAATCCATAATAAAAAAAATGATAAAGTTTTAAATGAAAATTTGAATAAAGATTTTTAATCAACACATAAACTATACGTGACAAGTATAGCTTTTTATGCTATAGTCTTATACTATATGTACGTAAAACATGACATATGGGAAAAAATTTAGCAAGTTAATTAATTAAAAAAAAAAAACCTCATATGCTACATATAAAAGGTTATTCTTCACACATAGCCTAACTGCTAGACAATGTATCAGTGAAATTTTAGATTATCATACAAATGTACGTAGTGTTAGTGGTTAGTGGTATTGGTTTATATGGTATTGCTTTTTCTACCATCTACATGCTGTGCTATATGCAATAATGCTCCTGAATCTGCCGATCACCTGTTAATCAGTTGCAGTTTTGCTTCGGAAGTTTGGCATCAAATAATGCAATGGTGTCGCATGGATTTTAGTAGGGGAGACTCAGTTCTTGATCGTATGAGGTCTGTTGATCGGATTCTTGGCAGTAAGGAATACAAGAAGATGACTGTATGCATCATCTCATCCACGCTTTGGTTTCTGTGGAAGGCAATGAATGACAGGATTTTCTGTAACAGGATCGATCAAAAGCACGAACAACACAATCGAGGAGATTAAAGCAACACTTTCAATTGGATAAAATTTAGATCTAATATCTTAAACCTTCAATGGCATGATTGGTGTAATTTTAATTTTGATTTCGGTGTATAATCGGAGAATATTGGGGGGCCTCCTTCCTTAGCATCTTGCTATTGTTGGAGGCTGCATATTTGTTTACTATTTTAATAAAACTACTCTGACGTTCCAAAAAAAGTATTAAATAAAAGAGTTGATTTTAGAAATTACCAAACCTGTTATGTAACAAGTGAGAGTGAGGATCTAATCTAACTTGTCAAAGTCAATTTAAAATATTATGTTTTTAAAAATACGTTGATCGAGCTTGACAATGATATACAACCGTAAAGGTGGTTGAGGAGACCATTGGCCATGCAACCCTACGACTTTGAGATTGAGATAAAGGCTGATAATGATCGATTCATTTTCGCCATCCCCACCACAAGTTTGTGTGGTTGGAGTGCTCGTCATATGCTTCCACAAGTTTATAATGGTCCAGCATGGCGTCTCTTAATAAGTCAGCATGAAAAATTAACACTACAACTTGACTTATTTAATTATGATAATGCTAGTTGTTATTATGATAGTAACTTGAGCATATATAAGATAAATTAAGACATTTATTTGCTGATTTTGTAAATTCAATAAATCCAAATTGAGTGTTTATGTGATTATTATCAAAACAAGTCATTTAATAAAATAAAAATATTATAATAAGTCATAATAAATATGTCGTTAGATTGTATAAAATTATTTCATCGATCAAATATAATTACGCTAAAATAGTTGAAATTCTCTCTATTGTCGTGTGGAAAAATGTGTTTACAATACCTTATATTTTTCTTTTTTTATTGCCAACACTTGATTAGTTGGGACGTCCTTAAATAAACTTAGAACTCAAAATCTTTTATAAAAGAAGTCATGGGATACCACTAGTTAAACTATTTAGTTGAATACATTTTGGGTCTGTTTGGTATTAAAGAATGGAATGGACGAGAGAATGGAATGAAATGACATGAGAAAGAAATGGATCATTACAATTCCATTGTCCAGTTTGGTTACCTCTAGGGCTCTAGTAATGAAATGATTTATTACTTGTTGTTTGATAGACATGAGAAAATTAAAGAATATAATACATCATGGTTCGGGTCATGGTTTAGGTCATAGGTCTAGTCATGGGTCAGGTCATTGTTTTGGTCATGGGTCGGGTCATGGTTTTGGACATGGGCCGGGTGATTGTTCGGGACATTCATTCAAGAGAAGGAATGGAAAATAAACACCTATACTCCAATAAGTGAAAATCATCAAAAGTGAAGAAATCAAATTCCTTATAGAATTGTGCAATCCATTCCTATCTGGTAACCAAATACGTTTCTTTTTATTCAACGTAATGACTCATTATATTCCACCATTAATTAATGCATATCAAACGCTACCTTTATATATAACTCATTTATATAAGTGCTTTGACACCATTTTTTTAAACTCTATAACTTACTCTTTTATTTTGACCTATTAAATGTAGGCTATACTGTATATAATCTCATTCTTCCTTAATAACTTTCATTTGTTAGTTTAAATAAAATAATCATCGATTGTATTGACTAACGGTAACATGCTGGTACCATCGATACCATTTGAAGAACATTAGAACCGTCATATAACTAATTTTATCTATGTTTTAATCTTTTACTATAACTTCTTATGTTTCTCTAAAAAGAACATTTTAGTTTATTAGAGTTTAATTAATTTCTTGCTACTAGCAGGTTTTATTTATTTTCCCAACGTCAAATTAGATATCAACATTCGTTTCCTGAATCCGGTTAAATGGGGCATGTATGTCTTATCCTGTAGTAGCAAATTCATGTTGATAGAAGAAGGTATGCATGAACATTGAAATAAAATTTGCTGGAAATTTTATTTAAAATGTGTTTATACTAATTTTGAACCAATTTGTATTTGTTACAATTTTAATTATTTTTATCAACTTCAAATGAAAACTATCTTTTTTTTTTGAATGACCAATTAACCAACTGCTGGTTGGGATCAAGAATCGAACCCAGGACCTGGGTCTCCTATCACTTCCTCCAAACATTCATCTTACCACTAGAACAAGACATCAAATGAAAACTAATTCATTTGATATTTAAACTTTAACGTATTAACATTAATGTATAGATAATTTAATCGTAAAATCCAAGCTAAAAACATTTATTGCATTAACAATAAAACCATAAATTAATTTGTTCTAACATCTTACAATTAAATATTGTAAAAACAGGAGAAATTAAGTACATTAACATGTCTAATAAACAAATACAGAAACATCTAACAGTATTCGATATCATTATTATCATTTGCTAGATGGATAGGTCTCAATACTGTCTCATGCATACTATGGCTTGAAGTCACTAGATGAATGCTCAAGTATATATACTCTATAGGTGTTGTGTTTTGAAATGATGCATATGTTTTGCGAATCATCAAACACACTTTAACATTAAAGGGAAATAAATTGAATATGCAAAACTTTTCATATATACAAGACTGTGACAGTTGTACACGAGAATTACGTCATCAATGACGTGGGCACATTTGATCATTCTAGAAACCCATGTTGTTCTAATACTTGTAATTGTTACAGAGTGATAGTAGACGAGAAATGATAAACGTGGGCGAAAACCGTGCACAAAACGGAGTCCTGGATTGCCCGAAATCGAAAAACGAAGAAAAATCACTAAGTGTTGGTCGATTGGATCCATCGCGGTACGCGATGGAGGGATTCAGAATCCTCCGCGGTACGCTATGCAGGAAAGAAATCTGAGATCTCCGGATTTCTTCGCGGTACGCGAAGACTTTTTGGGCTTTTGGTCGCGGTACGCGACGGATGTGGCGGTGGAATGATCTAATCTACTTCATCAGATTTCATGCAAGATTTAGAATTTTATTCTTCTTCTCGCTTCTGCTTAACTTCCAGGCGAAAACACACCCATTTTCACCATTAAAATACCATCTTGAAGCCACCAGATCGCAAGTTTGAAGCCAGGAAACGTGTATACAAGTTCTGATCGTAGTTTCAACCGCAGATATCCGTCTGTATAGGTAATGATCCGTTTAAACCTTCTAGTTTGATTTTGATTGATTAGATCTTGATTTTGAACGTAATGAGATAGTTAGGATTGTTGATTATTGCCTAGATGATGGCTATGATTGATTATAAACGAGGAACACGAAGTTCTAACGGTTAAATCCTTGTTTTGATCCGTTGTAATGCCCGGTTTGCATGAAACCATACCCATGATTATAATGGTTTAATCCATTTGATTATAACAATGTAGGTGATTAGTTGGGTTAATCCTTGAAATGCAAGGTTAAATCTAAGTGTTTCAAACTAATCACAATCATTAACATACTCATTGGAACAATTATCTGATGTTTATGATAACAGTCAGATTAGTATGTTAAGCATGGTTATTTCACCTATTATGATACTACATTGTGATATTTCATGATATTTGGGTAATCAATAACAAGGATTGATCATTCCTAAGCCATTAAATTATCTAGAAACTGTTACAGTATCATAATCAACAACATTACCTATCTGGTTAATCAGAGATTATTCTGATTAATCTAGAGTGTCATCAACTTTGTGTTAGGAATCTAATGCAATGTAGGTTCCTACATTATCATACATTGTATGATATGACATTAAATTAATTAATTATATAATTAATATCGAGTTGATGATTTACTAAGCAATGTCTTTGACATTGAACGTTCAGAAAGATCTAATCAGTAAACTAGAACATAAATAACTTATTAAAGATAACTAAATGCAGAATCATCTATATACTATCAGTTTGGTGATACCCTGCTACCCTTATACTATCAGGTGAGTTTCGTACAACCCCTTTTATTTTTAATCTTTTATAAACATCGGGGAAACTCTGCAAACCGTTATCTGAACATATGATATGCATCAATGATATCTGTGTGATTTCATGTGATTTGGTGGGATTTCATGGGATTTGGCCTGTAGACTGATCTCTATCATGACACTGAAAGTCCTCATTTTTGAACTGTATTTAGTGAACCCATGTGTGGCCGAGCAGAAAACATTGATAGTACTATCGGTTGACACCCCATTCGCTGGGAGGATTGCATCTCCCCTTGTGTGAATGTTTGTTTTCTGTTTCTTGAATTTCTTAATGGTATGATAGACATTAAGATAATGAGGCATTAAGATATGTACCGACGGGTAATATCTTGAGACAGAGTAGACGTCCGAAAGGAACTAGATACAGGTCCCATGGTTATCCAGAACTGAACTTTTAAGAACGTGCTTATCATATCATATTGTGTTAAATTGAACTGTTGATCTCACCAGCTTTGTGCTGACGTTTCAAATTTAAATCTTTTTGCAGGAAGACAGTGACACTCGGTGAGGCAGCACTTCAAACACTAGTAATTAAATAAGTCAGTTGTGTAATAAACTTAGTTGTAAACTATGATACTGATTGTAATGACGGAACCCTGTATTGTACTTATTTTAAGTTAATCTGTGTGCTTATGATATCGGTTCAAGTAAGTCACCCCTCACCTCGGAGACATCACCACTATGCTTCCGCAACCGGTTCGGTGACGTCAGACCAGACACGAGGTGACGAGGGGTGGGGGTGTGACAGGGTGGTATCAGAGCCACAGGTTATAGAGAATTAGGTTGATTTAGAGACCTAGACTATAACCATAGGCTCGTATAGTAACACAGAGAGCACCGAACATTAATATTGAACAAAACTTGTTTTGAATTAAGCCAGGATAATCAGGTGGTACAAATTCCAGTTATGAGTGGCCAGCATAACTGAAATTTGCAACATGTGTGCATTCTAGTTTGATTTAATTCAAGCAAAACACTAATAATAGTAATGACGAATAGTTGCGTTAAGATAGGAGGACGTCTCATATCATGTTTATGTTGAATTTTATTATTCAATATTTATTTCATGCTACTGATTTGAGAATTCTGTTTATACAGCGATGGCAGACCAAGGAGAGAGATACATTTATCAGCGGTTTCCTTACGTGATACTAGACGATACCCCGAGCTCAAGTTCGGGTTCTGACTCCGATCCATCGGAGGCATCTGCAGCTGCTTCTCAGGCTGATGCTCCTGTAGCACCAGCACCTATGCCATCTCCACCGAGAGCTCCAGCATGGGATGGACTCAGACGTATGCGAGGCCAAGCTCGCAAGACGACAGGTCTTCCTATTAGACGTCAGATGGCGCCTAGGGATGAGCCTGACACTGTACATGAGGTAGGAGAGTCCTCACAGCAGGCGGAGTTTAGGGCACAGCTTTGCCAGGTGACTTTAGATCTTCAGGGGACTCGACTAGAGTTACAGGAGTCTCGTGCTATTGGGGAAGATACACGTACCATTGTGTTCGAGATACTCACATCTCATCTGTTGTTGATGGAACAGATGAATGCACTGGATGCTGGCTCGCAAGCTTGGCGGGCTATGATCGAGGAGAGGATGAGGAGAACCATGATTCAGGGGATGATAGCTGCATTCTGGCAGCGAGTGATAGTGATGAGAGGAGTGATGATGGGAGTGCTAGAGGGCATGAGCTTAGAGGCTAGGTTATTATGTGTGGCTATAGGGTTGGTCATTATAGCCATGGTGTTGGACGGGTTATGGTATTTTCTGCGGTGAGGGCTGATCAGGGGACCGAGCAGTTATGATCTTGTTGTACATATGATGTGATATAGAGTGATCAGTAGTTATGAGAGCGGGATATTTTGGTATGAACAGATCCCGAGTTTGTGAGTTGTAGTGTATGATGTTGTTAGGTTGGTATATTATGACTTTTGGTTGTATCGAAACTTGGTATGTATAAAACTATGGTACTGTAATATATGGGTGTTTTTGTATATCTGTTTGTACAATGAACTTTGTGTGTGAACTATAATTAATTTTTCTGTGTGAGAACATGTTGAACTAATATATATATTTCGCTGAAATACAGTACGGGAACAATACTGTATGCGAATATATTGAACTAATATATATATTTCGCTGGAATACAGTACGGAGCAATACTGTATGCAAATATATCTGTAACTAAAGTACAGTACGAGAGCCATACTGTACGAGAACATATATATGGTTTGTATGAAAACTTAATGTATGAACTGAGAACATATTAGAGAACTTGTCTGAGAACATGTCCTAGTTCTGTATGAACATATTTTAAAAAAAAACATGTGTTGCAATGCAAGGAGCTGGGTAAGACTCTAACATGTTTTTGAAATAACAGGACTAAGTATAACTACGAACAATTGTGTGATCTGTGTGTAATACCAACATGTCTGGGCTGAATTCATGTAGTTATACTATATTCTTTATAATCACATTTCAATATAAATTTTCAGTGTAACTGAATATGATTGAATTTATGTGATAGAACGGGTTATATCTTTAATATTCTTAAACTGACCTGAATTTGTCTGCTTGTGAGCAGATTAATGGCTCCAAAAAGAGGTCGACCAGCTAAGAAAGCTGCTAAGAATATTACCAACCCTGAACCGAATCAAATTCCACCTCTGAATGTTGAATCAAATCCGGATCTGCATGTTAATCCGGAAGCGAACGTGGTCCCACCTGGGAACTTGGAAACGAATACTACTCCACCAGTGAACCCTGGAGCAGGCATTGTTCCACCTGCTGGTACAAGCGGATCTGAAACAAATGAAGCTATGATAGCTCGTATTGTGCGTGAACAATTATCTGCTTGTGGTGTTCTGACACAACACCAACCACATATCACCACAGGTTCTGGTGGGGAACACGATCATGTTGAGCATAATGCTACAGGTGGTCATGTTGAAACTCATACCACTACCGGTACAACTACCATTGTTCCTGATCCACCACGACAGGGATGTACTTATAAATATTTTGCTTCCTGTAACCCTCCTACTTTTACTGGCAAAGAAGGAGCGGCTGGTCTAATAAGGTGGATTGAGGAGATGGAAACTAAGCTTAAAATCAGTCAGTGTTTGGAGGAGCATAAGGTGTCTTATGCTGCCTGTTCTTTGAAAGACTCTGCTTTGACCTGGTGGAATACCCAGGCCAAGACTTTGGGTTCAGCCACAGTTGACTCGATGGGCTGGAATGATTTTAAAACTCTAATTAGATCAGAGTATTGTCCCATCACTGAAATTCAAAAACTCCAGGAAGAATTCTGGAATCACTCGATGATCGGTGCTGACTGTCTTGCTTACACCGATCGTTTTCATGAACTTACTTGTTTACTTCCCGACATGTTTCCTATGGAAGCCGCTTTAATCGAGAAGTACATTAAGGGTCTGATTCCTCAGATACGAGGAATGGTGACTGCTGCTGAACCTACAACCCTGAAACATACGATTCTTTTGACCACTAAGCTTACCAATGAGGCAGTAAGGAGTGGTACTCTGTCTTTGAAACCTCAGACGGTTCATAGTCGTAGTGATGTCGGTACCTCGAATGTGTCGAAAGGTACCAAACGAAAGTGGTTTGGTAAGAACAAAACAAGGGCTCCGGCTGAGATCAGTCAGAACAAACCAACGGTGAAGAACTATAGTGCAAATGTTCCTGAGAGGAAAACTTATACTGGGCAGGCGCCCAAATGCAATAAGTGTCCACTCCATCACACGGGACCATGTCCTGTTTGTCTGAACTGTAACCGAGTTGGACATTATGCTAAATATTGCAACTTCCCTGCTCAGACACCAAACCAAGCACCACGACAAACCACTCAAACCAACCGGTCATGTTACAAATGTGGAAGCCCTGATCATCTCATACGAAACTGTCCGAACAATAACACCAATCCGGGAACCGATGCTAGGGGGAGAGCTTTTCAGATTGGTGCGACCGAGGCGAGACATGATACAAATATTGTTACTGGTACGTTTCTTCTTAATAATCTATACGCATCAGTTTTGTTTGATACAGGAGCGGATAAGAGCTTTATCTCTCCTGAATTTGCATCATTAATTTCATTGCCTACGGTAGATCTAGAAACTCCTTATGTTATTGAACTTGCTAACGGCAAGTTGATCAAAACAAACAATGTTATTCAAGGATGTTCCTTGAATTTGAATGATCATCTTTTCGATATTGATTTACTTCCTATTGAGCTTGGGAGCTTTGATGTCGTTATTGGTATGGACTGGCTTTCTAATAACCAAGCGGAAGTTGTCTGTCAAAACAAAGTGATCCGTATTCCATTACCTAACGGTAATACACTGATAGTTCAAGGAGAACGAGCTGGTAGAAAACTTGGTATCATATCTTGTATGCGAGCTCAGAAATTCTTAAGGAAAGGCTGTTATGCTTTCCTAGCACATGTGACTGAGCACAATTCTTCACCCAAACAAATCACAGATATCCCAGTAGTCAAGAATTTTCCTGAAGTTTTTCCTGAGGATATATCAGGATTACCCCCAGTAAGACAAGTTGAATTTCGAATCGACTTGATTCCAGGTGCAGCACCTGTTGCTAAAGCCCCTTATCGGCTTGCACCATCCGAAATGCAAGAACTTTCAGGTCAATTGCAAGAACTGTTAGACAAAGGTTTTATCAGACCTAGTTTCTCACCCTGGGGAGCACCTATTCTTTTTGTGAAAAAGAAGGATGGTTCATTCAGGATGTGTATTGACTACAGAGAACTCAATAAACTGACAATCAAGAACCGTTATCCACTACCTCGTATCGATGATCTGTTTGATCAACTACAAGGTGCTACTTATTTTTCAAAAATCGATTTAAGATCTGGATATCATCAGTTACGTATTCATGATGATGACATTCCTAAAACTGCTTTCAGAACTCGATACGGACATTACGAATTTCTAGTAATGCCGTTTGGTTTAACAAATGCACCAGCGGTTTTCATGGATCTGATGAATCGAGTATGTAGACCTTATCTGGATAAATTTGTGATTATGTTTATTGATGATATTCTTATTTATTCTCGAAATCAACAAGAACATGCTCAACACTTGAAATTAATTTTAGAACTTTTGGCACGTGAAAAATTATATGCCAAGTTCTCCAACTGTGAGTTCTGGTTACGAGAAGTTCAATTTCTTGGTCATGTAGTAAATCAAAACGGTATTCAAGTGGATCCCAGTAAGATTCAGGCGGTGAAACAATGGGAGACACCACGAACCCCGACCGAAATACGCCAATTTTTAGGGTTGGCAGGTTATTATCGCAGGTTTAGCAAGAACTTTTCAAAGATAGCCTTGCCACTGACTACATTGACACAGAAAAATCAACCGTTTATATGGAGTTCTCAACAGGAGGAGGCGTCAACTATTGAAACACAAACTCTGTAATGCACCTATATTGGCATTACCGGAAGGTACGGATAACTTCACAGTGTATTGTGATGCTTCACGTCAAGGTCTTGGGTGTGTTCTAATGCAGAAGGATAAGGTAATTGCTTATGCTTCTCGACAACTGAAAGTACATGAGAAGAATTATACCACACATGATCTAGAACTTGGTGCAGTAGTGTTTGCACTCAAGATTTGGAGACATTATCTATACGGAACTAGGTGTATTATATACACTGATCACAAAAGCCTCCAACACATTCTAGATCAGAAAATGTTGAACATGCGACAGAGGCGATGGGTTGAACTGTTGAACGATTACGACTGTGAGATTCGTTATCACCCAGGCAAAGCAAATGTTGTAGCTGATGCTTTAAGTCGCAAGGAACGAATCAAGCCGTTACGTGTAAAAGCGTTAGGTATGACTATTCAAACCAGTCTAATTCCTCAAATCAAAGACGCTCAGCAACAAGCTTTACAAGCAACGAACTGTTCTACTGAGGGACTGAGAGGATTAGATAAGAAACTTGATACCAAAGACGATGGACTGTTGTATTTCAAAGACCGACTGTGGGTTCCTCTATTCGGTAAATCTCGAACAATTATCTTGGATGAGGCGCACAAATCCAGGTATTCTGTTCATCCAGGGGCTGATAAAATGTATAAAGATCTTAAAGATTTTTACTGGTGGCCTGGAATGAAGAAACACATAGCTGAATACGTGGATCGATGTCTAACATGTCTCAAAGTCAAGGCTGAACATCAACGACCTTCTGGGTTACTACAACAACCTGAGATTCCCATGTGGAAATGGGATCAGATCTCTATGGATTTCATTACTAAATTACCCAGAACATCACATAATCATGACTCTATATGGGTTATCGTTGATCGCCTTACGAAATCTGCACATTTCTTACCCATCCGAGAAGATTATTCTATGGATCGACTCGCTAAACTTTATGTTAATGAGATTGTATCTCGACATGGAGTACTGATCTCTATCATTTCTGACAGGGATAGTCGATTTATGTCACGATTTTGGCAAACTCTTCAGAATGCTCTGGGCACGCAAATCAATATGAGCACAGCTTATCATCCACAAACTGACAGGCAGACTGAACGAACAAATCAAACTCTTGAAGACATGCTCAGAAGCTGTGTAATTGATTTTGGAGGTAGCTGGGATATTCATCTTCCACTTGTTGAATTTTCATACAATAACAGCTACCATACCAGTATTCAATGTGCTCCATTTGAAGCACTTTACGGGCGCAAATGTAGATCACCTATCTGTTGGTCCGAGGTAGGCGAAAGTCAGGTCATAGGCCCAGAACTTATTCAAGAAACAACCGATAAGATTGCATTGATTCAAGAACGAATTAAAGCTGCTCGCGATCGACAAAAGAGTTATGCTGATAATCGTCGTAGACCGTTGGAATTTCAAATCGGTGATCTAGTAATGTTGAAAGTTTCACCGTGGAAGGGTATATTCAGATTTGGAAAAGAGAGGTAAACTTTCACCAAGATTTGTAGGACCATTTAAAATTCTTGAACGAATTGGATCAGTAGCCTACAGACTTGAATTACCTCCTGAACTCGGTAACATTCATGATGTTTTTCATGTCTCAAATCTGAAGAAGTGCTTAGTTGATAAATCTTTGATCGTACCTCTCGAAGAAATTCATATTGATGAAAAACTTCAGTTCAGAGAAGAACCAGTAGAGGTAATGGATCGAGAAACGAAAGTGTTAAAACGTAGCCGCATATCAATTGTTAAAGTGCGGTGGAATTCGCAGCGAGGACCCGAATATACGTGGGAACGTGAAGATCAAATGAAATCAAATTACCCACATTTATTCTCATAAACGATGGTCATAATATAAGTCTTCACTAAATTTCGGGACGAAATTTCTCTAACAGGAGGAGACTGTGACAGTTGTACACGAGAATTACGTCATCAATGACGTGGGCACATTTGATCATTCTAGAAACCCATGTTGTTCTAATACTTGTAATTGTTACAGAGTGATAGTAGACGAGAAATGATAAACGTGGGCGAAAACCGTGCACAAAACGGAGTCCTGGATTGCCCGAAATCGAAAAACGAAGAAAAATCACTAAGTGTTGGTCGATTGGATCCATCGCGGTACGCGATGGAGGGATTCAGAATCCTCCGCGGTACGCTATGCAGGAAAGAAATCTGAGATCTCCGGATTTCTTCGCGGTACGCGAAGACTTTTTGGGCTTTTGGTCGCGGTACGCGACGGATGTGGCGGTGGAATGATCTGATCTACTTCATCAGATTTCATGCAAGATTTAGAATTTTATTCTTCTTCTCGCTTCTGCTTAACTTCCAGGCGAAAACACACCCATTTTCACCATTAAAATACCATCTTGAAGCCACCAGATCGCAAGTTTGAAGCCAGGAAACGTGTATACAAGTTCTGATCGTAGTTTCAACCGCAGATATCCGTCTGTTTAGGTAATGATCCGTTTAAACCTTCTAGTTTGATTTTGATTGATTAGATCTTGATTTTGAACGTAATGAGATAGTTAGGATTGTTGATTATTGCCTAGATGATGGCTATGATTGATTATAAACGAAGAACACGAAGTTCTAACGGTTAAATCCTTGTTTTGATCCGTTGTAATGCCCGGTTTGCATGAAACCATACCCATGATTATAATGGTTTAATCCATTTGATTATAACAATGTAGGTGATTAGTTGGGTTAATCCTTGAAATGCAAGGTTAAATCTAAGTGTTTCAAACTAATCACAATCATTAACATACTCATTGGAACAATTATCTGATGTTTATGATAACAGTCAGATTAGTATGTTAAGCATGGTTATTTCACCTATTATGATACTACATTGTGATATTTCATGATATTTGGGTAATCAATAACAAGGATTGATCATTCCTAAGCCATTAAATTATCTAGAAACTGTTACAGTATCATAATCAACAACATTACCTATCTGGTTAATCAGAGATTATTCTGATTAATCTAGAGTGTCATCAACTTTGTGTTAGGAATCTAATGCAATGTAGGTTCCTACATTATCATACATTGTATGATATGACATTAAATTAATTAATTATATAATTAATATCGAGTTGATGATTTACTAAGCAATGTCTTTGACATTGAACGTTCAGAAAGATCTAATCAGTAAACTAGAACATAAATAACTTATTAAAGATAACTAAATGCAGAATCATCTATATACTATCAGTTTGGTGATACCCTGCTACCCTTATACTATCAGGTGAGTTTCGTACAACCCCTTTTATTTTTAATCTTTTATAAACATCGGGGAAACTCTGCAAACCGTTATCTGAACATATGATATGCATCAATGATATCTGTGTGATTTCATGTGATTTGGTGGGATTTCATGGGATTTGGCCTGTAGACTGATCTCTATCATGACACTGAAAGTCCTCATTTTTGAACTGTATCTAGTGAACTCATGTGTGGCCGAGCAGAAAACATTGATAGTACTATCGGTTGACACCCCATTCGCTGGGAGGATTGCATCTCCCCTTGTGTGAATGTTTGTTTTCTGTTTCTTGAATTTCTTAATGGTATGATAGACATTAAGATAATGAGGCATTAAGATATGTACCGACGGGTAATATCTTGAGACAGAGTAGACGTCCGAAAGGAACTAGATACAGGTCCCATGGTTATCCAGAACTGAACTTTTAAGAACGTGCTTATCATATCATATTGTGTTAAATTGAACTGTTGATCTCACCAGCTTTGTGCTGACGTTTCAAATTTAAATCTTTTTGCAGGAAGACAGTGACACTCGGTGAGGCAGCACTTCAAACACTAGTAATTAAATAAGTCAGTTGTGTAATAAACTTAGTTGTAAACTATGATACTGATTGTAATGACGGAACCCTGTATTGTACTTATTTTAAGTTAATCTGTGTGCTTATGATATCGGTTCAAGTAAGTCACCCCTCACCTCGGAGACATCACCACTATGCTTCCGCAACCGGTTCGGTGACGTCAGACCAGACACGAGGTGACGAGGGGTGGGGGTGTGAGAAAGACAAACCATCATAATATTTCAATTTGTTGTTTGTAATAATAAATGCCAATTGCTAATAAATTCGGTTACAAAATCGGTTGCAAAAAGGTGAGGACGCAAAATTGAGCTTGGTTAGGTCAAAAATCCTAGTACAATCATGAGTTCGATCGCTGATTTAAGAAGAAAATTTGTGCTACAAAAATTAGTTGCGACCACAATTTAAAGATTGGGAAAACAAAACCATAAAATGATCACAAATTTGCAGTTACGAGCATTTTATAAACATTAACGGTTGCAAATGCTCAATCTCATAGTAGTACCATCTAATTGAGTGAAATGTTTTAAACTTTTGAACATCAAGACGCTAGATAAGAAGACATTAAATGATGACCCAATACCATTAATATATAGGAAGAATGTACATATTGTAGACAAGTTGCATATATATTCTAATAGATAATTAAGTGCGATTTCAAAACTAGAAAATATATAGTCAAGTACTATAAAACAAAACTGGTTGGAAAAGATTAGTTGTATTTGCAATTATACACAACCATAAATGTTGTGGAACTAGTAAAACTCAAATTCATAGTTTTTGGCCTAAATATCAAATAAAACAGTTCTTTATGACATGTATAAAACTAATTAAAATTTGCGTGTTTTGTATTTGTAAAAGAGGTACGTGTTAAAACCACATAGTTGCATAGTTAGTTAAAGAGATTGTTTATGATTGTATATAATGATTATTATTTATGGTATTTATTATTATTTTTATATGTCAGGAATTAATGTTTGAAGAAGCGCTGGTAGGGTAGGTGAAAAGTAGAGCACTAGACAATGGTTACATTGTAGTCAAAAGAAGAGCGAAGAAATCAAAGACAACAGGCAGTGTAATCAAAGTCTGGCTCATGTGTGACCTTGGTGGCGAGCATAATAGCATCGCAATCTTTAAACGATCAGGCAGCAAGAAAATCGGTTGCCCGTTTCTGCTGATAGGGTTATACAACAAAGTTCGTTAATCCTGGAAATTACAGGTGATAAACGACAATCACAATCACGAACCTGCTCAGAATCTAGAGGGTCATCCATATGTTAGAAGATTCACTCAGGGGGAACAAGATATGGTTGAGAATCTGACCGAGCAACACATGGATCCTCGTAATATTTTTTCAAGCATAAAGAAACGTAACCCTGCAAACGTGTCCATCTCTAGAGATGTATACAATTTACAGCAGAAAATGAAAAACAAGAAAAAATTTGGTGATACTCCGATGCAGGTTTTGGAAAACTTGCTTCATAGTCAGCGTTACGTTTACTATACCTGGTACGATCCTGAAATAAACTGTGACAATATGGCATTTTCGGATTAATCCCATTGATCAAAAATTAACAGAAACAATTCGAAATCAAACAATATCAAACTATAGGGACTAAACTTGAACAAAATTAATTTAGAAACATTAAAATTACAAGGATTTAATTTGTAAAGGAGAAAATAATCAATTTTGACTTTTACAAGTCAAAATTCGGCCATATGATCAATTCAATTCAAAAATCATAGTAAATCATTGTAATTAACAGAATTAAACCTTCATTATTATCACAATAATGATTATTAACCATGATCATCGGTTATTGAAACCATTAGTCACCGAATTAAACTCAATTGCATCTTAAAAGTTGAAACCGTAGCCTTGACTACAAAACCCACATAATTCGACCATAATTCACAAAATTGAATTTCCTGAATCTTTAATCAGAGCCCTCAGGAGCTTCTGTAAACAACAATTTGATTCCAAGAGTTGTGGAAAGAAGATTTGATCAAAGACTTGGCCGAAACTCAAGTTAGTAGTCGAACTACAACAATTCGAAGTCAAAACAGGTAATGATCGATTCTTACAATACCTAAATGTGCCGATTAAGAATAACCCTATGTAAATTTCGGGTTCTAACATCAAATTAGATGAGTTTGATTATTAGGGTTCTTGACATAGAATGTTTTGGGGGTTTTTAGTCAAACGAGTTCAATAATCAAACTAAAACCCATGAACAGCTTCGTAATAATGTGTTTAATGATAACCCTAAGTTAGTTTGATCAAACAACAATGAAACGAAGGATTTCGAGTTCTAGGGTTCATCATTTAAAACGATTTGGGAATTTCTATTCTAATGAGCATAAAACTCAAATTAAACTTCACAGAGAATTTCGAAATCATCCTTTTAAGGAAAACCCTATGTTAATTTCACCAAACAACAACGAATTCGATGAATTCAAGTTTTAGGGTTCGTCGGTTAAGATGTATTTGGGGTTTTTGATTATAACGAACGGGATATTCGAATTAAATGTTATAGAAGGGTTCGAAATAGCTGTTGTAATAAAAACCCTATAATCATTCAGTCTAATATAAACGAATTTAATCAATTTGGATTGTATAACTTAATAACCACATTCGAACCTTGTATAGACCATTTTGTTGATTTAAATTGATTGATCATCAAATTAAAATCAAGGGTAGACTCGTATGAACCTGTTGAACCAAAGCCCCCTAGTTACAGATTCTATCGGGCTCGAATTGGGGTCCAATTGGGTGTAAGTTGGTTCGGTTATGAGGACAAAAGGGAACTGACCTTTTGAATGTTAAAAAAAATAAGAACCAAACTCTATTGCGAAATCTGAGATAGATGGGCTGGTTTAGTCTTGGGTGTGTGTCCGAGAGGTTGGGGGTTCGAACCTTGCCTCTCTTGGTTTTGAATTAAAAACCAATTTTTGGTTTGTAACCATAACTTCTTCGTTTTAAATCCGTTTTAATCCGTTCAAGTTGCGTTGGAACCGTAACGGAATCTTGAACAAAATAAAATGATAAAATCTATATTTTCAATCAAAAACACGGTCGCGTATATTTACGTGTGTTTAAGTTTAACGTATACGTTTATACGATTCAAACAAACGAACTCAAATTCATGCGTACTTTTGTATGGACGTTTCAAATATTCTAACATACGTGTGTTGACACGTATGTGATTACAAATGTGACTTGAAATTTCAAATAACGAAACGTTATCATAAATACACAGAATATTCGTAGAAGGCCCTTTTTTTTTACTTTTACTGTTTTGGGGGAGAAAACATGTGAAAACAAACACTTTTAAATACATATCACTTGCATGAGTTAGCTATTTACGATAAGTGCGAACATAGCATTACAAGTCCTTACATATCGAACCGTTTAGTTTGCCGTAGTACAAAGCGTGGTAGTTGAAGATACATCTATTGGGTTTGACAAACCTCACTTGGTAGATTGTAGGTCTACGCAATTGTTTAACTAGCCAATTCAAACATTACTATTGTTAGTGCTAGACAATAGTGGAAAGGCAACCAATATTCTAACAGTCAGCTTCGGTGTAGACCGCTTATGTGAATAGTACAATGACTAGCTATCATGACTATGCATGTATGATTATGTTATCTGCAAACATTACATCTCAAACAAGTTGTTTAAACATTTGTGATTATTCAAACATGTGTGTGCACCAACCTTTGTGTTGACTTTATTTGCATGTTTTCTCAGGACACTAAAAGCACAAGTAAGGACGAGCATGGACTAGGATATTGAGTCTCATGAATAGATTTCAATTCAAGTGTTTTGGATTTGTTTATTTAAGACAATGAACTTTGTAATTTACACTTTGCAACTGTTTTGTTATGTTTTGGTTTTCAAACGCTTTCGCAAACGTTAAAACTTTGAAATTACAAGTGAGACCAAATTTTATGTTTGAAAAGCATAGAAAGGTCTTCGTTATGTCTAATGCCTGAGATCCTGGTTTGTCACGCCTAAACGGTATGATTCAGCAGCAGCCTGAGGACCAGGCGATGCCGGAGCCCGATCCGATTCGGGAGGAGCCGGTCCATTCACCACCACACGAGGACCCACCGTCGCAGCATCCACCGCACGTCTACCGTGCAGTGCGCCTTACCGAGCCACTCGAGGCGTTGTTGCACCGTCATGCGGACCAGTCTGACGAGGTTTTACAGGACACTCGTCGTCGGGCCGCATAGGAGGCACACGTTGATCGACGGCATCGAGCGACGGCTCGATCGGGTGGAGGATATGGTCCAGTGGACCATCGACGTTGTGTTAGATCGTGCGCGACAGGACGAGTCACAGTTTCCATCGTTGCCGGAGCCACGCGTCTACACAGACGACGAATCCTCCGCTGGACCATCCGGAGCTTTGTAGTTTAGTCTGTGTTTTTGTATTTTATTTCCTTGTATGTAAAACTCATGTGGTGTATATATGTATTTTCTTTCTTTATTTGTATTGTTTCTGTTTGTGTTGTTTTATTTAATAATTACGTGACAAACTTATAACGTTTAACTTAAATTAACGTAAACAAAATAATTAAAAAATAAAATATTTTAATTAAAACGATTTCATTAATAATTAATATCGTTCAAAATGATAACGTAACAAACTTATGACGTTTAATTAACATAGTATACGTATATCGTTCAAAAGTTCACGTAATAAACGTATATCGTTAAAAATTATTTAAATATCTAAATTAAATTTAAATAAAATACATAATTTCAAGACGGCCCGTACTGACATGTACGGGCCGTATAAAATGACTCCACATTGGTTGACACCCATGACACCCAAAATGGCTTGTAAAAAAAGTCAAGGTTTGTACGGGTCGTACTGACCTGTACGGGTCATCCTAAGGAATTTTTTACTGAATCCAAAACATTCTCTAGAATGTTTGTCTGTACTTTATACGGGCCGTACTGACCAATACGGCTCGTCTCAGTGCGCTGGGGTGTTAAAATATAAAAGTGGGGTGTACTCTCTTGTTTTAACCAATTTAATGTAGGCTATACTCTATATAATCTATTTATTCCTTCATACATTTCATTTGTTAGTTTAAATAAAATAACCATGGATCGTATTGACTAACGGTAACATGTTGGTACAACCGATACCGATTGAAGAACATTGGAACCGTCATATAACTATTTTTTATATATGTTTCAAACTTATGCTATAACTTCGTATGTTTCTCTGAAAAGAAAATTTTAGTTTAACAGAACTTAATTAATTTCTTGCTATTAGTAGGTTTTATTTGTTTTCCCAATGTCAAATTAGATATCAACATTAGTTTTCTGAGTCCGGTTAAAATGGGTTATGTATGTCTTATCCTGTAGTAGCAAATTCATGTTGAAGAAGGCATGCATGCATGAACATTGAAATAAAATTTGCTGGAAATTTTATTTCAAATGTGTTTATACAATTTGTATTTTTTACAATTTTAATTATTTTTATCAATTTCAAATGAAAACTAATATTCTCTTGAACAAGCAACTAATCAACTGTTGGTTGGGATCAAGAATCGAACCCAAGACTTGGGTCTCCTATCATTTCTCCACACTTCAATCTTACCATAATTAGGACAAGACATCAAATGAAAACTAATTCATTTGATGTTTAAACTTTAACATATTAACAATAAAACCATAAATTTGTTCGAAACATCTTACAATTAAAGATTGTAAAAAACATCCAAAATTAAGTACATTAACATGTCTAATAAACAAATACAGAAACATCTAACAATATTCGATATCATTATTATCATTTGCTAGATGGATAGATCTCAATACTGTCCCATGCAAACTATGGCTTGAAGTCACTAGATGAATGCTCAAGTATATATACTCTATAGGTGTTGTGTTTTGAAATGATGCATATGTTTTGCGAATCATCAAACACACTTTAACATTAAAGGGAAATAATTTGAATATGCAAAACTTTTCTTATATACAAGACGAACCATCATAATATTTCAATTTGTTGTTTGTAATAATAAATGCCAATTGCTAATAAATTCAGTCACAAAATCGGTTGCGAAAAGGTGAGGTCGCAAAATCGAGCTTGGTTAGGCCAAAAATCCTAGTACAATCACGAGTTCGATCGCTGATTTAAGAAGAAAATTTGTGATAGAAAAATTAGTTGCGATTGGGAAAACAAAACCATAAAATGATCACAAATTTGCAGTTACGAGCATTTTATAAACATTAACGGTTGTAAATGTTCAATCTCATAGTAGTAGCATCTAATTGAGCGAAATGTTTTAAACTTTTGAACATCAAGACGCTAGATAAGAAGACATTAAATGATGACCCAATACTATTAATATATAGGAAGAATGTACAGATTATAGACAAGTTGCATACATATTCTAATCGATAATTAAGTGTGCTTTCAAGACTAGAAAATATATAGTCAAGTACTAAAATACAAAACTGGTTGGAAAAGATTTAGTTGTATTTGCAATTATACACAACCATAAATGTGGTGGAACCAGTAAAACTCAAATTCATAGTTTTTGGCCTAAATATCATATAATCAATTATTTATGACATGTATAAAACTAATTAAAATTTGCATGTTTTGTATTTGTAGAAGAGGTACGTGTTAAAACCACATACTTGCATAGTTAATTAGTTCAACAGATTGTGTTCATATTAGATCAACTCATGTGTTCATTGGTAAACCAGTTTAGCCTTTTTATTTTTTTTGAAAATATATGTTTATTCTATAATTTTAGTAATTGGATAATTTATGTCAAATTTATAAGATAAAACATAAACAAGCGTCATTTTTATAGTGTAACTATATCATATATTAATAGTATTTTTTTTGCTAAGTTAATATTTACTTGAATATTTTGCTATGAATTTATATTCTGTATATAAAATAAAATAGATTAAAATTTCAGTTTAAATAGAACAATAAATAGCGAAAACACAGTGAGTTTAGTTTGTATTGCTGACAACCGTTTTCAATTTTCAAGTTGATGTGTTAGTTTAACCCTCTAACATGTCGGGTCAACCCAAACATTTAATTAGAAGCCTAAAATGGATAATAAAATAAGTCTCTTTTACTAAAAAATAATTTGTTTTCAATTCTAATAGATGTTGACAATGCATTTAACGTATTATTCTTCTGATAATACAATAACAAATATTCAATAACCTAGTTGGTGAAGATGTAGTGTTCCCTCTGATTTTTCATCCAAGACCAATTTAACAAAAGTCCATTTTATATGGAAAATTTGTTAAAAATTGAGACCCTAAAACTTTAGAGACCTCCAGCCTTAGATTTATCCATTAAGCCTCTTAAACCACTAAGCCTGTAAACGAACCGAATAGTTCGTGAAATGTTCATGAACTGTTCGGCTGGAAGTTCGTTTATGTTCGTTTTTTAATAAATGAACAAACACGAACATAAAATTTGCGTTCGTTTAATTAAATGAACTAACATGAACACACCTAGTGTTCGTTTATTTATGTTCATGAACTGTTCTGTTATGTTCGTTTATTTATGTTCATTTATTTGTGTTCGTTAATGTTCATTAACAATGTAATGTTAGTTTATGTTAGGTTAACTATCTAATTTACGAATGATATGTATTTACATTTAAAAGACTTGTCGTTTGTGTTCGTTTATTCTTGTTCAATTGTATTCCTTTATGTTTATCTATAGTGTTGATGTTCGTTTATGATTGTTCAATGGTGTTAAATAATGTTCGTTTATGTTTGTTTGTTTATTTTGGTTGGCCTGTATTCATTTATGTTCATGAACAGTTCGTTTAATATATTAATGAACGAACATGAACATATTCATTTTCTTAATAAACAAACACGGACACAAAATTCATGTTCGTTAATATGTATGTGTTCGTGTTCGGTTAAATCTAAATGAACGAACACGAACATGTCTGTGTTCGTGTTCGTTCGGTTCGTTTACAGGTCTACAAACCACCCATGCTAACATGCATGTAAACGTGACTCATTTTGATACTGATCAATTGCTAGCATCTCATGTAACAAGTCCAAATTCCTAGCCCACGTACTATTCACATATGAAAATTTTCTGACACATTTTCAAGTACACTGTAATTTGTTTAAACTCGTGTGATTGCAAATCATAAATACAGAAACTAAATATTGAAACACATGAAACAGACCACGATTTAGTTTTTTAAACAAGCTAGTGAGACGTCAACCAAATTAAGGATTGAATGATTGGGATGGATGATTGATGATTTGATTATAAAATTTAATTTGCACCTTTCAATTTCAGGTGTTGTGTATGTGTAGCATGTCATTTTATTTTGTCTATAAACCTTCCAAGTCCCCTTTTTTCTAGCTACTAATCAACAAAATTGAGTAAAAATCATGGTTGTAAAAATCGGCCTAGGCGGCCGGCTAGGCGCCCGTCAACTGTCTCGATTTTGGCCTAGGCGGTGCTAGGCGGCCTAGTCAGATTTTTATTTTTTTTTGACTTTTTTTTGACTTTTTTCTGGTAAAAAGGGGTCAATTTCATGATTATTTAGACATTTCTTAACCAAAAATCATTAATATGCCTCTGAAACATCGAATCCAGCCAGTTAAACATCAAAATTCATCTCTAAACTTTGAACTCAGTGTTTAAGTTTGCACTTTGAAGTACTTTATTTAGTATATATAAGTTTATTTTTGAAATTATTTAAAGTATTATATTAAATTATTGATATTAATGTGTGTATATAATATATATATTTGTAAAATTACATATAAAAATTCCAATTCGCCTAGCGCAGATTAATCCTGATTAATCCCTAGACGATCCCTCGCCACCCGACTAGCGCTTAGCGACTTTTACAACCATGGTAAAAATAGATTCACTAAACAAATGATCTTCATAAGAGGGAGGAATAAAACGCTACTTGCGGTAAACAATATTGGCTTTCAAGCACGTTAAAAGAATGAAAGAAATAGAGAAAACAAAACAAAAACAAAAACAAAAACAAAAAAAAAAACAAAAGTTGAATTAAGCTCGAGAATTTTTGTTAGAGAAACTCAAACACTTATAATTGGTCATGCATCTTTGAAGTTGTATCATATCATTTTATGGAGACTAAATTTAATTTGTACAAATTTGTATATCTCAAAAGAAATTATAACTAATTATTGTCATTATAGTTGATTAATTTGTTGTGATTGATGAGTATATTCATCATGTACTTATCTCGTATTCTCGTGAAATTTTAAGCATGTAGTTTACAATAGCTGAACCATGCATTAATTATTTCTTTCATATTACTCTCTAATCTCTATTTCAAGGGTGTCGTATCATCATAAAATAATTAATAATAATTATATATAGTTGATGAAAGATTTTGTTATAAACTTGTGTGTGTCTATATACATAGTTAATTATCAACGTTATAAGTTTGTTGATAAAGATCCAATTTAAAATAACATCATCATAAAATAATTATCATCCATGGTTCTAAACGTACTTCATATTTAATACATTTTGTTATGAACGTGTGTGTATATATATAGTAAATTAACACATTTCATATTTATCGCATCACTAATTTATACCTAATAAATAATAATTATGTCGCATGTCATATCATGGTAACTCCAAAAAAAACTTCCCTTTGATCTCCTGTACATTTCATATTTATCGCATAACTAATTTATACCTAATAAATAATAATTATGCTCGCATGTCATATCATTGTAACTCCAAAAAAAACTCCCCTTTGATCTCTTGCATTTTTATGTTATAACTAGATTATTACTTCGTGTATTACACGGATTGATTGTAAAATATTAAATAATTAGTAATAAAAATTTAAAAAGTATACAATATTTTGTTATAAATTAATTAAATTACATATTAATGAGTATTTTAAATAATAAAATAATAATTAAAACTTTCAATAACTAAAGAAATAACAAGTGACTAGCTTGTTTTATAAGAATAAAGATTCTTAAACTAATTGATGTTAAAAATTTATTTACTTTTCAATCAAAAACGAATTGTTACAAATTAAGAAGATAATATACAATTTATGTAATTATTAAAGTTAGATGACTTAATTTGAAAATATCATTAAACATAAATAACTAAAGTTTAATTTTTCCTATCATTTTTATAACCTTTGTTTTAAAATGATTATTTTTTAAGCATTTCGTTTTAAGAAAACATCATTTGTTCATAAAAATTCCATTATTTGAAAACTATTTTTTATAGTTTATTTTATTTTTTAAAATTGTTTTTTTATTAAACTTTTATTTTCTAAAAAAATACTAACTCAAAATATTTTTCTTACTTTCAAAAAAAGTAATTTTTTTTTACAAAATTTCATATTTTATAAACTTTTTTTAAATGTGCTTTTAATAAAAATTTTTGATTTTTAATTTATTAGAAACTATTTTCTTACATTAAAATGACAAATAATATTATGACTCATTAACACTGTTGTAAAAGTCGGTCTCCAAGGCCGAGTACTCGTTTCAAAGAGTTGTTCCGAGCCCGAGTACTTCCCGAGTACTACCCGAGTACTCCCGCCTAGGGCCGAGTACTCTCCGATTACTCGCTCCAAAAACCTGTTCCGACCTAGGAGCGCCTATCGATTTTTGCAACCATGCTCATTAATAGTACAAGTATTTAATAGGAGATAATGTAATTAATTAATAGAATATATAATTGAATAAGTTGATAGAAAAATGACAAGTGTCAATAAAAACATGAGAATGTGACAAGTGTCAAAAATTATTTTTGTTTATTAGAATAGAAAGATTTTTTTTCCTGTGTAACATTTAATACCTTGTATACTTTTTTTAACCGTAAAATAGCAAATGGACCACTTGACTTCATCATACATAGGATGAAATCCATATCGGAAAAACCTTTTGTTCTTTTGTAGGCAATTGTTCTAACAGAAACTAAAATTCAAGACTTCTGAAAATATAAGTCAAAAGAATACCACCAAGCTGAAAGCCAATTGGAAATATCTTGCATGTATTTACTTAACCCTGTATTTTTAATTTCACTAATTCATTGTTTAAAATTATTTTAGAGTAAATTGTTAAAATGGTCCATGTGTTTTGCTAGTATTACACTATTGGTTCTTAGGTTACATAAATTACTCGTATAGTCCTAAACTTTAAACGTTTATAACATATATACGGTCTTTATGCTATCAACTACCCTCACATTTTGATCAAATTACCCTCATCTTAGGATCGTTTGTATTACAAATGTTTAAATATTAGTACCATATGAGTAATTTATGAAATATAAAGATCGATCAAAAGTAAAATACTAGCATTTCAAATGAACGATCTCTAACAATTTACTTTTTTTTTTCACTAAATTTGTTTAACGGACGATGTTAGTTTTAAGTAGTTATTACATAATAAAAATCTCTTATAATAATTTCAACTTTTGGTGTTGAAACGAAAACTTAGATGGGTCTTTCCAGGAAAATTCGTTGATTATTATTTTTCCTTTAATTAGGTATACTAGCTTATTATTGCCTACATCACCCCCTCTTGTTTTATTCGGTAACCATTAACATCCACAATCAATCTCGTGAATTCTCATCTACTTCCGTCGTCAAACATTTAATACAATGCTTAATTTACAGACTTGTATATACATATGATAAAGAGAAATCAGGAAACTACCGGCCGGCCATCTCCTAACGATATTATACCTTTTTTTTTTTTTTTGTTATTTCACACAAAAATCACATCTAAAGTCATGTGTTACGTGACTTGTTGGTCGCGTATCTACTTTTTCTTATACTTTATTCTTTTTAATAGATATGTAAATGCATGTGATACGTAGTAACTCATGATAGGCTCATGGTATATATTAAGGGTGTTCACGGTCCGGTTTTTACGGTTTTTAGGTTAAACCATAAACCGAACCGTTAATAACGGCTTTTGAATAGTAAAAACCAAAACCGAACCGTTAAAAATAAAAACCAAACCAAACCGAACCGTTATAAACGGTTTGGTTCCGGTTTGGTTTACGGTTTTGGCATGTTAAAAATAAAAAGTGAAGCCTACCTTTGAAAAAAAAACCTTATGTTACTAACGTGTCCAAAATTATAACATGTGTAAAAAACATTACAAAACCTGCTACAAAATACAAGTAAAAAATATTTACTATTATAAAACGTGTTATAAAGTACAAAATTTGTCTAGAAAACATGGTATCAAAAAATAAACCAATAAGTCTAAAAACAACCAACTTACTTTCCAAAGTTACAAAACTTAAAATTCTAACCAATCAATAACTTATCTAAATAGTATATACACATCAAAATACATACACACACACACATATATATACTAGTGAGATGCCCGCGCGATGCGGCGGACAAAAAACAATTAGACTACTGATTTTGGTTCGTAAAAAGCTAAAACCGTCTGACTTTTGTCAAATCAACCCTTTTAACTTGAAAAATTATTATGATAAAATTCATAATTTAAAATGTCAACTATTATATGACAAAAGTATGAATAAGTAATTTATTTGATTTGAGAGGGTTTTCTTTTATAGATATTATTTGACACTTTATTTTTTAAATTTATCAATGTGGGACAAACTAAAAAGTAAAAGAAAACCATTTAGTTTATAGTTCTTAAAGCTTTGTTTGTTGTACGTACTTTATGTTCCAAGAGTTGTAAAACTCTTAATTTTAAGAGTTTTTGGTAAAAGACCATTGTGTCCTTCCTATATGTATTATATAGTAGTATAGATATATACGGTCCGGTCCGGTTTTTGGCAAAAACCGTAAACCAAACCGTTCATTACGGTTTTGAACTTTTGAAACCGACCGACCAAATGTTTGGAAAAAAAACCGACCGTGAAACCGAACCGATGACCGGTTTGGACGGTTTCGCGGTTTCGAACCGAACCGTGAACACCCCTAGTATATATTAATTTAATTTTCACTTGCGTACGCATTATATCATCACGAATACATTCTTTTATGACGGCTAATTAAAGATAACATGTGGCCCATAAGAGCTTGTATAGTATATATACACACAAATTTTACTCTACTCCACATGTCATCGCACTCTATTCTCTGAACGGTAGAGTTATCTATTTGTTATGGTGATCACGAGTGACCGAACGTTTGTTGTTCAAAAAAATTAAGGTTTTGTTGCCTAGTTAGTTAACTAAATAACCTAAAATAATTAATAGAATGCATCTTTTACATCTATGATAACAGATATACACACACAAATACATGCAAATTATTAACTACTATATATGTTTTCTTTAAACGGATAATTTAATTACTTCCACAAACAATTTATAAGTCTTGAATAACCAATTTAATTTGGTACTTTCATACATTTAAGAGGCGGTTATGATATTTTGCATATTAACGATCTATATATTAGGATGTCACATTCCCGATGACGGTGCAATAATAATAAGCACATGATCATGCATTCATAGTTGTTATGTCATTTTGCTTTCTTTGTAGTCAATATATCATCATCTATGTTGGAAGATAGTTACCGCGATTTAAAGCCTTTAAAAAACGTTATATTCTAACTTCAATTCTAGAAGAAAACAAAACAACTAGCTTAAGACGATGTGTAATTGGGCTTAATCGAAACGTTTATACAATGAGAAAGTGACAGAGACTTGACAAGTCTTACGTGATCGTGGTCACGGGACCAATGAACAACCCCCTCGCACCAATCATCATTTTTTATTTACTTTTATTTTCTCAACCAATAAAAAAAACTCATATCACTATGCATCTTTTCATCTACATTTACATATTACTGTTACATACATTTCTGATCACACTTGCTAATCAATATTATGCTTGTGTGGACAAATATACATGCGTATATAGTCATATATATATATATATATGAATACATTTTAATTATAATTAACAAATTGTAAATAACTAAAAAATACATATTTATAGCCACTTGATTTAAGATGTATAAAAGCAATTTTCTTTAAAATAGAGGAAGGTAATATTATAATCGTTAAACTTGTGGCTAATTAAAAATGGGTTATTTAGTTTAAAAGTGACAATAATTTTCAATTGAATATCAGTCGATCTATGTATGTGTGTGTGTCTAGCTAGCTATTACTTAAATCAGTCAATTAAATAAGTGGAGGTTTGATGAATAATTAGTAAGTAATTAACCTAACTAAAACCTATATGTATGTTCATGAATCATGAGAAACACTTTGTAGTGGTAAACCTGTCCTATAACAGTAGTCAAAATAGTATAAAGTCAAAGGCTTTATTCTAGAAGAAATCACTAATGCGGTAATAATCCTTTATTGTTATTTGGTGGAAGTTGAGTGATAGATATGTTTTAAGCAACATTAATCTGGAATGCAAGCTGTAGATGCCCTCTCTTTTTATACTTATAACTTTTTCAAATTTCACACCAAGAACAACTTAACGTACATCATAAACACCACCATTGATCCAATACTTTATAATTTCTCTCTAAAAATGGTGTTTTTTCTTACCATTTTGTCTTGCATCCCTCTGTTATGCATCCTCTACATTCTACTCAAGTTTCTTGATAACAAAAGACATCAGAAATGCTACTTATTGGACTATCAGCTTTACAAACCCTCCGATGACCGGAAACTGTCAACCGAGTTCTGCGGTGAGGTCATCAAGAGGGCCAAAAACCTCGGTCTAAACGAGTACAAGTTTCTTCTCAAAGCCATTGTAAGCTCCGGCATTGGTGAAGAAACATACGCTCCAAGAATGGTCTTTGAAGGCCGTGAAGAAAACCCTAATCATCAAGATGCCATTGATGAGATGGAAGAGCTTTTTGTGTACACCATCGGGAAACTTTTCCGGCGAACTGGTATTTCACCGTCGGAGATTGATGTGTTGGTGGTTAACATCTCCATGTTGGCTTGTGTGCCCTCGTTATCGAGTCGAATCGTGAACCGTTACAAAATGAGGGAAGATGTTAAAACCTTTAATTTGTGTGGAATGGGATGTAGTGCAAGTTTGGTTTCTTTGAATCTTGTTGAAAGCATCTTCAAATCAAAGAAGAATCAGTTGGCAATGGTGGTGACATCTGAATCTTTGACTCCAAATTGGTATATTGGTAATGATAAGTCCATGATCCTTTCCAACTGCTTGTTTAGATGCGGTGGGTGTGCGATGATTCTCACGAACAAGCCGAGTTTGGCTCGTAAATGCATGTTGAAGCTGAATTGCCTGGTTCGAACACACCATGGTGCCAAAGAGGAGTCATACAATTGTTGCATACAAACCGAAGACAACGAGGGTCGGATGGGCTTTCATCTTGGTAAATCCTTACCTAAAGCCGCAACCCGAGCCTTCGTCGACAACTTAAAGCAAATCGCGCCCAAAGTCTTACCAATCCGTGAGCTTCTCCGGTTCGGAATCCTCTCGGTTATGGTTAAAATGGTTCATAGTCATAGAAAGTCAGCAGGGTCAGCTAGACCTATGATCAACTTTAAAGCCGGTGTGGACCATTTCTGTCTTCACACCGGTGGAAAAGCTGTGATCGACACAGTTGCTCAAAGCCTTGGCCTAAGTGAATACGACGTCGAACCGGCACGGATGACTCTGCACCGGTTCGGAAACACTTCAGCAAGTAGTGTTTGGTATGTTTTAGGGTACATGGAGGCCAAAAAAAGGCTAAGAAAAGGTGATAAATTGTTTATGATAAGCTTTGGGGCAGGTTTCAAGTGCAATAGTTGCATGTGGGAAGTGGTACGTGATCTGGATGGAGTAGAAAACGTGTGGAAAGAGTGCAATATTGAAGACTACCCACCACAAACCCTAGCAAACCCGTTCTTGGAGAAATATGGTTGGATACAAGACGAAGATATCAGCACCTTCAAGATACCAGAGTGAAATTAACTAACAAATCAAGGACTAAAAGGTCATTTTACTTTCGTAAATTCATTATTTGTTTATAGTAAACGAAATTGTATAAGATTTTGTGTGTATTTTACTTAATTTCTTTCTTTGTATCATGTCTTGTTCGATTAATAAACTTCAAACTTTAATTTAACTTATATAAATTATGATATATATATATATATATGTATGTATATATCCCACATGTATATACACATGAAAGTTTTAAAATATAGCCAACCATTGCACATTGGCTTGTTGCCAGCTTTCTTGTGGTTTGGTAGATTCATTAATATGGCATTCATATCGTGGGTCCTTGTTACAGTAATGGCAATTTAATTTCCGTCCATTTTCATTTGTAACTTAACTTTAACGATTTAACCAGCATTACATCATAATTCTATCAATCAATTTATTGTTTAATTTGAGGTAAACTTTTTTAAAAAAGTCAATTCACAATTTGTCCATTTTGACCCAAAAAAGGATCAAAATGTCCAAATGGTTTCTATTGGCTTAAACCATGGGCGTCCCACCCGTAATCGGATCCAACTATGGGCGGCCCGCCCATAACCGCCCATGTTGAAGTATATTATTACGGGCGGGACGCCCATAGTTGAATCCGATTACGGGCAAAATGCCCATGGTTTAAGCCAATAGAAACCATTTGGACATTTTGGTCATTTTTTGGGTCAAAATGGACAAATTGTGAATTTACTCTTTTTAAAATAAGTAAACGGGTCAACATATATGTTACTCATATATATATCACGATTATAGGAATGTGTCTAGACATACTATATGTTTAGGATTAATTAAATACCTAAACTTTTAATTAATCTCTTGGTTTTAATAATAATAAACTAACTTATTGTGACTTCAAAAACCGATAGTTTATTAAATATAAGTTAATATATATCACATACATATTTTTAAACGCTAATTTAATTATCGTAATTAAAGTCATTCATTTTAGTAATAGAAGGCATTCTTTTTTCTTGAACGGCGAATGTCTCAATCGTGTGAGCATACTGTTTTCAGGTAATGTCATCAAGGTCTAGTTACCTGGACCTTCTATGAACCCCTACAGCCACCCCAGGAGGAAATCTTACAGGAAAACCCCCTGACCCCCCACAGACCCCTTTTTCACTGCGGGAGGGTTTTAAACCTGAGACCTCCCATTTGAAAGAATCTCGAGGTACCGCTGAGGCACTGCCTCGTTGGTAATCATAATCATATGTTCAATCAAGAGATTACCAACATCTACACAATCATATGTTAAATCAAGAGAGGTTAATAATATAATAAATGAAATTAAAAGAATTTTGTAACTCTAATATAGTAATATATATACCAGGTTTCTCAAGAATTTATAGTAATTGTAGCGAGTCCTTTGCAGCTAAAGTCTCCCGTAAGTGATTCGATCTATAATTGAAATCAAAGTTAACACGTACGCCGCACGCATCTAGGGAATGTTGACTCAGTGGTAAGGGAGGACCTCAAGTCTTGTAAGAGACAAGGGTTCGAACCCCACTTGGGTCATTTTCTAAGATATCCAGTTGAGTGGTTAATTAAATATGGGTTTTAATCCCATGTTCGATCCCAATGAGGGGGCAATGATTTACCTATTCCACGGGGTTTTCCCGCGCATCTGGGGGTGTATATCTTACCTCTGTCCAGTGGTCCAGTTAAGACAATATACGTGGTACGTAAGATCATCACTGTTCAAAAAAAAAATACCACACGCCACTAAACTTGAGTCTTGAATTGTATTGATTGTCTTTAATATTGTTGTTTCAACTAAGGTATTAAACACGTCTTTAAACCTTGGTTGAACACGATAGAGATTTTTGCAACTAATTACAACTAACTTGGCCCGTTAGGAGGGTTGGGTGGAGCCTTAGCATAGAGGTAGGGGCGCAGCTTTGAAGGGGCTAGGGGGGCGACCGCCCCCCCTGTTTTTTCGTTCAGTGGTGTACATTTCCCGATTCGTAGTGCAAAATTTTTTAAAATTTTTATTTCGCCCCCCCCCCCGGAAAAAAATATAAACCCTATGTTTGCCCCCCCTGAAGTTTCGCCCCCCCACGCTTGGGGTCAAGCTTCGCCACTGCATAGAGGAGCATATCTAATGCCACGGAAAAATGAACCGCTTCAATTGTAGCATGAGTGTAAAGCTGAGATTTTGATACCATTCACTGCACTTTGAGGCAACGGTCTTGTCATTGCATCAACCGTCGTTCTAAAAAATAACTGATGACAACCAGTGGGGACGCACCTGGTTCGGTTAATATCAAACTCCCTGCTATGCCTGGTTGCTGACATGCAAGTAATGAGTCTGAACTAATTAATCGTTTCCAAAGCAGTCACTAACAACGACTCTCCCTGCTTATGTTGAAGTCAATGTGCACACATTATCGAGACGAGGTTCAAAAATTGAAGGCTACTCTTGGCGATGTGAGCTTGAAAAGTGCCTTGTCAACCATCTCCTACGCCAAGCGAAAGGTTAGAACTTATGTTTCCCTTGATTAATAGAATAATTACTAAAGAGTGTTACTCCTAATTATAAGTTATAATACAACTTTAAATATCAATATATCGATCATCCATCTTAGCTTTGTTCTGAACGTGATTTGGTTTGTTTGAAACTCTCACATAGTAGCAAACTCAGAAAAATAATGATTATATTGAGTGTTGTATATAAGTTACGTATATATACATATAAGTTGGTGAAAAATCATTTTCAAACTTGGTAAAAAAAACTCATGTTTCACATACTTAATTTCCAATGGTGTGTTGGGGTGGTTTGCCAATTGTGCTTAAATTGTTATGATCATCTTCAAACAAGATATAGATCATTTAAAAACGTGGTTGGCGCGATTACATAGTTTCTAACATTTATAACAATTACTTGGTTGTTTATGATTGTTCCTGCAGTTTGTGTGGGTTATGTTGGTTCCATCACGGTTTCTAACAGTTACGACGGTTTCTAATGGTTACGGTGATTGCATGACGATTTCTAATGTTTACAACATTTTCTAATGGTTATGGGATTACAACGGTTTTAGACGTTACTATTACAGTTTCTGAAATTAATTTCATGTTACTAATTTTATTTACTTTGTGATTTCTTTAATTAAGATGGATTTTAATCCTATCATAAAAGTTGTCCTTTAATTAATTAAGCCAATATTATTGTGTTTGTTTAAAACTAGTTGTACTTTAATTAATGAGCAATATTTTGAAATAAAACTTTAAGTACATCATCACTATCATTATCTAATAACGGTTAGCATGTCAACTTTAAGTTCTACTTGTCTTGACTATAAATATAATGTTATTAACGACACTTCAACATTTCAATAATAGTTATGTGAGAACAAGTCACCAAATGCAGGAAAAATTATATTTATTATAACTATTTCTTTCTCGAGTATTAAATGCTAATTATGTTTCTTAATAGTGTGGTGGGGAAACTTGGTTTTGGCTACGATATATCATATTACCTAACCATATATGATTGGTCGTTATATATAACATAATCAGTTAACCGTCAATTATGGGTTACTTTCAGTTAATTGATCTAAGCTAACTTAACTAAAACCAACAGTTATATCAGTTATCGATTAAAATTTGTTTGATTATGTTGATTATATAATTCAGTTATTGATTATAACGGTTGAGGTTTTGGTAACTTATAATTTGTATGTGAACTTGGCCCTTTCTTGATCTTGGGCTTAACTTGGCTTGGACAGTTGGACTTGCCGACTTGGACCACTCAAGTATACCATACCTTATTGGCTTATTAGAAACATGTCAATAGAAAATATATAATTATTGATTAACACTATTTAGAAGAAATAATTGAAGTATATCACTATCAGTGTTAGTAACGCTTAGTAATTTAATTCTAAAAGCTACTTGTCTTCCATCGACTATAATGATACTAACGACGACTTCAATAAATCAATAATATTATGTCTCTCAAAATTAGGTGGGTTAAGTTTGATTAGGTAACGGGTCATAACGGGTACGAGTCAGGATGAGTGCAGGTCAGGATGAGTTTTAAGCAAAACTATTTTGGTTTAAAAGAGTTATTTTTTTAAAAAAAAAAATCGATTTCGCTCAAATTAAATTGAATACTTTTTAATGATTTCTCATAATATATATTATTGATCATTATTACTCGTTGAAATCTATTATATCATATAGTTTTTAAGTTATCCATCTGGAATCGTATTGTGTTGAGATGTTACACATCTCAACTCATTATGTCATAATGTTACACATTTCAACCCAAAGTACAATAATTTTATGCCCAAATTTACTCATTTATCTTTTCATGGGTCAAGATTATGAGTATAAATAATATATATGTGACAAAAGACCAAAGGGCTTAGGCTATGTGCCTATGTGTTATCATCACCCCCCTTCACTCCACATAAGTGCCACATAATCAACCAACTCTATCACCCACTTATCACTCCACATCATCATTATATGTGTTATCATCAATCCCTCATCACTTCACGTCATCACCCCCTTTTTCTCACTTTCTTTTTATTTCACCCCGTGATGTTCCTCACGCCCCCTTCACACCACTGTGAAATGGGGGGAGGGTGCCACCGGGGCGTGACCAGCCCCTTTCATACCGCTATCACACAACATAACACATACCCTTAGGAAAATTATTTTTATGTATATATATTAAAAAAAAACTTACGTACGTTGATAAATAAGCTAACACATATCTAGTCTGATGTTTGTAATTGTAACAATTTCTATTTTGAGCTTGCACCTGACTATTGGTTGTGACAATCGAGTTGGCTTGTTAAAAAAATAAAATTTAACAAAACCTCACACAAATCTTACTATACTAATAAACAAAAATATTCTTTTGCCACTTGTCATTACCACATATCTTAATTGCCACATGTCAATGAATAAAACAACCATGAATTAACTACATTTTTTAAGAACCATTAAATTAAATTAAGTTTTTAAAATTTAATTGAATGAGACTTAAAATTATTTAAAATTTCAAATAAATTAATCTTTATAGAATTGATTTAAAATTTAAAATTAACTCATTCAATGATTTATAAAAAAATATATAATAACTTATACTGCAATTGAATTATTTAGCAAATAAAATAAAATCATTAATATTTAATTAAAGAAAAATGAGAAAAAAATAAATAAATAAAAAGTGTTTATGATATTTAGAAAAAAAACGATGAATGAAACAAATACACCGTCTATTACATCGGTTAGTTAAAAATATAATATACAGTTACCAATGAAAATTTAGTATAAAGTAATTTTTAATATAAAAATTTGATTAAAATTTCATATAATTAATACTTTAATTAAAAAATAATAATTTATTTTTTTAAACACTATTTTTTAAATATTAGTCTTTTAAACATTTCGTCTATAAAAATAATTTTGTCTATTTCATATTTATAGTTATTTGGTTTTTTGAAAAGAATGTATTTTTAATATTAATATATCTTTTAATGCCATAAAATAAACATTTTTTTAATTTACAATTGTTACAGTATATTTAATATTTAATGTTATTATTTAAAATATAATAATAAAAATAAGAGATAAGTTTGAAAATTATTGTAAGAACAATTTAAAATAGTGATATAAGTAAAGACTGCGTTTTGGTATGTCTTCATATTTTACGTTAATTTTTCATTAATTTTATTTTTTTATAATGCTTTAATAAGTAGAGAATGTTCGAAACTACTATTATTTTTATGCAAAAATAGTAAGGTTATGAATATAAAAACAAATATTGTATACAAAAAGTATTTAAACATTTTATGAACTTTTGTTGTAACTTTATATTGTTGTTTATTGTATATAACAATATGTAATTTTAGTTATTTAAATTTGTTACACTTTAATAATTTTTTACTACTTCTTATTCGACCCGTGTTACACACGGGTTTATAACCTAGTATTTAATAAGAAAGAGACGAAAATCAATTTTGAGGTAATCTATAAGTATGACATGTGTATTTATTTATTAAAATAGGTTAATGAGTAATTTTTATATGAGTAAATGACCACAAATACGTTTGAAATGTTATTTTTTGGGAAAAAAAAATGTTTACAAATATTATGTATTGTGATTTTCGTAAATATGACCATACCTTGAGGATGGACCCGGCCTTCCGTCTTAATAACCACTTTGGTAGTTCGGTATAGCTTTCTCAAAACTCAAAAGCATGCACCACACAGATTTGGCTTTAATGAACGAAAGTTTGAAAAGTTTAATTGTATCAATGTCAATATTAATACCACTAAATTTAATACAATAACTCAAAAAGCTACTTTGCCATCCATTGATTTAATGATATTAATGGCATATATTGTCAATATTTTTTTTCAATAAATGGGACTTTAACGCATGAACTTTAGGGGTCTAGGGGAGTAATATCTACTTTATTATTTGAACGTAATTCTCAATGCCTCCGGTAATATTTATATACGAAAAGATTGTTCAAAAAATTAGCGAAAATATGGTTTTTGCTAACTTTGAACAGAAATAAACAATTATAATTGTGATAATTATCTTAATAGTTGTATCAATGCATCATGAATGAGATATCGAATGAGTTGTTAGGGTAAACAATGATCTCACTAATCATGTCAAACAATACTAACTTGTTTTCAATCAAATGAATGTACATGTTTTTTTAATGACAAAGGATCTTTGTGTGCTAGTCAGCAAAAACCGGGCGATGTAGTCAAGGTTGATTCCTTGACCACCATAAGACCATATCCCCAAATAAGCGGAAACCGAATAAATCATAAAATTCTCCCGTCTGCTTAGATTTGAACCCTTGACATCAATAAGTTGTTTCTTCCCTTCATTGCAATAACACTAGACTAGTAGCTACTGGTAAATGAATGTATATATGGCAACAGTCAATTAGATAGTTTATATAACCATGTAAAGCCAATGTGAGACTAGCCCACTTGGTAGTGGCATTGCTCTTAGAAAGGAGGTCTTGGTTCAAATCCAAACAAGGGAAGAATACTGGCTTGTAGTTTAGGAGTAGAAGTGTCATAATATGGTTATATATATTGTGTGTACTAGTGATATGCATGCACGATGTGTCGGAAAACAAAACATTTAGGCTGCTGATTTTGGCTCGTAAAAAGTTTAAACCAACTCATGTTTTGTTAAATCAACTCTTTTAGTTTAATTTGAATATTTAATTAAAATAAATATTTTGATAAAAGTCACAATTTAAAAAGTCAAACATTACGTGTCAAATGCGACATTATGGTCAAGAAATTATTCATTTTATTTGAGAGAGTTTTCTTTAATAGTTATTCCATGACACTCTACTTTTTAAATGTATTAATGTGTGGCAAATTAAAAAGTTAAAAAAAAAAACTTTAGTTTATGGTTTTTAAAGCTTTGTAAGTTATACTTAATGTTATAAGAGTTGTAAAACTCCTAATTTTAATAGATTTTGTCAAATAACTATTCTATTTTTCCAACGTGTATTATAAAATAATTTAGATATATATAAATACTTTGAAACCAAGGCCTTCTAGCTTAATGGTTACCCCTTGACTTCTCTATGGGAGGTTTTGGGTTCAAATCCGGGCTGAGGCATATTTGCTGAAGCAAGGTTAGGGGATTTACCCAGTTGTGGGGTTCCTCCTGCGGTGGGCTCAGGCATACGCCCCAGAGCGTCAAATCCGAGGGGACGGTTGAAATCCCGTCTTGGGTGTCGTTGTACCAAGCCGTTCAAAAAAAATATATAAATACTTTGAAGATGTTTGATGAGGTCTCAAAAGTCTAATTTATTAACTTAATGTCTCATGAAATCAAAGTATTCTATTATTGTAAAGTTAATGGCATTTAACTCTTGCCTATTGTATAATTAATGATCATGACTATTGCATAATTAATGTCATGGAAGTTATACTTTGTGTTATTATAAGATGGCATGAAGGTTCATTGTATGTGTGGGGAATATAGTGGAAAAAATTGTTACTCATAATTATGCCAACCAAGTAAACTTTAGCATAATTTCAAGAAAAAGTAATGAGCAATACTCTTTAAACTTCTATCTTCATCTTATAAAAGTCTAATTAATTAACTAATTTAGGTATCGTAGCCTCAATCATGTGGTTTTCTTTAACAATACAATTGTTTCAGTTGTTAGCCTAAGACTTGATAGCAAAACAAATAAGTTAATTTTTCAGTTTAACCATTTATGTAATCACACAAAGACCAAAAACACAAATTGTGATTTCTTTTTACCAGCAAATTAATAACTTAAAAACTTTCCATAAAAGTCATGTGAAACAAATGAACATCACGCACACACTCTGTCAGCAAAAAATGATATCAGTTTTCCAATAACTAACTGTGTACTAATAACGTTACAAAAAACCCAATGGGCTTCGTGTTATTTAATTTATGAAGTTTAATTATCGGCTAACTATAACAAACACAATTGATGAAGTAAAAAAACTTACTGAAGAGCATCAGCTGTGGCAGTTTCTAAATTGAGCACAAGTTAACTTTTGAACAAGCCTGACAAAATAAGCGGGTAGGGTCGGGTTGTGTAACAGGTTAGAACGATTTTGGGTTAGGATGAGTTTTAAACAAAATCAAATTGGGTATAAATGGATCGTTTTTAAATAAACATTAATTTTGTTTAAGTTAAAATGTGTTTGAAGTAAACAAATAGTTTATTTGCATTATCTTTAGTAATTTATCATTAAATATATTATTGATAAGTATTACCCGTTTGAATTTTTTCTATTCTGGTAGTTTTTAGGTTACCCACCTTGACCCGTATTGTGTTAAAGGGATACTCATCTCAACTCGTTCCATGTTATGATGCTACACATCTCAACTAAAAATACAATAATTGTTTATCCAAACCAACTTATTTATATTGTTTTTGGTCAATATAAATATTGATAAAGAGTCTGTATTGAAAATTTGAAACATAGCATAAGTTAACTTTCACTAACTGGAAAATGAGAAAATGGGATATGTAACACTTTCATAAATCTTATAATTGTTTTTCCTAGGTTCAACAACCCACCTCGTGTATCACATAACAATAACAATAACAATAACAATAACAATAACAATAATAAATTTCTAGACAATGTGAAAGGTCTTGAGTTCTAATCAGGGTCGAAGCATATTTGCTGAGACAAGGTCAGGGGGTTTACTCAGTTGTAGGGTTCCTTCTGGAGTGGGCTCGGGCGTACACCCCAGAGCGTCAAATATGAGGGAACGGTTGAAATCTCGTCTTGGGTGTCGTCGTACCAAGCCTTTAAAAAAAAGACAATGTGGAGCGAACAATCTTTTGCTTATCCATCATCAACAACTAACCAAACCGAGTACAAACTCATTAGAGGCTTACCGGCTTAGGGCTCCATGAGCTAAACAGAAGAAATGGCCAATTTTGCTTGGGCCTGGCCTATCCAACACTATAGCAAAATGAGATTCAGTCTCATTTTAAGTAGCCCATCTCAAGAACTAGGCCCATCAACAATTTATCATTTTGCCCAATTTGTGTAGCCCATAATACCATTTACTAGCAGGCTCGCACCAGATGTTTGGACTGTTCAACCGGAAAAACGTCACCTGGTGACTAGGTGAGCACTCAGCAAGCCAGCAGTGTGCCAGTGAGTGCCACTGTGCCCAATGGATGTACGATACCTACTTTTAGATTACATTTAATCTTTAGCCAGTCGTGCAATTAACTCATTACAACGGTATATCACACTTTATCAGTTTTAAAATTTAAGTTGTTTTTATATTGATTTTAATGCACAACAACTAACACATATATGTCTAACGTCTGCTAAGATTTAACTAACAAAGTAACAAGTATACATGACTTATTTAAATTCATTGGTTTCATGTGTAAGTTAAATTTAAGTTGCATCAGATGGACGCTAGCTAAATTTTAACCGGTTTAGCTTACATGTTATTTTCTAATTGAACGCTTTTGTGGCGCCATAAGCGTTCCTTCTTTTCATTCCTGCTAAAAATTAGTTGAGTTAAGGTGCTTGTAATATTTTGATTGGTTAGGAGTGAACAAGAGATGGCTTGAAGTCAAATATTTGTTTTTGCTTAATTTTAGTCAACGTGTTACTTTATAAACTTAGTGGGCATAGTCAATATTCTCTTTAGAGCAACTAAAACAATAGCAAGTCGAATAACTGCCAATATAATCACTCAAACTTATTAAAAAAAAGTGTATCTTCCAGGTTAGCCTAAAAATAAAACCCTACCTAGAGAGACACCAAGGCATTTGCCGGATACAAAGGGCAAGGGAGAGATACGACTCCGCGTGAATTGAATAAAGACTTGGTAAGAGAAAAAGGTGGATCATACATACTAGGGCTATCAAAAAATCTGAAGTCCGAAAAGAAAAACTCGAATCGTATCCGAAACCAAGAACATTGATTTAAATCTTAATTTGGCTTGTTCGGGCTGGATATGCCCAAAATAAAAAAAAAAAAAAAAGTTATTCGGATATTTGGGTTGGATTCGGTTTCTATTTTTTTGTAATTTGGGTATTTATATAATCCAATTACGAACCAATAGACCATTATTAATTTCAGGTTATTTGGGTTGTTTTTGTTTTTATATGAATCATGAAATTTATTTAGAGTAATTTATCATGATAGATTTAGGATTTTTTTTTTTACTTTGAATTGTTGTATTGTAGATCTAAATTAGTAAAATGTTTAAATTTGTGAGAGGCCCCGAGCCCCTCAGTTGGTAAACCTCATACCCATAGTCCTTAAACCATATTTACGTTATCATAGCAGCGGAATTTAAGATGATTACATACATAAAGTATACATATTAAACATACATTAAAACATAATTCACTCTTCTAACAGTCATATAATACAACCAGTCTATGCCAGGGGTAGTCTTCAACGTATGCCATGAGCCTTACTGTCATTCTTCCTCAATACCATTCAACATGACATGCATGCTAAAACAAGTCAGCTTTCGCTGGTGAGTTCTAAGTTAACTTTTCGTAAAAATAAAATCTTTAATATACATGAAACATTAGCCTTCACTGCCGACCGAAGTCAACAGACTCAATCATACTGAACATAAAACATTTCATATACATAACATACATGACATCATAACATCAATCATACAGTGCATAAATGTAGCATGTTCTGTTGACCGAAGTCCACATACTTGCACAAGACGTCTTAAACTGACGACACACAGTCGACAGGCCTGTTCTTTCACAGGACTTCTGCCTGTTCTTTCACAGGACTTATGCATGTTCTTTCACAGGACTTATACCTGTTCTTTCACAGGACTTATGCATGTTCTTTCACAGGACTTTTTAAACCATCAACCGAAATTGACGGCTCATACCGGTACAAGACTTCTTGACATACATCATTCATACATAGCATGGTTTAAATCATTTAAACCATCATAATCATAAACCATTATAATCATAAATCATTATCCGTACCGCAGTGCTCAACATTTGCCCAACCGCAGCCGGGACTTCAAAATCACATTTCCTAATTAACCTCGGCCGAGACTTTTAAAATCATTCATTTATCAACCGTAGTTGAGTCTTTAAAACATCCTTGACATCTCAGCTGAGGTTCTTAAAATCATTTACTTGTCAACTGTAGTTGAGACTTAAAGCATTATTTACTTTAAAATATTCTTTACTTGAAAACATTCTTTACCTGACCTTAATCAGGTTAGTGTCACTTTCATACAATAACTTTACAACTTGAAACATTCTTTACTTTAACATATTCTCTTATCTGACCGTAGCCAGATAAAACAATCATTTACCTAAAATAACTTTATAACATGCATATCAGCCCTAAAACGTTAAAATAGTAAAAGAGGGCTCATAGAACTCACCTGATGTCTTACTGTAGCAAGATCACTCGTAAACTGGTACTAATGGTGTAATTCTGCATTAGTTTACACTTAATAAGTTATTTAGGTTTTAACCTACTGATTAGATCTTTCTGAACGTTCAATGTCAAAGACATTGTCTTGAAAGTCATCAAATAGTTAATGTTGTTGATTATAATGCTAAAACAGTTTATAAACAGATTAATGGCTTAGAAATGATCAATCCTTATCATTGATTGCCCAAATATCATGAAATATCACAATGTAGTTTTAGAATAGGTTTAATAACCATGTTTAACATACTAATATGACAGTCATCATAAACATCAGATAATCGTTCCAATGAGTATGTTAATGATTGTGATTAGTTTGAAATACTTAGATTTAACCTTTGCATTTCAAAGATTAACCAAACTAATCACCTACATTGTCATAATCAGATGGATTAAACCACTATAACCATAGTTGTGATTTCATGCAAACCGGGCATTCCAACGGATCAAAACAAGGATTTAACCGTTAGAACATCGTGTTCTTCATTTCTAATCGATCCTAGCCATCATCTAGGCAATAATCAACAATCCTAACTATGTTATTACGTTCAAAATCAAGATCTAATCAAAATCGAACTAGAAAGTTAAAACGAATCGTTACCTAATCTGACGGAGTTTTGACTGCAAAACAACGATCAGAACTTGTAAATACGATCTCTGGTATGATCGGTGACTTCTGATGGCTTCAGAATAGTGATTTGATGGTGCAAATTCGTCTGATGGTCGTCTGGTGATGTTCTTGTTCGATATATGTAAAATAAATAAACTTTTTGCGTGAACTTGATAAAGAAATCTAATCCACTGCACCGCCTCCCTCGTCGCGTATCGCGACAAGGAGGCCAAAAGATCTTCGCGTACCGCAAAGAAATCCGGAGAATTTTAGATATTTTAGGTCCATCGCGTACCGCGAAGGATCCTCAAATCTCCGTCGCTTACCGCGACGAGTCCAGAAGTTCAATACTTTGAAAATTTTCTTCGTTTCGCGATTCCGGACAATCCGTAACTCCGTTTCGCGCACGGTTTTCACCTACGTTCATCATTTCTCGTGTACTATCAATCTGTAGTAATTACCATTGTCAATTCAACATAGATTTTATACGCGATCAAATGTGCTAATTTTTCGGTTGTTACAATTTGTGACCCAAAAATATAGAGAAAAAAATAAATAGCCAAAACATGAATAAAATTAAGAAAGAGTAAATTGCACTTTTGATCATTTATATTGACACAAAATTTCAGAGATAGTCATTTGTGTTTCAAAATGTCAAAATCAATCCTTTAAGTTTGAAATGTTGCAAATTCGGTTATTTCTCCGTTAACTCCGTTAAGCACTAACATAATATGGGCATTGTCAAAAAAATTTATATAAGTAATTGAATAAATTTCTCTTTTGTCCTTTATGTTCACATAAATTTCAGATATGGTCCTTTATTATGTTACTATTTAACGGAATTAAAAGAGAAAGGACTTAATTTGCAACATTTGAAACTTAAAGGACGGATTTTGACATTTTGGAACATAAAAAACTATCTCTGAAATTTTGTGTAAACATAAAGGACCAAAAGTGCAATTTACTCATTAAGAAATTTTTATTCATTTCTGTTCGAGTTATTCAGAGTTATCCGAATCAAATTGTATTTATATTTAATATACGTATAGTAGGATTTGATAAAAACTTGAATATTCTAGAAGACGTAATACTTCAAATATATATAGGAGAGAAATTTGAATGCACAACAAATTAGACTATTTTAATTCAGATTTTATTTTTTCAATTAAAGTGTGTAATTCATATTAGTCTTCATTTTTCTTGTTTTTATTTAATTAAGTATGATTTGACTTTATGTGTGAAAAAAGATAGCAGAATTACGCCATCATAAACCACTAATCTTGTAGACATCTTGTAACCAACTTCCAAAAAGAAAATCCATAATTCTATAGAAATCATAGTCAATCTTCATGTGGATCAGAGTTGGCACACCTTCAATGCATAATCCAAGTTAATAAGACAACACTTTGTAGAATTAGCACATATTTTAACTCTTATCATTATGTGGTTTTTAATAGAGTATACTATAGACTTTGATTCTTACAATAATGCTTAAAAAACATTATTTATCATTGGACGGATGAATCTCCTTAAAATTTTAGATGTAATCCTATCACATTCTCTTGCTTTGGTCGTTTGATAGAATTGTTACCAACGTCTCCTATAAAGTCATTATCATCGATTTTTGATTGATCCTTGTCCCATATATGCATTCGAATAATTACAAAGTATAACAAGAGAAACACATGCTCGATGTGTCTTACAAGTAGCCTATATGGTAATTTCATAATTCATATTCATCAAGACAAAACAACCTCTTCAAGTTTATTGAATAAGGCACGTAATGGTAATTACGAGTTGTATTCCTTTGGTCAAACGATAACACAAAGTATGACTGTTTGAATTGGTACATTGACACTATCATTCATGACGAAACTCACACAGGAAAAATCTCCTAGCTCAACTTAGAGGTCCTAAATCATTTTTTTTTACTTCATGTGAGATTCAAGCACAAGACCTTCTATTCAGGAAGTTAACGGGTATCATAGACTATAAGCCTAATAACTTAATGCCAAATATCATTTTTACCCCTCTATCACAACTTTGATTTAGAAGGGAGCTTATCTTCTGTTTACAATTTAATTTTATAGTTAAATTTACAAGTTGAATTTTCTTTAGTTTACAAACTAACCTTTTTTTAATTTTAATGTTCTAAATAATATTTGTTTGTGACAAATTTAATTTTCACTAACTATTTTTTTCTTAAAATTTTTGTTTATAATTCTTAAAAAAAACTTATAATTGTGTTTGTGATATCTATTTAAAGGAAGAGTCCTTAAAGTTTTCGTAGGGTATTGTCGTGTCGTACAATTTGCGTGACAACGAGGTGATTGTTGTTGTACGCATCGTAGAAACCTATATGATAGATGAGGGCGACTATGAGTTCATTGTTTAGAGGAAATAAATAAAAAAATTACATAACATAAAAATTTGGAGAGCATGATGAATGATGAATCTCAGATCTCCGATTTACGCCGCCGCACAACACTATGATCCACCAATCATATTTCACCACATCAGCCCACAGCCAACAACTTCCTGGGCCCATCTTTTACGTGGGATACTCTTATTTGTAAAATATGCGGACCCCACAGAGGAAAACTTGACGGAGCGTTGCTTTCTTTAATTCTTTTTCAAAATATTAAACCAATTAATCATTAAATTAAAATTAACGAAGCTTCAAGGAAACCAAACAAGCAACAACCAGTTACATGCGCACTCTCTTCATTCTCACTTCAAATCTTCAAATTCGAAGGCTCTTTTCGCTCCGTTGAGAATTTGAATTCATAAATTGAGTAAGAGCATCATTTGTTCCAGATTTATGTCAGTTTCTTCCAGATTTCGGATCATCAGCTGGATTTTTTTGTGTTTTAGGTAACTTTAACTTGTTTCAATCGGCTATCGTATCGTACTCGTGTTTTTGTCGCACAATAGAATTTGATTCTGTGTTTTTGCAACTTGATTGATGTGGTTTGTCGGATTTGTTGTGCATGTTTGTTGAATTTTAATTTTAATGCGGATTATTGTAGATCTTCCGATTATTGGAGGTTTTGTTAAGTTAAGGTTTAGTTAGTTGGATTATGAACATTAGAGTTCGATTTGTTATGATTTATTGTTTGGATCGTCATGTTTCGCGTTTGATAGTATAAATCGCTTAAAATAAGTATAACTTTGGGAGTTTTTAAGTTGCCGTTTGTGATGATTTGAATAGTGGGCTTCAGCTTGGTTACTTAGTTTCTGTTATCTGAAGTTTTATTTATTTTTTTGGTGAAGCTTATTGTTCAAGTGAGGATTAATGGGTAAATGATAGAGATCTTAGTTATATTAATATGTTAGTATTAATTAGTAGTTGTGGTAGGTTCTAGATATGGGTAGTTTGGTAATATTAATATCTAGTGTGTGTGTTAGGGGGTTATAAATAGATGAAAGGCTTGTGAGTAGAGGCAGGGAAGAATATTGTTTAGATAGAGATTGGCTCCTACTTGGAGAAGGGTTTTACCCTGGGATCATCATCTGATGATATAATTGTTCCATTTTCATTTCCATTCTCTGTAATCCTTCCATTTCAATCAATACATGTTAATACCACGAATTGTGTGTTGAATTCATATTACATTGTGATTGTGTGTGTGTTCGATCTTCATCATTGGTCCGACCTGCCCTTGATCTGCCGATATCCATGGAATTTCACGATACTTACGATCGCCTAGAGGTACAGGAGCAACAGATTCATCAATTGCAAGCTGATGTCAACGAAATCAAAACCACGTTACATTCCTTGGAAGTCGAGCGTGGGGAATACGCTGAATTCAGGAAAATCATCCTCGCTTGGATGCAATTTCATGAGAAACAACAGATTGATAGATCTTCAGGAACGAGCAACTCCAGCGGTTTGTTTTCATCCTCCAATTCCAGAAGTATTGCGGCGCCGATGGGAGTTCCTGGGGCGGCGACGCAATTGCAGTTACCAGCGTTCAATGGATTTGATCCTCAGGGATGGCTCAAACAAGCGAATCTCTATTTCGATAATAATCCTGATGAATTACGCCTTCATTTGATCAAATCTCGCATGATTGGGGTTGCGCATCACTGGTTCACGGTGCTTACTCAGATTTGGGAGTCTCTTACATGGTCGGAGGTCCAATCAGAGCTCTTGCAACGATTCAATGGCTTCACGATCCCTAATCCTTGTGCGCAATCGGATATCATTCACGATTCTCTGCTCATCGCTGGTATGGAGGTCACGAACGTCGCCTGTAAGGCCGCTTCTTCTCAGTTTTGTTATTCAATTGGGTTTGGGCCTTTAACAGGTGATGGGCCTCAAATGTTGGGTCAAGAGGAGCCCAAATGTATTATTACACCCAAATTAATTACAAGACAGTTTTCTATTGATGGGTCTAGGCTTTTGTATGTTGATGGGCTCAATGATGGGCTGTCGAAACTGGGCCTACCTCAGCCCAATTCCACTCTTAGTTTTCCTCCAGCAGAGAAAGAATTTCAGTCACGTTTTTTGTTGGGAAAGGCTCAATCCAATAAAAGGAAAGGAGAAAGTTTGTTGGTGGGAGTTGATAATTTTCCTAACCTGGTTGAATCATGGATGAAATTCATCTATGCAGAGCATTCGGTTATGTTGCAAGACCTTTTAGAACATCATTCAACCAAGTGGGGACATATTTTGCATCATGATCGCGGAGGTCTCTATGCTTCACGTTTGGATTGGAAAGGACGTAAGAAGAAACGAATTTGTTTACGTTGGGGTAATCGATACGGGCCAGCTCATAAATGTCCGGACGGAAGGATAATTGGAGCAAAGCCCGTTTCATAGTTAACTCCCAAGTCTTGAGGACAAGACTTTTAAATAAGGGGGGAGTAATGATAGAGATCTTAGTTATATTAATATGTTAGTATTAATTAGTAGTTGTGGTAGGTTCTAGATATGGGTAGTTTGGTAATATTAATATCTAGTGTGTGTGTTAGGGGGTTATAAATAGATGAAAGGCTTGTGAGTAGAGGCAGGGAAGAATATTGTTTAGATAGAGATTGGCTCCTACTTGGAGAAGGGTTTTACCCTGGGATCATCATCTGATGATATAATTGTTCCATTTTCATTTCCATTCTCTGTAATCCTTCCATTTCAATCAATACATGTTAATACCACGAATTGTGTGTTGAATTCATATTACATTGTGATTGTGTGTGTGTTCGATCTTCATCAGTAAAGGAGCACAAAACTATGGTAGGAAAGAGAGTACAGGCAAATCACACTTGGATCCAAACCAATATCCTGTTTGGGCGAAGGACATTCAAGAATGTGAACAAAACTACCAGGTGAATAGCAAATTTGGACTTTCTGATAGTGAAGTTGAGAAGCGACTGCAAAAATATGGGACAAATGAGCTGGAAAAACATGAAGGGCAATCGATTTTCCATCTAATCTTGGATCAATTTAATGATACTTTAGTTAGAATTTTACTTGTTGCAGCTGTTATTTCTTTTGTTCTAGCCTGGTATGATGGTGAAGAAGGTGGAGAGATGGAGATCACGGCATTTGTTGAGCCACTGGTAATTTTTCTTATACTAATTGTTAACGCAATTGTTGGTGTGTGGCAAGAAACTAATGCAGAAAAGGCTTTAGAAGCTCTTAAAGAAATACAATCAGAACAAGCAACTGTGATCCGTAATGGCAAGAAAGTTTCTAGCCTTCCGGCAAAGGAACTTGTGCCTGGTGATATTGTGGAACTTCGTGTGGGTGATAAGATCCCGGCTGATATGAGGGTCATTAATCTAATTAGTTCAACCCTTAGGGTTGAGCAAGGTTCCTTGACTGGAGAAAGTGAAGCTGTTAGTAAAACTACAAAACCTGTGCCTGAAGAATCTGATATTCAAGGAAAGAAATGTATGGTGTTTGCGGGGACCACGGTTGTTAATGGTAACTGTATCTGTTTGGTTACAGAAACAGGTATGAATACCGAGATAGGAAAAGTGCATTCTCAGATTCAAGAAGCAGCGCAAAACGAAGAAGACACACCGTTAAAGAAGAAATTAAACGAGTTTGGAGAAGTTTTAACTATGCTAATCGGCTTAATTTGCCTTCTCGTTTGGCTTATTAATGTGAAGTACTTCCTTACTTGGGATAATGTTGATGGTTTGCCTAGAAACTTCAAATTCTCATTTGAGAAATGCACTTATTACTTTGAAATTGCTGTAGCATTAGCAGTTGCTGCCATTCCAGAAGGTCTGCCAGCTGTGATTACTACTTGTTTGGCTCTTGGCACACGCAAGATGGCTCAAAAGAATGCCCTTGTTAGGAAATTACCTAGTGTTGAGACTCTTGGTTGTACAACTGTAATTTGTTCTGACAAAACTGGCACCTTAACAACTAACCAGATGGCTGTGGCTAAGCTGGTTGCTATGGGCCATGGACCAAATGTTCTCAGATCATTCGATGTTGAAGGGACCACATACAACCCGTTGGATGGGAAAATAAAAAACTGGCCAGCTAGCAGAATGGATGCTAACCTTCAAACCATTGCAAAGATTGCTGCTTTGGCTAATGATGCTGGCATTGAACGATCTGAAAAAGGTTATGTAGCCACGGGAATGCCAACTGAAGCAGCATTAAAGGTATAGTAACCTTAAAAGTTTTATATACACTTGAAACCTGTGTTTGCCTTTTAAAGATTCACACATCAATTGTTTGTTTTTGTTTATAGGTTCTTGTTGAGAAAATGGGTCTTCCTGCTGGAGTCGGTTCTCGTTCATCAACACAGAACAATGACATTATGGGTTAGTAACTAATGATTTCTTCTGACTTTCTTCATTACTCAGGCACATTTGCTAAACTGATACTCCATGATCCTATGATATGCAGTTTGTTCCGACGAGTGGAGTAAAATTGAAAGCAGGATTGCCACTCTCGAGTTTGATCGTGATAGGAAGTCAATGGGGGTTATTGTGTCATCAAAATCTGGTAGAAATTCATTACTTGTAAAGGTAGTACATAATGATATATTTTCCTGTTCTGGGTTTCTAGTTAAGTCTTTAGAAGTTTTACAATTTTCTAAGATGAGATGACCAAAATGTAGTCAACTGTTAGACATGCATTGACCAAAATGTGATCAACTGTTTGAAATGTGTGGACCAAAATGTGGTCAAATGTTTGACATGTGTTGACCAAAATGTGGGCAAGCGTTTGACATGAATTAACCAAAATGTGTTCAACCTTTTCAACTCCATGGGCATATTAATGAAGTAGAAGTTATCATTTTACAGGGTGCTGTCGAAAATTTATTGGAACGGAGTTCACATGTACAGTTGCTTGATGGGTCTGTTGTGGAACTTGACAGAAGGGCAAAAACAGTCATCTTAAACAGTCTTAATGAGCTGTCCTCGTCAGCATTACGTGTTTTGGGTTTTGCATACAAGGAGGACCCACCAGAATTTACAACATATAACGGTGATGAAGACCATCCTGCTCATAATCTTTTACTTGATCCAGCAAATTACTCTAAAATTGAAAGTAATTTAATCTTTGCTGGCTTGGCTGGGCTCAGGGTGAGTGCCTTTGATTTATAGTTTTCCGTTTACTCTTTTGGGCCTTTACTATTATATACTTCATGGTTCTGTTTGGTTGAACATAAGGCAATGACATACATCTGAATTGAATAAAATCGGTAAATAAAGATAAATATGTTCTTTAATGTAAATAAATTTTGATAAATAAATTTAGATCAAAATTAAATTACCCAGAAATAATAACTTTTCAATTCTGTTTTGTACAACTCTAGTTTTTAGTTAATTTATAATTTATTACAGAATTTCAAAATTTTTTACCATAATAAAATATCAGACAAACCAAACGATCCAGAAACTATCAAATAATACTTCAGTAATTTTAGCTATGAAAATGAGAAAATTTAAGCAAGTTGCTAAAAAAGGTAGACTGTTAAAGGGTACAGTGAGTTTTCATAACAGTCCTTGATAGCATCATACCAAACACTAAATTCTGATGTAATTTTACATTTGAAGGATCCCCCTCGTAAAGAAGTTCGTCAAGCAATCGAAGACTGCAGAGCAGCTGGAATTCAAGTTATTGTTATAACAGGAGATAACAAGAACACAGCAGAAGCAATTTGTCGTGAAATTGGGGTGTTTGGACAGCATGAAGATATCAGGTCTAGAAGCTTGACAGGAAGAGAATTTATGGAACATCATGATCAAAAAGGACACCTGGCATACAAAGGTGGGCTTCTATTTTCTAGGGCTGAACCACGCCACAAACAAGAAATAGTTAGACTACTCAAAGATTTAGGTGAAGTGGTTGCAATGACTGGTGATGGGGTTAATGATGCACCTGCTTTAAAATTGGCTGATATTGGGATTGCAATGGGCATTACTGGAACTGAGGTATTTCTATCTGCTCTTGAGATATCTGTGCTTGACTTAGATGTGCCAGTTTTGACCTGTCCACTTAATATGGGTCAGTTTGGTTATGTGTTCTGGTGTTCATGAGCTCATCCATCTACTTTGTTAGACAGGTGAATAATATTTAACAAAAGGAAACGGGTATGAGGGTTGAAAGTCAACCAGAGGTTTGAGTATATCATTATGCATAAAACCTTCTAGTCATTTTCTTCAAAAATATATTATTGTTGAAAAATAATATAATCTTTTTTAGACATTTAGACAAGAGACTTTTTTTTTTATAAATTTCGGAAAATAAATGTTTTGACCTGTTCACCTAGAATGGGTCTGTTCAGTTATATGTTCATGAGCTTGTCTACTTTATAAACATGTAAAAAATTACTAGTTAAAGGAAAAGGACGAACGGGTTGAAACTTGAAAGTCAACCGTATTGTATTTTTATGCATAAAGCCTCGCGTTTTTTATTCTAAATTTATATTATATGTGGAATATTTTTTATTAGAATACGGTGCTAGTGACATAAAATGTTATGGGCCATCCCAAACTGACGGCCTGACCTGCTGCCAACTCTAGCATTTGCGGACCGTTACTGAACCTGAATTATAAGCTGTTGTTTATTACTCTTCTAATTTTTTCTTCATTCACTTCCACTTAATTATTTTTTGCAATCAGATACTAATCTCCTGAATAATACTATTTATTAACTTGTGACAGGTTGCAAAGGAAGCTTCTGACATGGTTTTAGCAGATGACAATTTTAGCACAATTGTGGCGGCAGTTGGAGAAGGCAGGTCTATTTACAATAATATGAAGGCCTTCATTAGGTGGGATTTTCCCTTCAGAAATAAATTTATTGACCAAAAAAATAAAAATAAAATTTAGTGCAAACTGATTATCTGATTTTTTGTGTCAAATTTCCAGATATATGATTTCCTCAAATATTGGTGAGGTTGCTTCAATATTCCTGACCGCTGCCATTGGCATTCCAGAAGGCCTGATTCCAGTTCAGCTTCTATGGGTCAATCTGGTCACTGATGGCCCCCCTGCTACTGCATTGGGTTTTAACCCACCTGATAAATACATCATGAAAAAGGCTCCTCGCAGAAATGATGATTCATTGATCAATGCCTGGATTTTATTCCGCTATCTGGTACTAATTCTCATTTTCGGTTCATTTCATGCCCCATTTGTGGTGCACGCATATAATGTATATATGTGTGGGCCCTTAAGGGGCAAAAGTAAAATTGCACTAATTTTAACGTTATTTCAATTATTTTGTGAAAATAGCGTTAAAATCATTGGGATTATCAACTTCAAACGATAACTTTGAGCCGGGGACTCTTTCGGAGCAGCCTCTCTATCCCAATTGGGATAGGGGTAAGGTTTGTATCTATCCTTCCCCCCAGACCCTACTGGAAAGTGGGAATATACTGGGTAAGGTGGTTGTTGTTGTTGTTGATCAATGCTTGGATTTTATTCCGCTATCAATTTTTATAAAGTTTAGGTACTTGGCAATAAAAAATGACATTCTTGTTATTTTCATAAGGCTATGTGTTATCATCAAGCTCACATCACTCCACGTAGACGCCACATAATCAACCAACACCATCACCCCCTTATCACTCCACGTCATCATCACATGTGTTATCATCGCCTCCTCATCAAGCCCCCATCACCCCCTCATTTTTCCCCTTTCTTCTCTTTCACGCCGTGAAGGTCCTCACGGGTTTGCCACCACATGGTGGTCACGCCCCTATGTGTTGTGGTGGATGTGGGTGATGAGGGTGTGATGGAGGGTGGTCAAGCCCTCCTCACACCTCACAACACATGGCCTAAAAGTTTAAAGGATAAGGACTCCTGTGAGAAAAATGTTCATATGATATTTTTCACCTTGTTTTAGAAATAATCTAAAAGTTTTATGCATGAAAATGTTTGACCTTTTTTCTTGTTTTCACCATAAATTCTTTTTTTTTTTTATTTACCTTCAGGTAATTGGAGTCTATGTTGGTATAGCAACCGTGGGCATTTTTGTCATTTGGTATACACACGACTCCTTTTTTGGCATTGACCTTAGTAAAGATGGTCACACTCTGGTAGCCTACTCCCAGCTGGCAAACTGGGGTCAATGCAAAACGTGGGAAAATTTTACAGTTTCACCTTTCAAAGCAGGAGACCGAGTTTTCAATTTTGACTCCAACCCATGTGACTATTTCCAAGGTGGAAAAGTTAAAGCCATGACACTCTCGCTCTCGGTATTGGTTGCAATCGAAATGTTTAATTCCTTAAACGCCCTCTCGGAAGACGAGAGCCTTTTGACCATGCCACCGTGGGTGAACCCATGGTTGCTTGTAGCAATGTCCGTCTCGTTTGGGCTTCATTTCTTGATCCTATATGTTCCGTTTCTTGCACAAGTTTTTGGGATTGTTCCTCTAAGCTTTAATGAATGGATGCTGGTTTTGGCGGTTGCGTTGCCTGTTATATTGATCGACGAGGTTCTTAAATTTGTGGGTCGGTTGACTAACGAAAGTCAAACAGGTCCAATGTCTTCAAAGAGAAAAACAGAGTGATTGGTGTTGCAGACTGACAGTATATTTGTTGTGGTCCGATGCTACATAAGCCCTTGTACTTGTTGAAAACCATCAAGGGTAGGCCGGACAATGAATAAATTTCTGGTGGTAGTTTTGGCAGAAGTTAGCGTAATTTCTTACTTCTTTTTTATTTTATTTACTTTAATACGTGTTCGGGACTTTTGGCAAAGTTAAAATTAGTTCGAATGAGGACCAGGACATGTTAAGAAAGTATTCTCTTTATCTGTTATGTAGTTAATTTTCACTTGTTTCAGCTAGTATGTGCATCTTTACTCCTGTTACCCACAATGTCACACGATTTGATTTAAGTTTACATTAGTGATTCGTGTTGACGTGTTCTGACTACATGTTGGTTCGAACGATTTTGTTTGAAGGCAAATGTTGAAACAACTCTTAAGCAAAGTTGACTACCAGAGGTAATTTTAGAGGGCAGTGATCATTTTGGCTAGATTTGGTTTTGATTTTAACTGTTGTTTTTACTGCTTTTTTGCTGGTTAAATTTTGGTATAAATTTGTTCTGGTATGGGGATCAAGGTCTCAAACTAACTGTTTGTATCGAGTTGTGACCGCTTTGGCTTTTGTCATATTTCCAATCGTGTCGTGCCATTATCACTCAAAGTAGCAGGTTTTGGAGTTGGACCAATCATAAGGTGATTAATGATAATTATTCTATATATAAATTGACATGGGGGAATAGTGATTGTGGGCCTCATGTTTTTTTTTTTTCTCTTACACACACTCCCACATATTATATATACACACCCACTCCCACATATTATATTATATATACTGGTATATTATTAAAAGAGATAAGGGGAGTAGTAAAATAGGTCACCTAGACTTTATCTGTACCATTGATTTGGAATTTTGAAAATAAAAATGTGGTGCGTATTGAATATGAATAAAAAAATTGGTTTTGAATAAACAAATCAGCTTTAATGTGGGTTAATGTGAACCACGTATTTATTTTCAAGATTCGAAATCGACGACCCAAATAGGGTTTAGGGGTTTTCTCTCTATGATTAGTGAGAAAATGTGGTCATTTCTACGGTTTTGGTGGTGTTCGAAAAAAGCAGCTGTTATTTGTTTGTTTTCATATAAAATCGATGTGTGCTTAGGGATTTGGGGTTTTTTTAATTCAACCAATTGGTTGCAGATGAGAAGGATATTGCCAGTTTTTTTAATTATTTTCGTAACATATTTGTATGGATTTTGTATGATTTTATGTTTTTATAAGAAATTTGTATAGAGTTCGTGATAATAGATTTGATTTTGCTATGTAACTTATGTTTCTGCAAATGACATATAATACACGTTGTCAGGAGTGTACTGTGATGACCCGCCGCAACGCGCGGCGGGTATAAACCTAGTTATATAAAAATTGAAATATATACTGTACATTTTGTTGTTAAATCGGGTGTATTTATATATAGGTGGGTTAAGTTAAACTTCTAAAATATAAAATTTTAGATAAACAAACATGACAAGAATTTAAAATCACGTCAAACGAAAGTGCTTCTAATTATCCAATTCTTAAAATTCTATTTTTTTAGTTGACAAACCAGATATTGTTTTATTTAGTTCTCTCATATTTTTAAAATTTAAAGTTTATCCATACACTTAATAAAAAAACTTTTATGTTCAAGTATCTGAAATTGGTAAAATATTATTTTTACCACCTTAGACTTTCAAAATACAATGATTTATCTCTATAATCCAGGGGCGGCCCTGAGAATTTGGGTGTCCGGGACGAGTCGGAGAAAAAAGACCCCTAACGCCTAACGCATTCAAATATATAAAAATTTTTCGTAAGAGACGACTAATTATACTAATCAAATGATAAACAAAAATCACAGTGTCAAGTTTAGTGAAATACATATAATAATAATTAACCGATGATCCGTGAAGCTTGCCTATCATTCTTCATAGCAAATTGGTTGAGTAGCTCTTCGCAGTCTATCATTTCTAATATGTCGTTCTCGATAACTATCATGGCCAATCCACTAAGTCTTTCTTGAGACATTATTGTTCGTAAGTAAGATTTCAGTAACTTTAACTTAGAAAAACTTCTTTCTACAGATGCAATCGTGACTGGAATAGTTAACAGTATTCTGTAGGCAATGGTTGCATTTGGGAAATAACCAAGCTCTTTCAAACACTTCAAAATATCTATAGGATGACTAAATTCTTCAGTCTGTGATGTCCCAAATAATTTCAATTCCGTATAGTTGTTTAGGAGGCAAAAATTATGGATGCAAATTAGTAAACCTTAAATCCTAATCCTAGATCAGTAAATGGACCCAAAATTTGAACTAAATTAGTAAACATAAATCATTCATTCAATAATCAGTAAACTGTAAATAATAACCTAAATCCCAATTCATTAATTCAACATGACAAATTCACAAATCAACACAAAAACATTAACAATTTAAATTATTTAATCATTAATCAACAAGAGAACAATCAACACAAAAAGCCAAAAACATTACCTGGTGAGTGGTCGCCGGTCTTGAAGAGTTGAAGGTCGGAGGAGAGGCTGGTCTTGAAGGTCGATTGGTCGAAGGAGACTGGTCGAGTGGTCGCACGCAGCCGGCAGCTGGAGCAGCAAAGCCTCCTGGTCACAGGGTGAGGGGCTGAGCCGCTGAGGGCGCACGGTCGTCGGTCGAGCACAGTGAGGCCGAGGTTTTTTTTTGGGGATTTTGAATTTCAATTTTACTTCTTGAACGTGAGTGCTGGTCCATGGAGCCGGTAGGATAAAGGGCTTTTGAAAACTGAAATGGGCCCAATTTTTTTGGGTATTTTAGTGGGTTAAGCTTCCATCCAATTATGAACTAGTAGTTTTTTTTCATTTTAAATATACAATAATATATATATATATATATATATATATATGTATGTATGTATGTGCCCCTCGAAAAATTGGGCCCGGGACGGAGGTCGGGTTTGCCCCTTCCCCAGGCCGCCCCTGCTACAATCAATTATAAAAATATTATGTTTAACTCTTGAACTTTTATATTTTTATGTTCTATCACTATGCTTTTGTAAAACATCTATGTTTTTCTTTTAAATATTTTCATTTAACCCTCAACTTTGTGGCACATCACTTTGACATCTTTCAGGTTTTAGAATTTAGAATTTGTATTTTTTATTTGATGTCAAGTTTTTAAGATTTCACTCATAAGCCTTCAGGTTTCATACAAAATTTTCGACATTGGGTCACATATAATATGTTTTAATCCAACAAGATATATTTAAATGAATATACGTTTGGACACCGTCCCAACTCTCGACTGGTCAAATTGCTAGCTATTATTTATATATGAACTTATGAATGGTGATGTGTTCTTAAAGTTAACTGTTTAATATGTAGCATCATCACCGTCTAAGAGGTTAGGGTTGATAATTTCATACATGGACACATTAACGCGACACGAATTGAACATACTTCATGTATAAAACAGGTTGACACGTTATGACTGATCTTTGTTTTTTTCGCTCTGGTAATAACATGTCTATGTACATTGGTTTATTACTTTATTATTTATACAACACCTCTCAAAATCGTACAAATTTTAGCACACCTAGTTATTATAAAAAGTTTAATACTAGTCTAGTGAAAAACCTGAAAGTAAAATAAAAAAAATGCTTTTTTGTTTAAAAAAAACCAAAATAATGAAGAAAATTGTATTTGTTTTATGAAATATAAATAAACCGTTGTATAATAATGGGCCCAGCCCAGAGTCCATTGATCCGAAAGACAAAAACGGCCGAAGCCGTTCATTTCTGTAAAAGAACATAAATGCCATGTCAACGATCCGCGTGGCGATCCACACATCTTCGTCCATCTTCATTCATCGACGGCCACAAAACGTCGACCAACCATCTTACGATTCTCACCGCCCCCATTCCTCCCACTATATATACAAATCCCCAATTGTCACAACTCACCATTTATTGATTTTATACAATCATCAAAAGCCTCAGGTCAGTAAATTCGCAAATAGCTCTTGAAGCTTATCAATTTTGTTTTCATTTATGTTCATGTTTGATGCTATCGTAAGATTTTAGCGTATTCGAAGCAAATCTGTGTAATTTCATCAATCATTACTTCAAGCTCTTTCAGTTACCCTAAATTTATGCCTTGGAATTGGTTATAATCAAGTTTAGCTGATTCAAAGCCTTCTTTTTCTAGTTTCTTCCCCTTCAAGTTCATCAAATTCCATTAATTTGTGCTCATACTATTCGTTGCTATCCCATTTTGTCTGATTTGAAAGTATTTTTTTGTGCAGATTTAAGAAATTGAAGATGTCGGGACGTGGAAAGGGCGGGAAAGGGCTCGGAAAGGGAGGAGCGAAACGTCACCGGAAAGTTCTCCGTGACAACATTCAGGGAATCACGAAGCCGGCGATCCGAAGACTCGCTCGCAGAGGCGGTGTGAAGCGTATCAGTGGGTTGATCTACGAGGAGACTCGTGGGGTTCTAAAGATCTTTCTGGAGAATGTGATCAGAGATGCTGTTACCTACACCGAGCATGCTCGCCGGAAAACTGTGACCGCCATGGACGTGGTTTATGCGCTGAAGAGGCAGGGCCGTACGCTTTACGGGTTTGGTGGTTAGGGTTTGGAAGATGATGAAAAGTCTTGCTATCAAGAAAGAAAAGGATTGTGGTTCTTTTGTTTCGTGTAGGGTTTGGATCGGTTTTTGTTTTTAGATTTGGTTTTTAATGTAAAACGTGGTAGGATGTTATGTATTTGTAATGCAATTGGTGGAATGAAGTTATTTTCCTTTACTATTCAGTTTTTTTTTACTTTATTTCATCATTTGTATCTATGCTTTTATTTTATTTTTTTGTGTTTTTTTTAATATTTATGATATTATTTGTTTTTTTTTTAATTTGGTTTTATTGGTACAATCAATTGAATTTAAGATTTAACCCTCTATTAATATGCTAAGATTAAACCTATATATTATATAACTATTAAGTATAATATATTTTTAAATATGTTTAATATGAGTTTATAAATATACAGTCTTTTGTTGTTCGTATAAGGCATTTGTTGTTGGCGCATTAACTAGATGTGTGTGTCTTTCTCCGGTTGTAAAACACAGAGTTTTTCCTTCTCGAAGGCGAATTCTTTGTTATAATTCCTTTTTGTTGAACGAGTTGAATTTCGTCATTTGTTGAATTAACTCTTCATCCGACGAGGAGGACGCGTGATTCATTGAAGCATGTTGGTAAAACCATTCCATTTCTTCATGGAGGAGTTCATATCGTTCCATTTGGAATAGATTTGATCAACAGTCCTCGACTTATCTTTCATTAAATAGTGAAAATGGTTGGTTACCTATATATAAACAACATAAATTTAAGCATCAACCGTAAATTTTTTTATTAACTTAAACAATGTTAAAAAATATCTATCTATAAAAACCATCCTTTTTTTGCACATTATCAACATCGGGATTTTCAGAAATAGTTAGCCAAGATCTAGCCAACGCAACCTCTTTTTTATCGGATCAACGCTTGGCCAGTGTTTTCTTTCCTATTGCTTTCTTTCCCATTCTCCTAACCGGTTCTTTTTCTTCTTCCAACTCGACTTGAACACTTTTATCATGTTCGCTTGAATCCGAGTCATCTTGATTATGGTCACGACAGCCTAAACATAAAAATAAATGTTAAATATAAACATATAAAAATAAAATATAAAAATAAACGTATAAAAATTAACTTGAAATGGAAATTGTTGTTGAAAAGTTTGTTGATCGAATTGTTGATAACTTTGTTGATCTTGTTGATACAATTGCTCCCACCGATTAAATTGTTGTTGAGTGCCCGGTGAATATTGCAAATATTGAGCCGGGTTCATTGGATCGTAGTTGAAGTTTGGTTGATTCGGAGATGACATTTGTGGACGATACCCGGGTGTGTTGAACAGGTTCATTTGAGCCGTTCGTACATTTCTTGGTAGTGATTTTCTAAATTTTTTGCTTGACGACCCACCACGTGATGAACCTCCTTCCATTTTACTTGAAAATTTTATAAATTAAGTGTATATATTGTAAAAGATGATAGAAAAATGTGAGATTTGTGGTTGTTTAAATAGGAAAAAAAATTGGATTTTTTTTATTTTTTGAAACCCAACGGTCTGTAGCCCCCAACGGTCGACTCCAACGGACACTTTTCCCCTTCCCCGGCCTCGTCTTGATTCGGTGAAAGTTCCCCGGTTTACCCCACCCCATTTCCGTGGGCCCGGTATTCCCGGCCGGCCCCGGATCGGTGGCTTCTTCCCCACTCTTTCCAGAATGCCCACTCCGTGTGGCCTAAGAATGATGGACAAAAAGTTGACGTGTGAGTGGTGAGTAAGATGTATGTAGTTTATGTAGTTTTTAATATTACGGGTAGTATAATATATCATGATATTATAGTATGATTGGACGAAATATATAATTTTTAAGTTAGAAATGAGAAATTTATAAATGACTATAATTTTTAGTAAAAGAAATTGCTAAAAAATAAATTTTTAAACAACTTACAAAAAGTTTTCTATTATTTTTATTTATTAGATACATTACAATCGGTTTAAAAGATATAATTTTGGTTTGTTATGTAGGGAGTTAAAAAGAGATATTGCTAATATGTTTTTGACATATGTTAAAAAATCAACACAACTAGTGTTTAGGACCCGCGCGTTACAGCGGGGTCTGATATACTGACTTGAAGCAAATCTGACATTAAGCTCGAAACCAAACGCCGTCACAACCTTCAATAAACCATAAAATACTATATCTGAGACAAATACTAAATACAATGATGGATTTGAGCATTCTTATTCAAATTTGTTCTCCTTCGATCAAATATTAATAAGTGATGTTCGATTAAAATGTTTCTTATTTTGCTTAGAAGATTACTCAAAACTAAAAGCCTTTGAAAATGAGTTTTTTCTTCTTCTATGATTGCATTTGCCTCTAATTCTATTGGTTAAAACTTGCAGCCGATTATACTCACCAGAATAGTGTTTCGTTGATATAATGACATTTATAGCTTTAAGTGGTTTTAAGAAGCAAATTACAGTTATTGCTAAAGGGAAAATAGAAGACATTGCAATTTGGTAAACTTCATATAATATAGTACCTGCAGTTGTCTTCTAGTTGTTGGACTCAACATTCTCAACATTAATGCCTGATATACGTTTTCCAATTGTACCTGTTGACTCATCAGTAGCAAGAATACCCTTGCCAATGTACCAATGTAAGCAGCATTTGCAATTAGCTCATGTAATATAAAAAAAAAAGACAAAATTCACTACATGTTTCTTACATTAGCATTAACAAATCTTTAGTTGTGTTAGACCAAAAGGTATAACGATAATAAAGTTGGCTAAATTTGAAGTTGGAGATGTAGACAACCCTTAAACATGTACATCAGCTGAAAAGTAACTTCTATTTTGTATCATGTTGATGAACATCGGTAAGAAAAAAAACAATTGTATGATAAGATATCACCTTATTGGCAAATAAAGTAATCTATTTCAAACAGTGTTACCTTACACAGTTTCAATTACATAATTGAATATGAAATGTCGAGACAAATACCAGTTTTAGCAATAACAATAAAAACTTTGTCACAATATCTTAACATTAGTAAAGTAGTCAACATGATAAGATACTTAGGTTGGATTCAATGATTGAACACTTTATGTTAGAGGTAAAACCCAATCCAGCTGGCAATAACATTAATCAAATCAACATGAAGTCAAGCAAATGAACATCATCAAACCACAAACAACACCATGAAATCAAATGACAGAGAACATATCAAATGGCAGTCTGGCTTGCTTATGTTAAGTTAGGAGAGGTAAACATGCATTGATTAAAAAAGACAACACAAACTAATCAGATATGTACCTGACTTTTCAACGCATATGACCAACAATATATTCAGCAGACTACCAGTGAAAACTATCTAAAAACAACCTGATGTAAATTTTCCTAAGAGAAAGAAGGTAATAATTTAAACCATAGGCTCAGACAAATCATCATCGCCTCCACTTCCTTTCATCAAACCACAAACAACACCACGAAATCAAATAACAGAGAACATATCAAATGTCCATCTGGCTCTCTTATGTTAAGTTAGGAGCGATAAGACAATGCTTCATAAGCGAAAATTTCATAGTTATTCATATCACCAAGAATAGGCAGACAATAAATCATAATCCAACATGTATTGATTAAAAAAGACAACATAAACTAATAAGATAAAAGTATCTAAAAACAAAGAAGGTAATAATTTAAACCATAGGCTCAGGCAAAGCATCATCATCGCCTCCAATTCCTTTCACCTACTCATGACAATTGTAAGGTTAGGTCATACGTTTGGGTTTACAAAACCCTCACCATAATCTTTCTGGGAAACTAATAGTTCAAACCCTAGGCTCAGACAAATCGTCATCATTGCCAGCAACTCCGACTCATTTCACCTACCCATTATGAATGTAATATTAGCACATATGTTAGGGTTTTTGAAACCCTCACACTCCAGAGGCGGCCGATGTAACGAAAGAATCAACACGGCGGAGCAAGAGAGACAACGATCCGTCTCCCCCGCAACATCGCCAACGAAATGAACATTAAAACTGTGAGGAGAGTAAAATCTGCTTTTTAAGCTATACCTCGGAGGCGGAATCTCCCGAAACGTCGCCGCACATCCAGACCATCATCAGTCGAAACACATCACAGATGGATAAAGAATTAGATACGGCGGAGCAAGAGAGTACAATCGGTCTCCCCCGCAACATCGCCGCACACTTATCGGGTGGCTCGGAATCGAGATTTCCCGCAACATCGCTGAACTCCCACAACATCATCAGTCTACAGGCATCACAGACTGACACCGGTGCAACGATGGAGAGATGTCATCGGACGGTCCGACGCCGAGACAAGGGCATGCGACAGAGATGAAAGGCGTATGAGAGAGGAGAGGATAGAGCCTAAGGTGTATCAGAGTATACATTCGTAAAAGGCAAAACACAGAAGAGGCTTGTGACAGTTGCATACGAGGATTACGTCATTAATGGTGTGATCACATTTGATCGTTCTAGAAATCCGCGCTAATTTGGCTATTGAAATTACTACAGGTTGATAGTACACGAAAAATGATGAACGTGGGCGAAAACCGTGTGCAAAACGAAGTCCTGGATTGCCCGAAATCGATAAACAAAGAAAAATTTCTAAGTATTGATCGAATGGGCTCGTCGCGGTACGCGGAGGTGAGCTTGAGGGCCCTCCGCGGTATGCGATGGACCAAAATATCCAAGATTCCTCCGGAAATCGTCGCGGTACGCGAAGCCCCTTTTTGGCTTCTGGTCGCGGTACGCGACGAATGTGGCGGTGGAATAAGTTGCTTATCTTTATCAGATTGCATGAAGAAGATTGTATTCTTCTTCTCCTCGCTTCTGCTTCATTTCCAGGCGAACAAACACCCACTTCCACCATCTAAACCCCTTTCTGAAGCTACCAGACTCCACCGATTGCACCCGTGAACGTGTTTACAAGTTCTGATCGTCGTTTTAGCCGCAGATATCCGTCAGATTAGGTAATGATCCGTTTAAACTTTCTGGTTTGTTTTTGATTGATTAGATCTTGATTTTGAACGTAATGTCATAGTTAGGATTGTTGATTATTGCCTAGATGATGGCTAGGATTGATTATAAACAAAGAACACGAAGTTTTAACGGTTAAATCCTTGTTTTGATCCGTTGTAATGCCCGATTTGCATGAAACCATACACATGATTATAATGGTTTAATCCATTTGATTATAACAATGTAGGTGATTAGTTGGGTTAATCCTTGAAATGCAAGGCTAAATCCAAGTGTTTCAAACTAATCACAATCATTAACATACTCATTGGAACGATTATCTGATGTTTATGATAACAGTCAGATTAGTATGTTAAACCTGGTTATTACACCTATTCTGATACTACATTGTGATATTTCATGATATTTGGGTAATCAATAACAAGGATTGATCATTCCTAAGCCATTGAGTCATCTAGAAACTGTTTTAGCATTATAATCAACAACATTAACTATTTGGTTAATCCAAGACTATTCTGATTAATCAAGAGTGTCATCAACCTTGTATTAGGAATCTAATACAATGTAGGTTCCTACATTATCATACATTGTATGATATGATAACAAATTAATCAATTAACCATTTAATATCGGTTTGATGACTTTCAAGACAATGTCTTTGACACTGGACGTTCAGAAAGATCTAATCAGTAAACTAGAACATAAATAATTCATAAAATATAACTAAATGCATAATCATCTCTTTGTTATTAGCTTCGAGATATTTTGCTACCTTTATATCATCAGGTGAGTTTCGTACAACCCCTTTTCTTTTTAATATTTTATAAACATCGGGGTAACTCTGTAAACTGTTGTCTAAACATATGATATGCATCAATGATATCTGTGTGATTTCATGTGATTTTTGTGGGATTTCATGGGATTTTGTCTGTAGAACTGAACTCTATCATGGAACTAAAAGTCCTCATTCTTGAACTGTATCCAGTGAACCCATGTGTGGCCGAACAGAAAACATTGATAGTACTATTGGTTGACACCCCATTCGCTGGGAGGATTGCATCTCCCCTTGTGTGAATGTTTGTTATCTGTTTCCAGAACTTCTTAATGGTATGATAGACATTAAGACAATGATGCACTAAGATATGTACCGACTGGTAATATCTTGAGAACAGAACTAGACGTCCGAAAGGAACTAGATACGGGTCCCATGGTTATCCAGAACTGAACTTTTGAGAACATGCTTATCATATCATATTGTTTTAAATTGAACTGTCGAACTCACCAGCTTTGTGCTGACGTTTCAAACTCAAACCTTTTTGCAGGTAAACAGTAAGAGCCGGTGAGGATGCACTTTTGGGATAATTGCACTTGAATAAATTAGTTGTAATTAAATAGACTTAGTTGTAGACTGTAATGTGGATGTTAATGACGAACCTTCTAATGTATTTATTTTAAGTTAATCTGTGTGCTTGTGATATCGGATCAAGTAAGTCACCCCTCACCTCGGAGACATCACCACTATGCTTCCGCAACCGGTTCAGTGACATCATACACGATGTGACGAGAAGTGGAGGTGTGACAAGGCTTGTACGTAAAGCTTTGTTAATCGTACCGAAGTAAACAGTGAAAATGTGAGGAGAGTAAACTTTGGTTTTTAAACTATATATATATTAATATCCTTGAAGACCCGAATTTTATAAACGGGTCGAATATTGTTGAACGAAACCTTACTTTTTTTGATTTCATCTGCAGTCGTTTCTTCCCTCCACCATCTAAAACCTTCGTGTAAACCTCCATAGAATCCAACAATGGGGTTTTTCGATCTAAACATACCGTACACCGAATCCCCCAAACGAAACTCCACCGCCGACAAATCACTCCGATTAAAACTCGCCGTGAAAGCCATGGAATTAGGTTACTCCGGCGTCGCATACAACCGTACTATCACCGGAGTAATGTCGGAAGCCGATCGTTGTTCGATTTATTTATTCCCTCTTTCGTCGGTTCTAAAAGTATCTCCATCAATCTCCACAGCCGTCAACCTCCACCGCCGCCTGCTCAATGTTCCAACCACCGCTCCATTCCGTCAATACACTCGTCTCACGGTCGTCGTTGATACACCGGCGCAAGGGTCAAGTCTTAATTCCGGTAATCCTGTTCTTAAAACTTACGATGTTGTTGCTGTTAGGCCTTTGAAACAGGATTCGTTTGATCAAGCTTGTAAAAATTACGAGGTGTTGTTTTGTTTCGAGCCCTTAAAACCTAAAAACTGTTGCTGTCATCTTAAATTTATTTATCGTCAACATACTTCATATATCTGCTTATGTGTGCAATTTATAGGTTGACATAATTGCCATTGATTTCTCGGAGAATAGGTTTCGATTGAAACAGCCAGTGGTCAAAGCTGCCATTGAGGTAACTGTTTTACATCTATCTAGGGCTGAAAATTAGCGGACCTGAGCCTAGTTGCGCTCAGGCTCAAAGTTGAACAAGCCTGCGCGGCTTGTTTATCTTAATGTGTACGAGCACGGCTAGTAAAATGCTCGAGCCAGCTCGTGGTGGGTTGAACTGGTTTTTTATTTGTTAACATTTTTAATCTTTTATTATACATAATGGAAAATTAATGTTTGGTTTTTTGCTGGAAACAAAAGAATAAGCTTACCTTGTCATGGGCTAGTACTACAAGCGAGCAGATTTTGAGTGAACTTTTTTTCAAGCTTTTTTCGCGTGGGTTTGAGCATCCTTTTTTAATGCGCTATGTATCTCCTTATTTTTGAATTTCTTTTGAATCTCTATGGATATATTAGTTGTTATTCTCATTTTTAATATGCAGAGAGGAGTATATTTTGAAATTACATACTCAGGTCTTGTTATGGATGCTCAATTGAGAAGGCAAATTATATCCAACGCTAAGGTAAACTATCTTATGTTTTTTTTAATTGTCATTAGATTTGATTTTGTAACATAGAGCTTGAATGAAATGAAAACTTGTAGGAAAATATTTTGGTTTATAAACAGTTATAAATGTGCATCCTCTTAATCTTGTAGCTGTCTGTAAATGCATAATGCTTCCCTTTCACTTATTAGAGGTATAATGGCGTCAATATAAAGCAAATGCTGCCTTAATGTATACGCTTTACTTGATACAAGCATTAGTTATCCTCATAGCTTATAATACACATACGTTCATAGGGGGAAACTATTGCAAGAAATGCAAAAAGTGAGAACCAATTAAAAACATTCTTATAATTGTGTATATATATCTAATATTTTAATATGACTGGTAATACATATTTGTTAGTGAATATACTTGATGTGTGATATTTGTGTCATTTATGTGTATTCATATATTATAAACATCTATACATGTCTAGATTCAATTTAATTCTCTAATTTACACATGTGAACAGAACTTGTTATGCAGAAAAGATGAATAGAGGAGAGAAAATAGGAAAATTGATTAATCAAAGCCAGAAATCATTTAATATTTTATAATTTTACCCTTTTCATGACTTTTAAGTTTTAATATTAAATCAATGATTCGATTGGTTGTTGTAGTTCTCATAATATTTTTTGTAAAAAAACCCGCACCCTACAACTGGATATACAATACACACAAATACACTACTGCATGTATTTCTCAGAAAATGCTATTTGCAGCTTTTGGTGGATTGGACAAGAGGTAAAAATGTAATATTTTCAAGTGCTGCGCCTTCTGTTACTGAACTTAGAGGACCATATGATGTTGCAAATCTAGCTTGTTTACTTGGTTTCTCCAGGGAACGTGCTAAGGCGTCTGTTTCAAGAACATGTAGGTATGAGTACCAATAATAAGTATTTAAGTATTTAGCTAGTGTAGTTAATTTAAAATTCTAAAATATGTTTTCTGCAAAACGATCTGCAGATTATTACTAGAGAATTCTTTAAGGAAGAAAAAATATTTCAAAGAAGCCATTAGGGTTGAATTAATCTCATCAACAGAGGATGGTTTTGATGACTGGCTTAAATGGGACCCAATATCCAGTGGTGAAGGTGATTTACAATTAAATGACATGGCAAATTTATTTGCGGCGTCCAATAAAGAATCAAAAACGGCAAATGCCATTGACTTTGTTTCAGTTATGAATGAACTGCCATCACATGGATTGCAAATCAACGACATGATACCTGAAACAAAATTGGATTTTAATTTGCATGATTCTCAAGAGAAAGATGGCCTATTAAAGTCTAGCAATGACATCTTGCCAGCAAATGAAAATTTTGAAATTTTGACTAGTTCTGAAGCAGGTGAAACTTGTGATATGATTATAGAAGAACCTGAGAAGCAAAATGTCCCATTAAAAGCTCTTGAGGATATACATGAAGAGAATATTATTGATGAAAAAGAAAGTGAAAATATTTGTAGTGATGTTCCAAATCCAGGAATTTTAATCTCATTTGATGATAATCCTTCTAATCTCCAGTGTGAAGAAGCCATCAACTTTTCTCCCAATGCCTCTATATTTCCACTTATGGCTGCATCAAATGAAGCAGGTATTTAGCAAATGAACCCTGATTTTATAATGCTTATACAGTTTATGACATACAAATTTCATTTATACTTCTTCCAACATATATCAACATGCAAAAAATATTTACATTCAAAAGAGGGCAAATATATTATGGATGTACAACTTACAGATTGTGCTGAGAAAGTGTGGCATATTTTTTGATGCTAACACATGCGTGTTTTAGTAAGGGGGTCACATGTCATTACGTTTGATTGAATGTAACTAGTTTAATAACATGAATAACACTACACGACAGGTTTAACATGATAAATTAAGCACTTCAACAAGACTAATGATATGTTTAACATGATTATTGACACAATCATTAAACACGGTTTAAAAAATAATTAGTGGAAATTATTTTCATAAAATTGAAGTTACTATAACTACAATGATATTTGATAAGAAGATATTAGCTTTTAAAAGTGAAAAACTATGTTTTTTTGAGAAATTGGTCATAAACGTATGTTGTTGAGTTAATGTGTTATGCATGTCGAATGCTGGTTGAACCTTTTAGATATTCTTTTAATGTGTCTACCGGTTTATGACACTAAACTGTCTACCCTGAACGCTAACCCTTTAGCTTTTGTCAAGGTATGTTGTGTCAATGGGCCGTGTTATAAATAACGTGCTCTACTTATAGATAGAATGTTATCCTTTCTCTAATGCATGTTTACCTGAAGAGGTTCTAGAAGAACACACGTGTGATACAAAAGAGGTTGCTGATGCACCTGTCAGCTCATGTTTGGCCTTTTCTGGTGTATCTGTGAATGAAGCTATTCTAGAAGAACACAAGAGGGTAACAGTTGAAAATGTTTCAAACGCACCCTCCAGTGCATTAGCCACTTTGAAATCTCGTGATGAGTTGCAAATCAACGGTTGTAATTCAGTTCATGATGTCCCAATGGAATGTGCGGCGTTCTCTGGTGTATCCTTGAATGAAGATGTTCTAGAAGAACACAAGAGTGTAACGGTTGAAAATGTTTCAACCGCACCTTCTGGTGAATTAGCCACTCTAAGATCTCATGTTATGATGCAAATCAACTGTTGTAATTCAGTTCTTGAGCCACCAGAAGATGTGTCAATGAATGTAGAGGTCAAAGATGATAGTCAAATGAATTGTTTGTCTGCACAGGAGTCTACATCAGGTACCTGATTCATTTATAAACTGTTATTAAATGTGAAATTACTTCATTGCAACCTTGATTTGATACTGTTACTTAAAGAAAGAGGCAAATTTTAAATTCTTGACATATTTATAGTTGTTTCCTGCTTCCTTGCTTGCAGTTTTTTTCTTTGAAAATCTAGTTATACACGAATTGATATACGGATAACATATACGTACCTAAATCCATACACGATATGGTGCTGAGTATCACGTGGCTTTGTGTATTATTGAGGGTGAAAAGTTTGATTATGCAAGTAAAAGTAGATATTCATGGCTAAATGAGCTATTTGTTTATGACATGACTATATAGGTATTTAACACAATAATAAATATGATGGGTTTCCTTTTTATAATGTATAATTTATTTATATTTATGAAAGTTTTCAACAAATTAATTTGTTTGAATGACCATCTTTTTAACTACCACCACAAGCCACTTCATCTATTTGCTAAATGGGTTCTCTCTTTTTGAAATGATTATATAGGTACAACACACCTAGTATAAAGGTATGATTACCTAAGTGTGCATTTTTGCAAAAGTACGCTGCTGTATGGTTCATAAGGTTAGACATGATAAGAAATGAGGTTTTTAGGGATAAAATAGGAATGACCAGAATATCAGATAAGATAAGAGATGGTAGATTGAGATGGTTTGGGCATATGAAGAGGAGACAAGCAATGACCCCAGTTAGAGCAGAGTAAACCCTTATTGTGGAGCAGAGGAGGGGTAGATGCTTACCTAAACTAACCTAAGATGAGTGGATTAGGTCTAGGATTGTATCTCTCTAAGAGCATCATGGGAGGATTAGGTCTTGGATTGTATCTCTCTAAGAACATCTTGGGAGACAAAGGATTAAGGTTAAGGATTTTTAGAATGTAATGTAGATAAATGTAGCAGTGATATTAGGAGAACTATGCTTGTTTTTGCTTCGACTTTATTTCATGTTAATTTGTGTACTCTCTGATATTATTACTTATGATATTATGCTATTAGGTTACTACGTATGTTGCCACTTATTGTGCCACCACTTTCCTTAAATTAATGCTCTCTATCTCCATAGAACTGTATTTGCTTGATTAAGTATGTTTGTATTTGAGACGGGGTTATTTCTGAAAACAGCCTCTTTACAAATAGCCCCAACATCCCCAGATTCTACACAAATAGTCATGTTACAAGTGAGATTTTTTGGGTATAATTGATTGATTGACATTGTTGTTTGGTGATATTTACCGATATATTTTTTTTTTGATATCGGCTTGTCTTTTTATAACAATATGTTATCACAATTTATGCTGTTTCTATGCAGAGAGAGTTAGAAGAAAGCATGGAAGTTCACGACCATCAGTATCATTTCCTTTTAAACGGTTGTTAAAACCATCACATTTCAACAAAGCTCGAAAGATTAACAGAAAAGGCACAGTTTTGTAAGTCATACTTGCTGAACATCTTTTTGGTTTGTTGTAAATTTTCATGCATATTGTTTTATGATCCTCGGTTCAATTTGGTTTTATGAAAATACCATAATTTTGGATTTGTGCCCCTACATCAAAGATGCAATGTTTTGTATATTCTAAAAAATGATAAAACATTATTACATTAAACTATTTATCAGGAAGAATTTTTTAAATATTTACTTTAACCCTCTTGAATTCCTTCTAAGGCGTTATAGTTTATAGAATTTTTTAGAAATGGAAGCATGAAATTTAAAAGGCAACATGTTTTCTTCAAAAAAGAAAAAAAAAGTATCTTCCATTTGATGAGGAATTCAAACAAAGAAAATAGGAATCCTTCCTTCTTTACCACCACCACGAAGTGGTTTTATAACTGATCCTGCTTTAACTATCCTTCCGCAAGCTAACTGGTTTTATAACCTAGTGTGTGTATATATATATTTTGTGTGTGTGTGTAGGTTGGAAATATTTTTTGAAAATATTCACTATAAACTTGAACGTTTTTTTCTCTTTAAATCAAGACTGGTGCAAACTTTTCTCGAGTTTGGAAAAAGCATTTAGGTTGTGAAGCAAGGGATTACCCTAGCTTAGTTACCAATCTCAAATATTGAATATACATTACATACTAAATGTAAAGAATTATAAAAGAAAAATTTGCAAAATAACCGACAAAGGTATAACTCAAATAAAATCTAACAATATTTTTATTTGATATTATTACCACCAAATAAGATACTTATAATTTTTTTATAGGAAGCCCATAAAAAAATGTTCCCCGAAGTTCCTGAAGACTGACAAAGTTTGTTGCTAATTTTGACTTGCGGATGGAATATATATTAAACAGGAAGAAAGCTGGATTTGTTGACAGACCCAACGACTCTTTGCTGGTTTACATAAGACATGAACAACATGTTGGATGAGGGCAAGAACAAGTCACGGGTACTTTTTAACCAAATACAGCAATAGGCCTAATGCTGGTGAGCCTGATGGATATTTTGGTCGATTTGAGACTCGTATAAAACATGTTTTAGGTTTATAATCAGATATGGTATTAAGATTATCAATGCCGTTTCATACACGATCACTAGAATAGAGATTTTTAAGAGAGATTCTAAACATGGTTTCAAATGAATTTGTTCATATATATGGATTGAACCATTACAACTAAATGTTGCAACTCTTCAAGAAAATACACAACAATTAACGATCATAGCTATCATCTGTCTGATAATTACATCAACAAGAACTTCATCAATACTAAGTTACTAACACAGCCTGTGGCTGTGGTATAATTTTGATGCCACACTTGAGTCCATTTTGCTGATGATAGACCAAGTTTCTACGTATTTATATTATTACTATGTTAAAAACATGTGTATTATAGTGTGTGTATAGATTATGCATGGCAAAATAGACAAGTTAAGTTGGGTAACGGGTCAGAATATGTGTGATTCTTGATGAGTTTCAAGTATAAAATTAATTTGAGTTTAAACGATTCTTTTAAAAAACATTAATTTCGTTAAAGTTAAAATAAGTTGCAACTAAATAAATAGTATATTTGTTTAATGTTTAATGATTTTTTTTATTAAATATTTTATTGATCATCTGGGTTTATTCACATACTTTTTAAGTTAACAATCTTACACGTATTGTATTAAGTCATTAAGATGTTACTCATTTTGAGTTACCTATTATATGGGCCAAGATTGCTTGGTATAATTATTATCATCAATCGGCAATTACTAGTATGTTTGAATAAGATGCACTTATCCAACTTATACATTTGTTTCATTTATCAATGACTATGTTAAATCCCGAGTGTTACACGGGTTGAAAACTAAAATGTTTTTTATTTTGTAAGAAAACTTGTTTTTTAAAAAAATTTCTAAGAAAACTTATTTTTACAAAACTTATATTTTTTTTCCTAAAACACAACTTTAAAATAATTCTTATTTTCAAAAAAAATTGATTTTTAGAAAAAAAAAATCATGTGTTGTGAACTTTTTAAGTGTGTTTTTTAATAAAAAAAAGATTTCATTTTTAATTTATTAAAACAATATTTTAATATGAAAAGGTATTTGATATCATTAGTTATTTGATTTATAATTATTTAATAGATTAAAGAATATTATTATTATTATTATGATTATTTAATATGAGAAAGAATGCTTGAGAGCATTAAAAAACGACATGTGACATTAATATTATAAAAAAGTGACATGTGTCAATATAGATGTTTTTTATTATAATAATAATAAGATAAGATTGTTTGATGTACCACAAGACGTGATTCTTTTAAATCTCAAGAATACATATAACTTTGTCTAAGTTCAAACATTCCAGGTATGCCTGGTAAAATGGGTGGGTCGGGTCGGGTTGGGTAACGAGTCAGAATGGGTTCGGGTCAGGATGAGTGCGGGTCAGAACGAGTTTTAAGCAAAATCAGTTCGGGTCTAAATGGATTGTTCTTAAAAAACATCAATTTCGTTTAACTTAATATGTGTGGTAAGTAAACAAATAGTCCATTTGGATAATTTTTAGTGATTTTCTCATAAAATATGTTATTAATCATTGTTGAATGTATGAATCCATTGCATTTACATACTTTTTTGGTTACCCGTCTTGAACCGCATTGTGTTTAAGTGCTACCTATCTCAACTCACTTAATATTATGATGTTACCCATTATACTACAATTTTTATCCAAAGTCCCAAACCAACACATTTTCTTTGACATGGGTAAAAATTGTCACCTCTAATTCCAAGGGTAAATAAAAGCTTCGTTTTTTGAAGGCCCTCAATTGGTTCGGGACTCAGGCACACTAAGGATGCATTTTAAATTTGTTTAGCGTACCAAACCAAACCAAACCAAACGAATGTTCTGATCTTTGTATGCATCGCTTGTCGCTCTCGTAGTCGTATCTATCCACCCGGCAACATTATAATCCTGCACATAAAATGTCTTGCAGACACATAATTCTGAACCTAATTATTAGTGTGTTTTAAAATATGACAGTTTCAAATGTAAGTCCTAATGGAGGAGGGTATATATCTTCCAACTCACTTGAACTTATTCTATCATATAATCAACTCATGTCACATCATTTGAACTTGCTCCAACCCATTTGAATCCACTAGGGTGTCTAGAGACACTCAACCCACGTGAGCGTTTAACTTCTTTTATTTTTTAGTTAAATTTAAATAAAAAAAAGGTTATGAAATTAAAATAAAAATTTATTATCATTCGAATGTAGACACCGTTGAACTTGCTCATCATTTTCTTTAAATCCTTCCACTTGAAATTCAGGTGGTCAATAATTTGTTTGGTTTCTTTTGAAAAATGATCAAGACAACAAAGCTAAAATGAGTTCAACTTTTGTTAATCTCCGATCTTTTTGCATTCGAAAATATAATACCACGCCTTGCATAAGGCAACTTCATCTTGACCATACCAAGGCACCCACTTTGTCCATTTCTAGAATTGTATCATAGGTTAAACAAGTTCTCATCTTTTTTCATTTCAACTTATTCATCCTCGTCATCATCCGAGTCAGGAATGACATGTGTTGGGGCATGAAATTGTAGGTTTTGGAAGCATGGGTTTGGGTCATGATGCGGGTAATGATCAATGGATGGTTCTTTGGGAGGTTGAAAAGTAAATTAACCAGGGGTGACTTGAATTGTCATGTTTTGCGTAGTTGAATAATATGAGAGCATTGTGAAGATAACATATGTTGGGCTGGAACACGTCGAATTGGAATTGGTAGATTTTGGTTCGAATCACCCTTTGGTAGTTTGGTTTGCTCGATCTACTCGTGAAAACGAGTTTCTTCTTTGACTTCATGACTTAGAAGAGTAAAAATTATGATCTAAAAATTGTATTAATTTTGGTGTATTTTATAATGAAAAAGTAGGAATAATTTTTGTTTTTTATAGATACTAAGTGAGGGAAGGAATCTTAAGTTTAATCTCGAGTTCTGAACCAATGGGGGCGAAATTTACTCATTTCACAGGGTCCACGCGTGTCAGGGGATACGGTCTCGCAATCGACAATCGAGGAATCGATCTTAGTTACCAACCGTCAGTGGCGTAACCATGTGTTGGGGTGGGTGGGTGGGTGGGTGGGTGATATGTTAAAATCCCTCTTGAATTTTTTTTCAATAGTATATATATGTTAAAATCCTGATCGACACTCTTAATATTTTGCAATCGCCCTCCTTAAATTTGCAAAATTAGATTTGTGTTGGAAATTTAAGTGACACTTGTACCTGTTTTATGGAGAAAGAGTCATTTAAAAAAGTCTTCGTAGATGTTTTTGATAGATTTTAAAAAATAAAACCCCTTAGAGAGCAATTAGGCTGACAATCTTGACCTATAACAAGATATGTAACTTAAAAATTATGTAAATATAATAGATTCAAACGGGTAACAATGATAAATAATATGTTTGATGAGAAAATTACTAAAAATTATTCAATTAAACTATTTGTTTAATTACAATTCATTTTAACTTGAACGAAATTGATATTTTAAAAAATGACTCATTTAAACTCAAACTAATTTTGCTTAAACATCATCCTGTCCTGCACTTATCATAACCCACAACCATTCTAACATGTTACTCAACCCAACCCAGTAACCCATCTATTTTGTCATACATTAAAAAACTTTAGATGTATGATATTTTTATCATAATCTTATATATGAAATTTAGTTTGATTGCTTTTTTTAACATGATCCAACCCGATTCGACCTAACCCGATATAAACAGAATAGAAAAAAATTATAATATGTCGATCCTTGAAAACTTTAAAAACTTTTCGCCCCCATGATAAAAATTTCTGGATCCGCCACTGCCAACCTTCAGGATAACTAAATGTAGCACGACAAGACTCTCTGCCGTTTAAAAAAAAAAGGTTGGCTACAGTCAAACCATTGGCGAACACAAATATATGCCATGGGGGTTGGCCGACACCCATGAAAAAAAATTTATTCATTATAGATACGATTTAATCCCGACCGACCCCCAAGAAATTTTATCAACGACCCCCATGAAATTTTAATGACCACGATAAAAGCCCAATTAAAACCCAAATAACCCAATATGTATTACTTGTGATAAGACCTAATTATTAATTAAAAATTTAATTAATTAAATATCCAATCACTTATAGCCCAATATGTTTATCTGTTAGATTTCTTTTTTTAGCAACATTTTTATACAAATCCATCTTTGTTGGGCTTGAATCTTTAAAATTAAAGCGAGTAACACCTTAGCTCTAACGGTTTTGCCGTTTTTATCCAACAATCCACATGTCACTTGTTTGTTAAATAGTTAAATTTTCATGTGGTTTGTTTATTTAGGTATAGTTTTGAAAGTTAAAACTTTTTATCATGATGAGAAACTTAGTTGATTGGGTATAATTTTTGTATATTTAGGTAATATGGAACACTATTTAAAAAGAAAACTTGAACTAGCACCTTCTTTAAATATTGAATTTGTTAATTTGACATACTTTACTATGTATATATTTGTGATTTGATTTAAATTTATCGGGTGACCCGACCCAACTCGATTTGAACCGGTACTAACAATGAAATATGTAACGACGGAAAATCACTATCAAAAAATTTCCGACCCCCATGAGAAAATTTTCTGGGCCTGCCATCACAAACCTATAAATATAATCTAACCCGTTTTGCGAACCCAATGCGTTGAACCAGCTCGAACCCAATTTCATATCTCTGATATGTCCTGAGCAGCCTTGGAACTACTTGGACCAGTTTTGAGATTAAAATTTCTAGTAAATATGTTGGAACGAACAAAAGGCATCAGATATTTGCAACAAATACGAATAAAAATAAAATTTATAGAACAAACAAAACTACACATTATGATAATCAATCATCGACACTCGAACAATTTGCTTCTCGTATGTCAAAAATCCATTCGTTTCTGTGCATTATTTTTATAAATATTACACCCCCTGGTACCTTATAAAGCTAACCGTCATCCCAGTAAACATATTTTCCATAAAAAATAAACTACCAATTAAAACATTCATTACATTACCTTTTACTTAAAGTTCATCAAGAAACACTTGTGTTTAACACCTCAACATCTTCATCTCTTCCATCACCAAAATTTTCATCAGTTGACTTCTTTTGACGTAATAACTCATTATTATCAAAACCCGATGGTTCGACACTCAAATCAAACCCAGTCGGCTCACCGCTTCCATGATAAGCCAAAGTCACTGCACCACCACCACCGCCACCCTGATCAGCTGCTTCAGCCGGCTCTTTCTTTTGTCGTTTCCATTTTTTAGTCGATGAAGTCCCGTCATCCTCAAAATCTTCTTCTTCTCGGTCTCTATGCAAATAAACCCAAAGTTTCCTCTCGCCATCAAACTGCACACACGGATCCCGCTCATAATGCAAACGGTCCAGTGCACCACTGACCACTTGATTCACTTGAGCATCTGAAACATCTTCTACTATGTATTGTGAGTCCCGAATCAAAGTACAAACATCAGCACGTGTCCCAATATTTCCAGGTAACCGTGCAGCCGCGTCCCGAACCAAACAAAGAATGGTTACGTGAGGGGGTCGATCCCGTTTCAACATGAAATGGTCACGGGCTTTTGACGTCGGTTTTCCTGCGCCTTTTCTTGATGGGGCGACCGTAGACTTTTTACCATCCACAGCAGTATATGCAAAAGCCCGGTCCGGTATTAGATATCGTAAAACTTCTTCTTTACGGAAATAATCCCGAACTTCATCTGAACTCGGGTTTATCGTGTTAAGACTTTTTTGAGCCCGTAGATCCCGAAAACGTTCTTTCTCGTCTAAGTTGACTTGCATTAAAGTCAAAGGTGGAGCAGGCAGACTTCCGATTTGTTGCAATGTTTCTTGACCGCTTTTTAGCCAATTCGCAAATGAGTCAACCAATTTAACTAACATTTTGTGTGGAAGTCCCCATGACTCGGGAGATGTTACTTCTTCAACAATCTCATGATCTGATGAAATTTGAGAAACAGGTCCAACCCATGACCAGGATTTAATGGATTTTTTATATAGCGCGAGTTGTTTCCATCCTTTTGCTCCTAAAGGTGCGGTTTTTGAAGAGAATATCTTTAAAACCCCTCTTACCAGATCTTGAAGTGGTTCTTGAGTTTCAAGAATACACGGGTCACCTGGGTTTGTCTGGACCCGGTTGACTATATCCTTAATGGTCAAAGATGGGACACTTGGGTTTCCATTAGGATCACCGTTAACAACTTCTTGTTTTACCTCATCATTTGCAGTATCTTCTGGAAGTAAAGTTACCATTGCCATTCTTACAGCTGATAAAAGGTGTATAATCGAGAATGAAAAACCCGTGTGAACTGTAGGTGTAATTAAGGTAAATGGTTTTTTTTGAGTATTATTATCTAAATCTGCATCTTCTTCAGTTGTTTCCATACCTGTTGGCTCGGGAATCACATTTTCGTAAGAAAAATCATCCATATACATCAACTCATCTTTTAATTTCTGTTTCTTGGATGCTAAGTTCCCCCCTGATAATCTTACATCCACCAGTTCATGATGATCTTGACCATACCCATCAATCATTTGACTTTTTTTAGCAGACCTTAGAGGTTCATCAGTGAAATAATCGTTTATGTGCATTGAGGGTAGTGTAGAATAGTCATTTCCAGATTCTCCTTTTCTCCTCTTCCCACCAGGATATGTTTTTCTTAAGAACATACCATCAACATGAGCATCACCATGAATATCACCATTAGCATCACCAAAAAGAGTGTTACCGTGCGTTTTACCCTTCTGTTTGTCACGAAAATCACCTTTCTTTCTTGAATTTTGTAATGACCCGTCAAGATCTTTAACACTTTTATTATTGTTTTTGCTACCAAGTTTTGGCTTTTTCGCCGATTTCACACCACTGGGGTAAGCCCATTTGCTTCTCATCAAAGGGTTATTATCATCATCTTCACTAAATCGATCAGATGAATCTGATTCTGTTTCTTCGCCTTTTGCTAACAGTTTCATTCCTTCAGCAGCTGCCACAACTCGTGATCCATTTTGGGTATTGACTGCTCTGCCTTTCTTCATTCCCATCCTGTGATCCACATTCCAAAAATTAAAACCCTTAAAATCAAAGGTTATTCAATAAGGTGTTAGGATGTACATGTAAAAAATGATTATGAGATTTTGCTATTTAAAGCTGTAACAATCAGCTGTTTAGGTTTGCGTGTATGGACAATTTTAACTATTTATGAAATTTATACAAATTCAAATACCCCTATCATTTCTATGTTATTAACACTTAAATCACCATACCTGTATAGATCAATGGATTCCCCTTGTGATTGATGCCAAAATGGATCTTGTTGAATGTCAATCTGTGAAAGATTCAAACCCTGTGGGTTCCTATACTTTAATGCATCTTCTGTGTCAACTTTCTGATTATACTCAGGATGTTTGAGCTTCTTCCCGTTATCATAAGAAAATCTTGAATTAGATGGTTTTGCAGTCAACACTTTGATATCCGATAACTGATTTACAATCCTATTTCTACCAAAAGTATGCATATCAGTCTTCAATGGCACAGGCAAACCCATAAAAGTTTCTTGAAATTCTTCACCACTAAAGCCTTTGTATTTCTTCCTGATTTTATCTGTCAAATTATGTTCTCGATGCACTGTGACATCATACATTGAGTTTTCTTCATGATCCCTGATTTGTCTAGAAAGAAATGATGATGAACTCGAAGGCCTGGGCATTACTTCAAGAGAAGAAAACGGGACTACATGTTCTTTGGTTGTAGACATTTTTGAGCCTGAAACCTTTAGGTTTCCTTTCCTGTTTTGCTTCCCAAAATTTGTGGGTTCTAAAGCTAATGTTGGATTGGACTGGTATCCAGGATAATTAGCCCGACCCTGACCAAGACCCCACTTCTGTTTTTGCTCTTTTTTCTTCTTGTTGCTCCATAACCCATCTGCGGATTCCTCTGAAGAATCGGTTTCCAATTCTTCCATATTTTCATACATTAAGCTCTTTTGATTTCTCATGATGTTCAACACACGAAGCTTTTCTTCAATGCTGTACCCCCTGCACTTTGACCAAGCTTCACGTATCTGAACCAGATTGTTGACCATGGTGTTTTGATGCTTTCTAATGATATGATAGTGATGATGCTTTTGAAAGAACCCAAGCCCTTGTCTGTAAAGTGAAACTCTTGGTTCACATAAACCACCTTTTAACATATCGAAAAGTTTCTTCATTGGAACCCCAAAATGAAAATTAGAACCCGTAAAAAGATCTTTCATGGTTCTCATGAAATGTTCTTGGTCCATATCAGGGAGATATTTAGTCAGATTTAAACGTTCTTCTTCTGTTAAAACATCATTCCAAACATCCATTGATAAAACATCTTCTAACCCATGAAGATCATACAATTCAAAAGGAATACTACACGTTTGATCCCCGATCTGACAAAACTCCTCACCAGTTTCACCCAATTCAAGCAAATCAAAGTCATCAGAACCAGCACCAGAATCACAATCATAATAATCATCTTCATCTAATTCAACACCTCTTTTGGAAAATTCATCTTCTTCACCGGACATACTTTCTTCCCTACTAAACTCAAACTCTAATCTAGTACTTACAGCAGCTTTAAAACTATTCTTCTCAATCGTCATCCAAGAACCAAGATTTTAGCAACCCAATACAAAATCCCTCAATTCATGATGAACCCTAATATCAAAATCAAAAACACGAATTGAAAACATTCAAAATATGTAACAGAAACATGGAAGATCAAGAAAACAACAACTCTTAAAAAGATGGAACAACACACGCAAGCTTGAAACGTAAATATTACACGCACCAAACGAATTAGGGCATTGAAATTGGATCGATTATTACCTTAATTTCGCTAACCCACAAAGCGGAAGCTGAGACGTTGATGAAAATCAACATCAAAGTTCGTTTAATGCTGCGATTTCCGCAATAACTTCGAGCCTGTGTTTATGTGGGTGGATAACCTTAGAAAGGGGATCTTATGAAGATCAATTACGTGAGGTAACAGAGATGCGACTGGAGATGAAAGATGACGATGAAGATATAGACGTCGAGAGAGGTGGGCCGTTTGATTGTGGACTTAAATTGAAGAGACGAAAAAGGGGGAATTAGGGTTAGAAAGATAGAATCGTGTAGTTTTGCAGAGATGGTGAGTTTTGGTGGTGTTTTGGCGTTGGAGTAGGAGACTGAGTGACTCAGTCGAGTCGGTTGCTAAGGAGAAAACTCAGGTTTGCGGGGGGTCCTTGTACTTTGCACATATTGTCATTTATCTAATATGTGACTTTACATCTAAAAACATTTATTTTTTGGTAAATTGCTTTTAATAATCCAAACTTTAATCAATTGCCAGCTGTCGGTCTCAAATACGAATATACCAGATAACGGTCCGAACTTTCGACATATTTTCCTGTAGCGGACCGCCGTCAAAAAAACCTAAAAACGTAAACTTTTTATAGAGTTTCGAACGAACTTTTGAGGGTTTTTGTTCAGATGGAAATACGATTCGAATGACGTATAACTTACCTCGAAACGTTGCTCCAAATTTTCCAATTTTGGTGTTTCAATCCATAACTCTAATTCATGAATTCATATGAAACACTTATGATTTCATATGTGGTTCATTGAAAATCTAAAAAACACGTTCTTGAAATTTTACATAATGGTTTTATAATGAAATTATCTAACACGTATTTAAGAAAGATAATGTTATGATTTCTATAAAATAAATCATAGATAACATCACAAAACAATACCAAAAAGTTAAAAAAAATGGTAAGAACAAGAATTACATAAAATATCAAACTAAGGTTTTCTTATAAAAATCTGACTTGAAAACATTAATCAACTTCATTTTGTTATAACCTATTCAATTTTATACAAATCGAGTGATCTTTTAGTCTGGAAGTTAAGTTAAGGTGTTAGCTTTCTATTACAATTGGTTTTATTTGATTTCTTAGAGTTTATCGACACAAATCACGTGCTATACTTGAAAAATATCTCTTTGATACTTTATCAAAATTTCATTATTCTTCCACCAAAATAGGCCGTCTCTAAAAGATTAGGTGTTATGTAGGAATGCTAAAAATGGCCCCCCATGTATGCGTGCATGGTAATTAATTAGTTTGTAACTAAATATGAAGTGATTTAATTTGTTTTTTACCTAAATTTTAAATTATAATGAGTTATTGGGTCAAATATTTAAATAAAAAGTTTTTCTTTTAACTTTTATAAAATTTTATAACTGCGATAAACAAATTTAAAAAATTGAAATGTAAATTATACGTGTTTGTTGTAAAATATATTAATATATATAATATATACAATTTTTTTCAAAAAATTAGGGTCCTAAAAAAATGGGTCTTGTACGACCGTACCTACTACACTTGCTCTAAGACCCCACTTACCTAAATATAGTTTTATATAAACGAGCCCCTTAACCTTTAGTAATCTAGACTTTCACCTATAAATTATAGTTTGAGTTTAATTTAATCCTATACATATGTATCTCAATTTGTAATATCATTATTATATATATATATTAACTGATTCTAGGTGTTCCTGTTGTTTTAGTGTAGATTATAGGAGTGTTATTACGATTATTCTCCTCATAAATATTAATTTAAATAATTAAAATATTTTGGTTATTTCATATTGTTTGCCAAAATGAGCAAGTGGCCGAGTGTTAACCGTAAAAAGAAAGAAAAAAAAAGGGTTGATAGGTGATAGATGATTAAAAGAAAACGTGGCAGCCTTGGTTTTATTTGTTATCAAAAGGCTTCTATTAAATTTCATGCTCGCAAATGGTTTAAGCATGATACAGGTTTATAAGTTTTTCATTTGTAGCTGAACACTTTTATTGACACGAGAAACCAAGGTTTGATGGAAATTTTTTTACTCAATTTTTATATAAATTAATGGATAAAGTACTTTGTTAAATTTGTTAGGTTTACAACGTAAGTAGACAGGACTTTTAGTGATTTTCTTAATTGATTTTTTGTGTTAGATCGATTTCTAATTGTCAAATTGATTAGGTTATGTGGATACCACACACGTAGGGACCTTACTCGTATATAACTTTCTTCTTCGTAATATAAATCGAAAGTAGAGGTAGAAAAAAGTTGGAAAATGGCTGTAGATTTCATAATTATATGTAAATGTATTTTCAGTAATATAGGAGTTCTAAGACCAGGGGCGGCCCAACCGTTTTGTTGGCCCTAAGCGCAATACAAAATCGAGGCCCTCTATTTATTTTACACTACAAAACAACCAAGCAGGATTAACTCATTAACAACAGTCAAGAACATACACTAGTCAGCCATGATTTACTCATCAAAACAAGATTAATACTTCCTCACTAATTGATTAACAAAACAGTGAACAACCAAACAGCCAAACAGGATTAGAACTCAGTCATTAACTGATTAACAAGACAGATTAACAAACCTAATAACCTTAAACATTTAAGCTCAACCAATTGATTAACAAAACTCTAAAACAGATTAACAACATAACAACCAACTACTACCAAATTCAGGTTAATTAAAGATTAGAGTCTTAAAGATACCTAAAAATTGACAACTGAGAACCAAGCAATTCAAACAATAAACATTGTTGCCCGTCGGTCAGAGCGATTCAAACACCACCGCCCGGACCCTTCCACCGCTAGCACATTGCCGCCCGCCAAACAAACACCCAAAGAGGTTATTAGAGATTTATAAAAGGGTGCACAACCACAGGAAGGTCGGCCAAAACACTATAACTCGAGAGAGATTGCAGAGAGAGTGAGAGAATCGTTTACGGTTAGAAACAGAGCTATATGACTCGAGGAGGTCGGCTCTTCGTCTTCCGGTCCCCCGGCTCCCGATTTTACGAGTCCCGTATTCTCTTCGCTGCCATTCTCTGGGTCTCCATCAGCCTTCTGCCCTAGCCGGTAGCCCTACCGTCTTCCAATTCACGCTTCTTCTGAATATCTAATCTCATCCCGACTATTGTTTTCTAGTTGTTAAAATCATGGGCCTTTTTTGTCAAACGCGTGGCCCACTCCGACATATTAAAGATTTGGGCCTTTCTTTGTCAGCTCACTGCCTCATATCATTTAAGCTGATATATATATGGTATTTTTTTTAAAAATTGGGGGCCCTAATTTTTGGGTGGCCCCAAGCCCTAGCTTGGCCCACTAACACTAATGGGCCGGCCCTGTCTAAGACAGTCTAGTATAAAAGAAGTATTCAAGAAAACATGTGCATCAACCTTGTTTTCATGTCTTCTTTTCTTATAATAAATAAGATAACATATTTCATTATCTAATTTCTTCGGATTTTTCACAACTCTCTTTTATTAAATAACTAGGTTTTTTCCCAACGTGCATTGCGGCGTGTTATTACTGTATACTTTCGAGAACGTGTATTATATATCAATTGCAGAAGCATAAGTTACATAGCAAAATCAAATCGCTCATTATGAACTCTATAAAAAAATTTAATAAAAACATAAAATCAATACAAATATGCTATGAAAATAATAAAATTAATTACTTACAGAATCTTTTCCACCAGCAACCACTCGTGTGAATTAAAACAAAAACCAAAATCTTTAAGCAAGTCTCTCAAAAATCAATACCCTCATATATGCTTAGTACTTCTCAAAGTTAAAAACCTCTAATAGTCCATACCTAAATTACCAATATATAACTATTTATTTCCTTACATATAATAAACCAAAAATACTACTTTTTTTCACTATTAAGTACTATTCATTTTCATGGTTTTTAATATATATAATAATTCGATTTCAAACCCCCACTAACCCCACTCAATTTCATCAAGGAATTGACCTTCACAGGTTAGTATATCTAATAAAATATGAAAAATTACTAATATTATAATATCATGTAAACTAGGTTTTTCCTTGTCGCGTGTTGCGGTGGGTTATTGCAGTGCAATCATGATAATGTGTATTATATATCTTTTGCAGAAACATAAGTTACATAGCAAAATCAAATCTCTTATCACGAACTCTATACTAATTTATCATTAAAACATAAAATCATACAAAATCCATACAAATATGTTGCGAAAAAAAAGAAAATATTTTCTCACCGACAGCCAATTGATTGAATTAAAAAAGACCTAAATTTATAAACAAACATTGATTTTCTATGGGAATAAATAAATAACTGTTACTTTCTCCAAACACCACTAAAACGTAAAAAGAACCACGTTTTTTTCACTATATATATATGTATATGTATAGTATACGTGTGTGTATATATATATATTAATATACGTTATCAATGTGTTGTTTGGGTATTTTTAAGGTACTAGTATATAACTTGATTTGGTAAAGATAGTTTACTTGAAAAAAAATTACGTGAATGATGATTTTGACAAACCTTTTTAAATATAAATTGTTATTTGGGTCATTTTTAAGCTACTTTTATATAACAAGATTTGAGTAAAAGAAAAAATGTCATGCCAATTCAGCATTAGTATATAACTTTATTCTTTATAAATAGTTATTTTTAAGGTACTAGTATATGACTTTTTTCTTTTATATGTATATGTAAATTTATCACTATTTAAAAGTTAATATCGTTATAAGTTTTTGACTTAAATCTTTGTAACTTTTCTAAACAAAACTTACAACAATGAGATTTAAATTTAGTTGAAAGTTTAATGAGTTCTTGTTCGTCTTCAAGTTTCTTTCTTCTAGAAGCCTCAAATTTTTGTCTTTTAATTAATGAGTTCAAGTTCTGTGTACGTCTTTCCTCCTGTTAAGCTCAAGTGCTCCTCTTCTTTGAGCTTCTTCTACCTGCCATAATTAATTAATAGTAATAATAGATCTCTCTTTAGGATTTCTTCCCATATCTATGAATTCTATTGGACCCACGATCCACACACAAGAAAAAACACTTGTCATTAGTCACACAAAATCTTATATATCTTTTGAAGATTTATTTTTTAAACGGCCAACTAATCAACTGTCGGGCACTTCGTACGCGGCCCTAATGGCTAGAGGATGCCCAAGCTGGCCACTAATCCAGACGAACAGAGTCCCTAGCCCATCACCCGCCAATTCCCGGGGAAAACTCGACCCAAGCACCCACTCAAAGACACGACGGTGGAAGGCTGGTAAAACCATGTGGGATCAAGAATCAAACTCAAGATCTGGGTCTCCTATCACTTTCCTATAAATACATCTTACCATTAGGACAAGATATCATTGGTTTTTTGAAGATTTATTAACCTCTTTTCTCTCTTGCTTTCTCCTCCTTAATTATTCATAAAAGTTTTTTTTTGTTTTTGTTTTTAATCAAGATCTAGATGATTATGTATGGTTGTAAACAAAAAAAAAAAACAAATAAATTTATTTATAATAATTGACATAAAAATGTTTGTGGGCCAATCGAACCCAGCCCAGGCCGACCTGTTTCAACCTTGAACCGCTTTCACCCGGCCGTTAATTAACTCAAGTCACCTATATGAAATGATTGGCCAGCTCTTTCTGTCTTGCTTAACGAATTAGGTGGCTTACTTAAAAACAGTGGCGGAGCTTGGAAAAAAGTTCGGAGGGGGCCGAAGGATTTTTAGGAAAAAAACGGAGGGGGCCGAAGGATTTTTAGGATGAAAACGGAGGGGGCCGAAGGATTTTTAGGAAGAAAACGAAGGGAACCGAAGGATTTTCGGACGAAATACTATTATACCGACACTTCTGAGCTAAAAAACAGGGGGGCCGGGGCACCCCCGGGCCCTTCTAATCCTCCGCCAGTGTTTAAAAATTTGAAAATTAATAATATTTTGTAATAACGTTTGTCAATAATTACGTAATTTTAATTTTAATAGGTTTTCTTATAATATGTCCAAAAAGTATTTTCTTTTTATTATTTTACAATGTTTTTACGAGTTTTCTCAATTAACGTAGGCTTCTAGCTAATTCTTTTTATTTACATACATGCATGATAAGAAAAACATTTCAAGAAAGATACACAATCAATCAGTTAATCATACCCAAAAATGACTATTTTTTGTAGCTTTTTGAGAAAGTGAAATGTAGACTTACTTTACCTCTATATCTCCGTCATGGCGTCATATGAAAATAACATGGTACGATAAAGAATAAAGAAAGATACGCAAGATAAACATAATTACAGTAATGTTTAACATAAGTTATATATATACTTCTATTAATCACTATAACTATAACTCTATAACCTTACATACACAACTACAATTATACAAGTAAATTATAACATAGAGTAAATTGTTTGTGTCAAAACATATTTTTGTAACATTTAAAAAAAAATCTAATACAATTGATGTTATCAAATGGCAGTGAATTTTGCGTTTGCGTCCAATACAGTTGACTTTACTTTGCTGCTGACAGTAGTCTTGTAAGACAAGTAAATTAATGCACACTTTTTAGATTTTAGAGACATGTCGATATATGGATCGATGCAGATCATATCATAAAAGTACTGATCACCATCTGAAACTTTATCACCAACATATCTCTCCCAATTGTCTCATTGTTATGTCTAACTATCAAAACACACACACACCACCATAACCAAACAATGAAGTTTCACCAATCTCATTGCATACTCCAAGATTATGAAACAGACCCTTCATTTTCATCTATAAAAAACACTGATCATCGAATGCTAGCTTTTATTAAGCAATTCAGATCTTTCATCTTTCTTTACATATAGTACCAGTACTACACTGTTATGCAAAGGTCTAGTGACATAACAGATACCCACAACTTATTTTAACACCCTAGTCCTAGTCCTAGCCCTAACCCTATCTAAGTTAACTGATCTTCATATATCTTTTACTGTTATATCAAGAATTGTACGTAGTAAGTTAAAAGCAGGCTAGGATTTGGAGCTGGTGGGCTGATCATGACCTTGATCTTGATCATCTTCTTTGAGATATGTGGTGGTGAGTGGGAAGAGTTGTAGGGTTTTGGGTGGCACTCTTGTGCAATATGGAGTTGAACCATGATGATCCATCTGCATCATTGTCATATGTGGGCATTCACACATGAGTTTGCAAGTCTGATCAGATGGGAGATCCACCTTCCAGCTGTTGAACATTGGTTTGCATGTTGATACATCTTCTACTCCAACAATCTGTTCATATATTACACATATGATAAGATTATTAGGGAAAATAAGATGATTTCGATTTTGGGAAATTATATGTTTTCAATGATCATGCATAATATGTTTTCAAAGTTGATTTAAGTTCAAACCAATATATATATGTTCATGGACGAAACGTAATAGGGGTTGCGGGTTGGTCCCCGCGTCCCTCTTTGTCCATAGTGTTGATTTTTCGACTAAAAAGTTATTTTTTGTTTTAAGTATTGGTTTTGACTCTCTTGCTTTCAAACAATTAACATATATTGTGATTTCTTTAAATTTCCGTCCCCCATTTTAAAACGTTCGAGCTCCGTCGCTTTATATGATAGAAAGCATTGAGCTAGCTTTTTTAACAATAATTTAACATATATGGAACTTCTTAATTTAACATGTATTAATTATATATAAAGTTTCATAATGTATGTGTTTTCATTCTTATGCAATAATTTTGTTTCCTCCAATACTTTTTAGAAGAGACAAGTTTATATAAAAGAAAATAAGTAAGTTTTTCATAAAACTAATAAAAGAACAACATAGACACCATCTATCATCTCCTCAAAACCATTTTTTTTTTACAAAGCCTGATGAATACAAACAGTTTGAAAGCTTATAAATATATATATATATATATGTTAGTGCAACAATTAGCAGCTTATTATTTGTAATTTGTTAAGCTATATATCCAAAAGAAAAATCGTTAAAAGAAGTTGAATATATATATATAAAAGAAAATTTGTTAAAAGAAGTTGAATATATATATATATATATATATATATAGATATATATATGTGTGTGTGTACCGGATGAAGAGGAAGAAATGGATGATCGAGGGTAGGATAAAGACGATGCTGCTGGTGCAACGCCATTAATTTCTTTCGAAGTTTCTGACGGTCACGAGCTTTATGATTTTGAAACCAATAGAACACATTTTTGCCTTGAATCTTGCCATAAATCGATAATCTTGATGTGATCTGTTGTATCTGAGTTGCAGTTGGTGTTTTCAGGCCACCTCTATACATTCCCTCTAACAACATCACCTGCTCCGGCGTCGGACACCACCGGCTTCCACCGCTTCTGCCACCGGACCCGTTTGTTGTCACCGGAACCGATGTCATTGTTCTATAGATCGATCTAGCTAGCTAGCTTTTGATAGTTTTCCCAATTGATTGATGGTGTTTGTTTGAACGTTGAAGATGAGGTATTTATAGAGGAGTTGAGTGATCGATATTTAAGTGAGTGGATGATGTCATGATTATCATGTACTTTTTAACATATAAAGAAAAAAAATGGATAGAAAATCGACTGATTTGTTGTAGGCATGTCCCCGTGCAACAATTGTTTTTATTGTGTAGCTAGGTGAAATGTTTATCTAACCGGGTTTAATTTCGAGTTACTTAAATATGGTTTTTCGGGTTTGATATTTTTGAAACTAAAATTGAATAATTTACATGATTTTATTTTAATACAATTTGAATTAGGAAATATTATTCGAAATCATCCGAATATATAAAAAGTAATTAAAAAGTGTGATTTGTTAAAAAATATAAAAAAGTTGTATTTGCTTTGATATTATTCGAAATCTTCATTTGCTATTTTTTTTCTCTCCAATCACCAGCGGTTGTTCTGTTTGTTTTTTTTTCCTCCTAAGTTGGATCGTTAATTAGATTTGCTTTGATATTGTTGTTAAACATAATTTGATCTATACCGATGGGAATACAAAAAAATAAATACATAAATGTTAAAATTATAATCCATTTTTATTTAAGTATATTATACTTGCACCTTTTTAGTACACTTCAAAATTTAAATATAGCTAACTTATGTTGCTTCATGCCTTAAGACATATAATCTAAAATAGAAAAAAAAATTAAGTTTTAATTAAAGAAGTTACAACATCATCACGTGTACCTTATGTTTTAATTAGATGATATAAAATATCTAATGGAAAAAGGCAGGCAACAACGAGTTGCGCAAAATATTGAAAAAGAGTCATCACCTCACACATATATAACACGTATAAAAAGACAATTATTTTTGAAATAATTTGTTAGTGTTAATGATTGTACTTATATACGTCTCGTATATGTCTATATGAGGGTGTATAAGTTATGTGCAAGACGCATATGATACCAATCATTGTCTAATCATTATGTGTTAATGAGGCTAGACGTCACGTATAAACCTATACGAAACGTATAATGATAGGAAGATGTTAATAAAAAAAATTAGGTGTTTAAATAACAAACCTTTTAAAATAAATAATATTTATCAAATTTAAAAAGTCAATGTTAAAATATTGAAAATTGTAGAAAAGTTAAAAAATTTGATTGATGGATCATAGTCCAGTAGCAAGAGTGCGGATTAACGTAGACTTCTTTTTCACAGGTCGGGTGCTCCCTAGTCCGTACCTTTACCCAAAACATCTCTCTTAATCTCTTTGTCCTACACGTTTTCATTTGCCTGTATATATGTGTAGAGTGGTTTGAATGTTAATTCTTTCTTATTACGATAACCGAATAACCACATCTTAGTACTTTGGGCTTACATTAAAGTAAATCTAAATGTGTATGTTTTTACTTATTTTTTATTAATACAAGTGGGTCCTACATTAATTAAGAAAATGAAAAATCTACACCTTTAGATTTACTTTAGTGTGAGCCCCAAAATAATAAGATATAGTTATTCAGTTAACGAAATAAACGTCAGATAACATTTAATCCTCTCCGTATGTGTATATATAGATAAATAATGCGGAACTATAAGTTAGAGTTTTTTTTTTTTCAAATATGTGCAGTTGAAAAAAATATTTAAGAAAAAAATTTAGTTGAAAAATTATTTATCAAAATTGATGTTTCCTTTATTTCATTACTTTTAATTAAGCTAAAAAGAAAAATAATAATAAAGAAAAACAACCATTTTGTTAAATAAGTTTTCAAATACACCTATTTGGTAATATTTTTTCAACTACATCAATTTGAAAAAAAAAACTTGCTATAACTTAGTAGAGGTATTTCCTCTTAAAATTAAGGTCATATATTCTATTTCATGCAATAATGTAATTAGTTTGAATTTGTTTAGAAAGATGAAAACCTTTGTCGTTCAAAAAAAATACAAATAATAATTTAAAAACACATTTACTTAAGATAAAATTTGAATTTTTTAGATAATCAGATATATATAATATACATTAATATAATAGAATAAAAAATTACAAATACTTGTTACATACACACACAGATATATATATATATATATATATATATATATATGAAAAAGATCAAACGAGTAAATTTTTGCTTAAGAAGAGTATGAATCAGTATGAGTTTGATACGTAAAATGCTAAAAAAGAAAGGAAGGATAATTAATATATTACATATAATTTTTTGAAATATATTTTTTGTTTTTTGTACTAAATTTTTTTATATGTGTTTTTTATACTAGCTTTTTGAAATTTTTTTTTTTTGTACAGGATTTTTGTTATTTTTGTATAGATTTGCTTATTATTTTAAAATGGCACATGTCAAATTTCTTAGGCAAAAATCTTTTTATAGTAAACCCAACCCCTATATATATATAACAGATAAGTCGAAAATTTGCTTAAGATGTAAAAATCCTTGAAAACCCGGTGCAACATTAAATTTTTGTCTTCCTTTTTGTGTGTGTTTAGATATGTAATTTATGTTATTGTAAGAAAATAAAAAAAATTATAAGTGTTTTTACACATATGTTACATATTTGATTTTTTATTCAATTATAATGTATACTATATATTTATTTTTAAAATTTCAAATGAATGACCCATATATGATTTATGAATATTTTTCTAAGGCTGAGTTTCATATGATAAAATCCTTATATATTTATGCGTGCGTGTGTGCGTGCACACGTATAGATTTTTAATTATGAACAAATACTGTTAAGAATTAAACAAACCATTTCTTGCAAAAATAATTTAAATGACATAAAAGTAGTATCACTTAACTTAAAAGAAAATTACTTTATTTTCAAGATTTTAAATGAAGGAACAATATAGGATTTACGAATTTTTTCTAAGGTTGAGTTTTCATTTAAACAATCCCTATATGTGTGTGTGTAGATTTTCAATTAAGAATGAATATTAGTTAAAAATTAACAGATCATTTCTAGCAAAAAAGTTTGAATGGTATAAAAGTAATTTCAGTTAACGTAAAAAATTACCTTTATGCCCCCTTAAATAACATGACTATAAATGGTTTCTAGTTATATACAAATTATGATTCTTCTTTTTGAATGAATTTTTACATATATGTATGAATGTATGCAATGTTTAAAAACATCTCCTTGTGAATCATCTACTTAGAATAATGAGTGTTACCATTGATGAGGGAGATCGGTCGTTAATCACCTAGATGTGTGTGTATGCATATATATATATATGTGTGTGTGTGTGCGTGTGTTTGTAGAGGTTAATGATTTATACATCATTAACAAAACTATATTTGAGTTTGGTGTAATTATCTCATTTCAAACCAGAAAACTATTTGTTTTGAAGTGAATTTGAACTATAAGATTAATTTATCATTTTTTTTCCCTTTTCAAAATATATGTGAAATTAAAGAGAACGACGTAGTTTTGATTGTTGTTGTATTTTTAAACAATCAAACATAATCAGTAAAATCTTGAGTCAGTAGAGTGTATAAGATAAGTTGAAGACAAACCTTTTATTTATCCTAATTATATGTTGTTGTATTTAAGTTATATAAATAACAATTAACAACCATATATATATATATACACCTTCGTATGCATTTTCGTATGATTTTATATCATATTTTTATTTAATATTTTTGGTAAGGCAATAAAAACAGTGAGACAAGAAAGACAAATGACAAATATGTCTAGTCGTACGCCGACATAAATCTTGCTCCAACTACCAAATTCAGCTCAAGGTAATGTCACTCTTGCACAGATTTCTATTTATGTTTATATATTTGTGAATATTTAATTAGTTTTTTTTTTTTGAACAGCGTGAATATTTAATTAGTAAGCAATTCAATTCAATTTTTTTCTTTTATAAGTTAACTAGGATAGTTCCCCGTGTATTACACGGGTTGATTAAAAAAATATTAAATAATCGTTAATAAAAATTTCAAAACATGTTAAAGGGTTTATTTGTATAAAATATGATTGAAATCGTATATAAGTTAAAACTTAAAATTATATTATTATTGTTTTTAAACATTCGTTATTAAAAGTTTGTTTTTTACATTTTTATAATAAAAAACTGGTTTTAAAAAATAATTTTTTTACAAAATATAGTTTGATATTTGTGTATTACATAAGTTAAAATTTATTTTTAATTGAATTACAATTTGATTATATTATTTAATGTGTATGCATTTAATATGAGAGAGAGGCGGGAAAGTTATTGGGATATTGCTTAAAATTGTGACATGTGTCCACTTTTATTTTTATTTATTAGTATAGATAGATTTTAGGAACAAAAAAGGTTTTCATAACCAATGCATAAGTTAATTATATAAATAAACAAATATACAAACTTATTCAGTATATTCTCACTTTTCAGTAAGGTATGGGCGAAAATGAAGACAAACCCTACTCCTATCCTGGTTGGGATAGAGAGGCTGCTCCGAAAGAGTCCCCGACTTAATGTTATCGTTTGAACTTAATAATCCAACGCTTTTAACGTTATTTTCACCAAATAAGTAAATAACGTTAAATTTAAAGCAATTTTACTTTATCCATTGAGGACTTACACATATATATTATACTAGGATAGTTCCCCGTGTATTACACGGGTTAATTAAAAAAATATTAAATAATCGTTAATAAAAATTTCAAAACATGTTAAAGGGTTTATTTGTATAAAATATGATTGAAATCGTATATAAGTTAAAACTTAAAATTATATTATTATTGTTTTTAAACATTCGTTATTAAAAAGTTTGTTTTTTACATTTTCATAATAAAAAACTGGTTTTAAAAATCAATTTTTTTACAAAATATAGTTTGATATTTGTGTATTACATAAGTTAAAATTTATTTTTAATTGAATTACAATTTGATTATATTATTTAATGTGTATGCATTTAATATGAGAGAGAGGCGGGAAAATTATTGGGATATTGCTTAAAATTGTGACATGTGTCCACTTTTATTTTTATTTATTAGTATAGATAGATATGTAATCAAGGTAAACAAGTACACATGATTAAATATATAAAATGTAAGTTTTCTTTGATTAAGTAGTGCAAGTAAGATGGGCGAAGGATTATAGGGGACGAGAGGGGCGGCCGTCCCTCTTTTTTTCCGTTCATATGGTAAATTTTTTTGGGAAAAATGTTATTTTTAGTTTTAAGTATTGATTTCATCCTTTTACTTTAAAAAATTAACATGTATTGTATATCTTGTAAATTTCCACCTTTCCTTTCAAAATCTTCAAGCTCCATTATTGGTGAGTTATAAGTTCATATTTTGTACTTAATTAAAGGTTAAAATTAAAAATAATAAACCATTTTCTAAATCAATATGGGTCACAAATCATCACAACTAATCTTATACAATGCTTTGTAGCATGAACAATATCGATTTTAGTAAACCTTTAGTAGTATTAGTGATCGTTGTTGTAAAAAATTTTCTTTTAAATAACTTAATATAAACAAAAGTGAAGGATTACAATATACTGGCATGTAAACGGGAAACTAGTTACGCCGCAACCCCCTTTTGAATTGCAAAGCCAATTCTACTAAAAACAATGTTTTGGGTCCTAGGAGTCATGATGTTACTATGCATAACCCTCTAAACTCGGTTCAGAAAATTCACAGCCTCCGGAGCCAGGAACCCAAATGTATCAAAAGCAAAGGGGTAAACACATGTTGGTTCTCCAAGCAAGCTTTCTCGTGTTTAGCAACTTTGCCTGACTCCGCCTTTAGCGCAGCATGACACGTCACAAATCCAGTATCCCTCAGCTCAACTAGAGGGGATACTCCTGTAAGGTCCTCACACGAGTGTTTCCCCCCTTCCCATCCGAACACCAATATATCTGCAGGTCGTAGAGTAGACCTTCCCTCGAGTGGATCTGTTAATAAGTTCACTGGAGTTTGGCAGAAATGTTCGCCCGTTTAAGAACATCACACAAAATATCTCTAACCAAATCATGTCTGTATTTAAAACCCGGTAACTCCTTGCAATGTACCGCATGCTCTCCAAAAGAATCCAAGCACACTTTGTGACAAACTGGCATGGCTCATCACACAAAATATCTCTAACCAAATCATGTCTGTATTTATCACACATGTTTATGTATTCAATCGTACGAGACATACATAATTTATTTACTTATTTTTTTGAAAGGCAATAAAAAGTTCTAATAACATACACAACGAGAAGCTGGATAATTACAAACACATGCAACGTACAAAAAATGACACCAGAATAATTCTCAAACTAATACAATCATGAAATCAAAATAATGATTGTAAAATGAAAAAAAAAAAACTAATAATATATGAATCCCATCATAACTGTAGATTTCATCAAAAGTTCAAGTCCTGCGATTCTTTCAGGGTGCGTATATTTAGAAACTTAAATTTATAATTTATCATTCATATTCAACTATCAGATCGTATACGTCTGTGCATGTCATATAAAGGGATGTTATACGACCCGTGTTCTTCTGAAATTCTCTTGTAGTCTAATCCTATATGGCTACATTACTACCTACCACATATGACTTCTACTTGCTTGTACGCCTAGTATATTGATTGTATTGGGTGTGCTATACGACTCGTATAGCACACCAGATCCGTACAAGAAGTATAACAATAACAACACCCTTCTTTTATTTTTATATAAAACAAAATGGTAAAAAAAAAAGAAAAAGAAAAGAAAGTGGGCATGTATTCCGCTAAAGCTAATTTAGTATACATCAAGGTGGAAATTGTAACAATCATGCTCCTAATAAATAATAAATATTTCAAAAAAAAAAATGTTACGTTTCATTTTTTTTTTTTTCAAAAATTTATGTATACAAGTTTTATTTCTGAATATTCAAGGTTTTTTGTATTAATCATTTATCTCATTTAATTTAATATTTATGTTCTTATATATGTAAATGAAAATCAAGCTTTGTCTTCTTTCAATTTAATCATAAAATCATAAAAGAAATTTAGGAATTTTTTAATTTAAAAACGTTTCTAATTAATTTATAATATAATGATAAATAATATGAATATTTCTTTTTTCAATTAAAAATGCAATCACATATTATGTTTTATCAAATTATAAAAAGTTTGTTATTTACTAAATATTAATTTTATTAACAATTGATAACAAAATTTATCAATTGATAATAAATTTCTTAATTCTTCAATATCATTATGATATCCACGAATCAACTTCACAATCTCTCAATATAACTTCCCTGGATTACTTAGAAACCAGCTAACCAAACTCATATCGTAAATAATGTTTCGTATATTACATATAATCAAGAATATTACACCTCGCCAATGTGGAATTCACATATACATGAATCATTGAATATTATAGCATACCAACATAAGATAAATAGTAAATTAAGGAATTCATAAGTAATGTGTCGTGATGTGTAACACCAAGTAAAGTGGAACAAGTTAGCAAACATGCAAAAAGATTATAATTGGGTTTTGAAAACTTAAAAACCAGGTTAACTTAACATCAAATGTTTGGTTGACACCATATGATTACCAGAATCTTATCTTTGCATAACTGAACATTTAGTTGATCCTGATACATGACAATTGATAAAACATACGATTGTGTTTGAAATGTTTCATTATCCACATACGGGTGAACATTTTGTTTCATGTTAGATGTTATTTAAACTTTCAACTTGCAAGACAAAAATTTCAATAACTCTTGATAATGCTTCAAATAATATTAACTTGTTTAAAAATCAAAATAAACTTCAACCGATATATACTAGTGTTTTTTGTTCATCTTGGATGTGCTACATATATCATTATTAATTTGATTGTGCAAGATCGTCTTGCGTAATCTGTATTTTCTATTAGTGGCAAGCTTATATCAGTATCAAGAATGAGGTTGACTCCATTATCATTGAAATTTTACATTTGGTTGAAGGATCATTCGGATGCAATAGAAGATATACAAGACAATGACAATCTTGAAAACGAGCTCAAGGTTAAAGAAATGACGTATCACTTGGATGAAAAACAAACTATGAATGAATGAATATGCAACAATAGTCTTAAAGTGCAATCCGAAAACTTAATACGTTTTCAACCAATTATATGAAAATGAACATTTATATTTTTGTTTTTATTTATTTTTTGTGTAATACATTAAATATTTTTATTGAGTTCTAAATTTTTTTTATATTTATTAATTTTATTTAACAAATACATTTTTAACCAATTAGTTTAAAACTTTAGATTAGATTTATATTTTGGTTTTGTATTTATAATTTTCTGTAATTAAATAAAATACTTTTATTTTAATTTGTTTGTTCTGCCATTACTAATTTTAAACTATATTATTAAGAGAGAAACAATAGTTTTGGACCGATACTATCTGTGAACACTTAACATGTCTAGTTATTAACCGGTTTGGTTCCATAGGTTACAAAACTTGGTTATAATAATTGGTTTTCAACCGAACTGGTTTGGAAAAATCGATAAACCAAATCCATTCGGTTGACTGGTTCGGTTAATTTAAAATTAGTCTCTAACCAGTTAACCACCTTGTACAAATCTACCAATGGCATGTGTTGACCATTGGCGGAGGTTTTAAAGGGCCCGGGGTGCCCCGCCCCTGCCGTTTTTCTGGCCATAAGTCTCGATATAGTAATTTTCGGTCAAAAAATTTTATAGGTATTGAGCCCGGTCCCTTCGGTTTGTCTTCATAAAATTCCTTAGGCCCCCTTGAATTTTAAAAAATAATAAAGTTGAACTAACATTGTAAGTTTTAACAATACCTTTAAGCCTTTAAGGGTTCACAGTATCGGTTGTTATCTTGTTCATTAGCGAATCTTGAGTTTAAATCTTGTTTTGGGCCTTAAAAATTAAAATGGGTAACTATTGAACATTATCTATTTGAATAATCGTCTTCGCAAAAGAAATTGCTGAGAAGTTTGATTCGGAGTGTATAATCAATGAGTTCAAAAAGCTTAAAGGTTGTCGCGTTGAATTGTGATTCCAGTTAATCACCTGTTCGTTTTAAACATTTTATATCTTGTTTGATACAAACATATATATATTTGAGTGGAACAAATGTTTGATATTTTAAACTTTAAATTGTTTGCCTCGACCCGAATAATCATGTGTCGACCCGAATTTTAGCCCGAAACATAGCGATAAAGAAAAAAATTGTCCCATGACTTTCGGCCCCCTCGGACAAAGTTTTCAAGCTCCGCCACTGGTGTTAACTGTAGCTATCAAGACCCAAGGAAATAAGCATGAGCGGTAGCGTTAAACCAAATAGTATAGAACGTTTCAGTTTCTCAAAAAAATTACAACTAAAACTGAAATTATTGAAACAAGTTCCAACTCTATCCAGCCAAAACCAAAACCGATTTATATCCGGAACCAATTCTTAAAAAAATCGAGTTTGTCGACTCTAGCTAACACATGCATATTAGGTGATTTAAATGAATTTTTGGTTGGGAAATACGTAAACTTAGCATCTGAGTGTCAGCGCTCAAAAATTACTGTCGCTGAATACAAACCTGCTGCTGGCGCGGCTCCCAAAATCAAAACATAAGAGTGTTGAATTCTGATAGTTGAAAACAATAATTCTTTTAGCGCCCAAAAATAATTGTAACTCTTGTCAATAAATGTCTCATCATATGGTTCCAGAACTACTGCTTCTCATATTCTAACATGTTTTTTTTAGCGGCTTGTACAACAACACTTAAAACGGGATTTTATGCTCTAAGGTGTATGCTTGAGTTCATTCAGGAGAAACCCCACAACTATATAAACCTTCTGATCTTGACTCTACAAATATATCTCTGTCCAAAGCAGGATTGTTTCAAACCTTTTAGTGGCCCAAAACATGTATAAAATTCGGGCCATCTTTCGACTGTAAATAAAAACTTTACCCAAGTTTGAGACACAAAAATTATAAATTATAATGAAAAAAATCTACAAAAAGTATAAATCACAAACAAATGTGTACATTAATTACTAGCATGATAATCTTAATACAAAGTAAGATAAATTGGTTGATTTAGATGAACAATTGCTGTATTTTATGTTAGAAATGTTTTTTTTTAACAACAATTTTATTAATCCCCATGAACCACTAGCAAGATGCTAGATGAATTTACACCCAGTGTTCAATCAACCAAGAGAAAGAAAACAAGATACAGTCACATTAACGAAAAAATCTCCAATCTTCCCAACCCAAATTATGCTTATTCGCCATACTTTTGAACCAAAGAAAGCTTGTAGTCTTCACTTCTTCAATCAACTGTTGCACCGATGGCTTCCCTCCATTGAAAAGTACTTCATTCCGCATTTTCCAAAGACACCATATTGATGTGATAACATAAAACGAGTTGAGATGGGTAACACCTTAGCATAATATATGTCAATATTAGTAACATAAAAACTATGTTCATAAATTAATTTAAACATGTAAAAATTATTTATAATATGTTTTATGAGAAGATTATTAAAAACTATTCAAATATACTATTTTAATTTTAAATAAAATTGAAGTTTATTAAAAATGACTCAGTTAGAATTTTAGACCCAAAGTAATTTTTATTTAAATTCATCCTGACCCATTCATTCAACCCATACTCATTCTGATCTGTTACCCAACCTGACCAAGCTCACCTATTTTGCATGACTTATTAATTACAAATATTAAAACAACCAAAAAATTTATTACAATCAGAATCTTTTACAACTAAAAAATCTGTTTATCCCAAAAATTTGTGGTCTTTCGATTTTTTGGCCCTAAGATAGAGCTTTTTTATTATTTTTGTGAGCCGGACTTGGCCCGAATTCGAACCAATATCTCTTGTAGGAAAATCAAAGGAAGTAACCATTAAACATTTAAACTATAACCCTTTGGTTATTTTTTTTCAATATGTATATGGATGGAATGATATCCTTATTTTTAGTTTGCATTGAATTAAATGAATTCACATTTTGAAAATATTGTCTCAAATGCTAAATAAACAAATAAAGGTTATGTGATAATTATTAAGGAAGAGCTACTCGATCGGTTCACATGAAAGAGAAACTTGAATTATCACGAAATCATCATCGTAATATTATTGAAACCTAATTCCACACTACTTACAGTCTTAAACTAACGCGTAATTAAGCTAGAGATAGGCATGATTAAAAGATACATTTAAAATCAAAATATATATATAGGAGTCAGGAATCCAGATAAGTTGTCCTAGTGGTAGAAGACTCACATTCAATGTGGAGGTCAAGGGTTCTACTCTCACTTGAGACAATTTGATGGATACCAGGTGAAGGGAGGTATCTTAAGCTTAATCTCGGGTTCTGAACCGATGGGGGCGCAGTTTTTAAAGCAAAAATAAGCTGGTTTCTGTGCATTAGGTGCAGCTCTTCCGAGGGTGACGCTCGGTAAAACGGACTATCGCTCCCTGAGGATCTTCCGAGGCCTGCTGACGTGGTGCATATGCCACGACGTTACCAGTGAAGGGAATCCAGATAACTCTTGTCGTGTCATATGCACCACGTCACGCTTGGTTGTTGCTGTCAAAAAAAAATAAAGGAGTAGGAGACACCACTCAATTAATTATACCAACAAATCTCACTCGTAGAATAATTATTTTTATTACGAAAAGATTGTGAGATATACACAAATCTTATATTGAATGACTAATGAAATGAGGAACCTTTAAAGCAACTATTTAATGTAAACATAGTTTCCAAAACTTTGTTTAAAATATAAATTAATAGATTGGTTTTATTTTTAACAAGTCAGAATGAAAATTGTTACAGGCTTATTATTTATTTATAGAATATATATTTTTAATTCTAATATGTTACCGACTTTAAAAGAGTTGCTCCATGTATAACACATTCAGAGATTAGCTACACTTTCTTGAAATTAGCTGAAATCATGAACCATGAAATTAAGAAACTCAAGCAGAGTCGGCAGAGTCTTATTTCAATTGTTAATATTATATGAAATCTGAAACAAGGTTCTAAATACACATGAAAACATGAAAATCACATGAAGTATACGTACTCTCAGCTGTTCAAGGACAGATTGCTTAAAGCTAATTGTAGTTAAATTTTGAGGCAATTTTTTTATTGGTTATAAAGAATTTATAAAAAAAAATAGAAAATCAAATTCAACATCTACCTTAATTTTTAATCAACATGCGACAAGTTTTTTCTTAATATAAACTAAAAAGAAATACAGATTTAATGTATGACTCACATTCTTTTTCAACAAGTAGGTTAAGTAGGTGATACAAGACGAGTTTAAGATTTAACTCATAAATTAAGAATAATTATTAAAACTACTATATATATATGTGTGTGTGTGTGTGTGTTAAATGGATAAAGGAACGTGTTCAAGCATTTTGTCTTGTAGCATTATCATATATGATGGTGAATTATTTATGCATTTGCGATTAATTATTATATATGTGTTAGGACAGACAAGATGACATTATGTTATTGAAAGATTGACAGAAAAAAATTAAATGAAAATAATTATGCACCTTAATTACATGCATTATCTTGTCTTTCAATTAGTTTCCATTATTTGAAAATTTGAAAGCAAAACTAAATTTGAAATTTGAAAAACAAAACAATTAATATGTTTCCGATAGTTTATCATTTTGTTTCTATTAAACTCAAATGTTAAAATACAAAAACGTTTTAGCGTACGAAGAATACTAAGAAACGAGGAGACATGACACAAATTTATCTAACATTTTATGTTATTATCACTTACGTACACATGCATATAAGATTTTTGGTCAAATCACATTTGCTTGATTATTCCTTTAAAATAAAAAAAACAATTGCATGATTTGTTAAAAAAAAAAAGGTATCCATGATTTGTAGCTTGAAATAGAATCAAATTAACGTGCATCAATTTAATTGTTATAAAATCACCTTTGCATGATTATATATATTGAGAAATTATCATACAACAACGACAACCTTACCCAGTATATTCCCATATTTCAGTAGGGTCTGGGAGGAATGATAGATACAAACCTTACCCCTATCACAATTGGGATAGAGAGGCTGCTCCGAAAGAGTCCCCGGCTCAAAGTTATCGTTTGAAGTTGATCATCCCCATGATTTTAACGTTATTTTCACAAAATAATTAAAATAACGTTAAAATTAGTGCACTTTACCTTTGTCCCTTAAGAACCTACACATATATACATTATATGCGTGCACCGCAAATAGACGCATATTGAGAAATTATCATATGAATATTAAAAAAAAGCATAATAAACACACAAGTAAAATTTCGTGCATTCGTACGATAAAATCCTTTTATATAAACCAGCCACAATATATGAGTGCGTGTTTTTGTTATCCTAAAAAGTACATTTTTCTTAGAACTGATGCTATGAAAAAAAAAAAAAAAAAGAAAAAAACCAAGAACATTTTAAAAGAGTCTTAATATGCATACATTACTCTCATCATTTATATAAGATAAAATTATCAAAATTAAATGACCATTTTGACTAAGATTTGCCCCAAAATGTCCATTTGACTTTCTCCTTCCAAAAATGCCCACACCTTATCAGGCGTCAGCGCCTATTTATAAGTGGGCGGACGCCTGTTTAATAGGGGTGTTCATTTTCGGATATCCGAAAATTTTGGATAGTGGTTTTCAATATCTGAATCCGTATCCGAAATTTCGGATTCGGATATCCGAACAGATATCCGAAATCAGAAAAAATAATAAAAAAATATATATTTCGGATATCCCAAAATTATCCGGATATCCGAAAATTATCCAAAATATCCGAAAATTATTCGGATATCCGAAAAATTATCCGAAAAAAATATACTTCGGATATCGGATATCCGAACTATCCGAAAATTTACAAAATAGGTATCCGAATTAGAATCCGAAGTTTCGGATATTTTGGATTCAGATTTTCGGATTCGGATACGGTTTTTTTTAACACCCCTACTATTTAAGACCCAATGAAAAAATGGCATTTGGCGTACACGGCGTGGGCGCCCGTTAACTCTGACGCACGCCCATAATTTCAAAAATCTTGTCACGGGCGTTGGGTCTACTCTGACACTAGTCACGGGCGGTCGCCCCTTAAGGAAAAAAAATTTTTAATGGCCGTCATTGGAGGGAAAATTTTCGGAATAGGCGGGCGCCTGTTTTAAACGGGTGGACGCCTGTTTGCTTTTCGAGGGTTTTTTAACAGGCGACTATAACAATGACGACCGTTTAATTTTTTTTCTTAACGGGCGGCCGCCGGTGACAAGTGTGTCAGAGTTGACCGACACCCGTAACAAGATTTTTGAAATTACGGGCGTGCGTCAGAGTTAACGGACGCCCACACCCATAGAAGCCATATGTCACTTTTTCATTGGATCTTAAACAGGCGTCCGCCCGCTTATAAACAAGCAACGGCGCCTGCTAAGATGTGGACATTTCTGAAAGAAGAAAGTCAAATGAACATTTTGGGACAATTTTTGCTCAAAATGGTCATTTTGGGAATTTCAGTTTATATATCATAAAATGGTCAAATTAGTTACATCACAGTATCACACACATATTACTTTTAATTATACATGTTTATTAAATACTCATTCAAAAGTACAAAAATATATTGTTATTGGTATGGTGTACAAATAATCTAACCCCTTGAAAGTTAACCACAATTTGATTATTTTTTTAAGTATATTTATCAAATTTATTTATCAACACCTTAGGAACGATAGACTTCGCTTGGAGACAAATTTAAGTAATTTTTCATTTCCTTTTGTAATGCTTGCATAGATATAAGCTTGCTTGTATAGAAACTATGTTTCATTAAGTTCATCTATATATACAAATACTAGTTTAGCTCCCGTGTATTACACGGATTAAATAAAAAAATATAACGAATAATTATCAATGAAAATTTAAAAAAATATAAGATGATTTTTAATATAAAATATGATTACAATTTCGTAAAATTTAATATTTTAAGTATTATAATAATATTATTATTTCTTTAAAAAACTTTTTTTATAGTTTGTTTTCCTTAAACATTGTGTTCAAATAATTCTTTTTAAAAATTTTATAATTTATGATAATTTTTTTTTAAAAAAAAGAGTGTTTTTAATATTAATATATTTTCATGTATTAAAAAACCTTTTTTATAAAAATGCATAAAAATGATATTTAATATTTAATATTATTATTTAATGTTATATGTATTTAATAGGAGAGATAAGCGGGAAATGAATTTTGAGATGCTTTAAAATCATGACATGTGGCATAAAAAAGCTTTATTTATTAGTATAGGTAGATTCGGTCGTAATGAACGGTTTGTTTGGATTTTTTTTTATCATAAACGGCCATAAAAAAGAAACCAAATCGTATGTATGTGTACACACACATACATCTATATATACAATATATATGTGTGTGTAAATATGTACGTATATATATAAATTACGTTTATGATTTATTCGCCATTTTAAAAAAATACGTTTGAACTAAATGTAATTAGTTCGTCTCAAACAATAAAAGGTTCGGTTTGATTTTATTTTTATTTTTAAGGGTTCGAAAGCCCAAAACATAAATCAAACAGAAACCAAACCATTGATAACAGTTAGGCCGGTTCTTATTTTTAATGGTTCGATTTTGGTTTTCATTATCCAAAACTTTTGTTAACGGTTTGGTTTTCGGCTACAAATTTTTTTTTTATATAAACCAGACTATAAATACCATGTAATTATGTAAAGCAATATTTTTATGGCTATACAACGAGCAACATTAAATTTATAATTTCACAAAATAAAAATAACAATCTTTAATATTAGCAGTTATACACTTCTATCAAAGGGTTTTTGTTTAACGGTATCAAGGCAAATACTTTACGTTGATAGGAGCGTTCAAATCTTGTTAATGACAAAAAAAAAAATTGTAACTTTAGCCGTTCAAGAAAAAAAATGTAAAGAACAGGAGTTGTATTATCCTACTCGAAAGTCAAAAGTATCCATACATAAAACATGAAAAAGAAATAAATATTAGGACATGTACTGATTTTATTGGTTTGGTACCAAACACTACTGATGTTATTGAAAATACCAAAATTTTATAAAAACCGATACATATTGATACCAAAAACATGAATAAATGAATATTTGTACATGTAATATTCGATCGGTACCAATACTTTATAAGAAATACCTTTTTTTGAACGGATAATAAATACATTTTAAGCTCCGGCACCAAGGTAAATCAATTGGCGAAAGGGCACTCATGCATGCGGAACACATAGAACACTAGTTACCCGACACATCCGTTATTTTAGAGGAAAACCATCATCTGAAACCTACCGTGGTAAAACTCTTGTTCACATAGAATATATTGTTTTAAGTAGTGATACTCGAACTTATGACATTCACATTGAAAAGCTATGTCTCATCCAATGTTTTCATAACCGGACCGGACATCGAGCCGGTCTCCTTACTGGTCAGAGGTACGACCGGTCGAGCAGATTTAAGAACCAGATTATTTATATACATTTTATAATACTAGTAGGAAACCCGCGCTATGCGGCGGCGGCGATAATAACATTTTATATTGTGGTACTCATTTTTGGTTAGTTTGCCGATCAGTTCGTGATATGTTGTGTAATACTTCTAATTTTTTATTTGTAGCAACGATATGGTCTATTTGTGCCACGAATCTTACATATGTCAGTTGAATGATAACAAACACACGAATAAGGTTATGATTCATCGGTAAAATAAACATTAGATAGTTAAGTTGTAAATGAAATTAAAAATTAAGGAAAAAATTACACAGTATAATTTATGAAATAAACATACCTATTTTAGGATCCAAGAGTTTTCTAAATGCAACCATTTTCCCATTAGCTAAAACTTCCTTTGATTTTGTTTTTGGCCTCCCATGATCTTCAGCCCATTTTCGTTTGACATGTTAGAAATACATGGCCTGAATTGACCTATTTTACAAAACTGCAGCCACATATGAATATGAAAAGATATATTCACCGGTTGTAAAGCAAGATCAACACAAAATTTTCTTATCATGTCAGCATAAGAAGAAATATTCAGATTAACCTATCAATTTTAAAATAACAGCAACAATATAAAGAAGACATAATAGATACATGTTTAATGGAGAGTACAAACCTTGTAAAGATGTGAATTAACTTATGCACAAGTTTAATGGAGAGTTTCAAGAGGAGCACCACTAAGTTCAAACTGACCAGCAGGTTCTAAAAATATACTTTGCTTCTCCCTGAAGAAAATAAAATAAAATATTTTAAAATAGAATCTTTCATGTCATAGTTAACATGATATTGCTAATTTGTTATTTTGCATAATTTTGTAACTAAGTTATCTAGATTGGTAAAACTGTAAGAACACACTGCTCTTTTGGGTAATTCGCTGTAAATTATAGATGAAAAGACATCCATACCAGCATTAGAGGGTCAACATTTCTCAATGTTTCAACATCAAAAATAGAGAAACCATGACTAAATCTTGCTATTACGGAGAACAAGAGTATGACCAGCACATCACCACCTGAAAACAGAGCCACATGACTGAATTAACAACAATAAAGTAAAACTTAACAACAAAAAAACACACAGAACATAAACCTCTAAAATTATTTCACTTAAATAGGTTAGATGATAAATGAAACAAAGACTTTAGTTAAGACCTTCATAGAATGTATTTGAGAAGACCTTATAGAGGTCAAAATGTATTTGAGAAGACCTTATATAGGATGCATAGACATATAAAACGATAGAAAAGACTTGTATATGTATACATACATACAAGATGCTAGAAAAGACCTGTATATATATACATACATACAAGATGCCAGAAAAAGACCTTTTGTTTAGTTTAGGTTTTAATTTGGTTTAAAACAAGGCTATATAACCTTCGGATTCTTATTATTCTATGATAACTTTAGTCTATAATCTTTGTTGTTTTTCAATTTATATATCCCACCACATCAAATGATAAAAAACAATCAGAATAAATAAAATTAAAAGTTTTTACAAATCCTAGACAATTTCAGTTACTTAATAATAACATTGATTAACTCACAATTAAGCGACAAAACTGAACATGTAAATCAACATTACATCAAAATCACTAACATATAATTTCATAAGACATATTGAAAACTGGGTTATTGATAAATATTCAAGTTCTTTATCATCCTTATAATTTAAGAATCAGTAAACCTGGCTACTAAAATTTGCCCAATTCAACATTCCTAGACAAAAATGAGAATGATCTAATGGTCTCAATCAATCAACTTCACTTCTGCGATTCCTCTTGGGTCGAAAATACCAAATTATATATGTGACGATAAAAAAAAATGATCTTGTATCTTTATGTGGAAAATTTGTGTTATACGAGGTGAATATTTGGTGGGTGTTAAGTAGTTTCAACATTGGTTGTGTGTGTGGTTTTCTTTTTGGAACATGTTGGGCAAGTTTTTAGATTCGAAGTATCAAATTAGCAGCAAAACTGGAAGGATAAAAAAACCAACCCTCAACACGTTTAGAAATTGAAATAATAACCTCAAATCAAAAAAATCCTAGGTTATGTTAGTCTTAAAATGCAGGTTATAAACTTTCAAACCTGTTGTGACAGTGCTATGTTTTGAATTCACAAATACCCATATCAATGCATATATTGATTCTCAACAAAATAATTTTTTTCCTTAACAGGTTATGTCAAAGAAGCAGAGGACATTGTAATAAGATCAACAAAAGAGCTCAAAAAGATCCCAATTCAGGATGATTGGTACAACATCAAAACACTAAGAATATTTCATCACCAATTGCTACACAAACGTATTAAACTTTTGAGTTTCTAAAATCTTTACAAATACACATCAAATTAGTTAAACTCTATATTTCTTGATTATTGACAATTTTATTTTAAGATTATATCAGCCAACACCAGAGCTCACCTCAGAATGCCCACAAAACGTTTGAGATAGTACCCTTTGCATCATAGTACCATTCTCTACAAGAGTTTGAAAATTTTGCATAGAGCCATATCTTTCAAGTTTATCACCAAAATACTTGAACCACGGAATAAACAAACAAAAGATAGTAACTACTAATAAACATTACATATAAAAAAAATTATCCCAGACTCCCCTAATTCTTCGACATTCAAAATGCCCTTTCTAATTCCAATTCCAATTTCAATTTCACTGAACCATAATACAAACTTAAATCTCCTTTGCCATTGCGTTAATGAATTGACTAACACATGAAAACACAATATATTAGCACCACAAAAGATAAATACACACTAATTAAAGAACACTAAATTTATGCAATACAATTCAAATCAAGTAAAATTCAAAAATTCAAACGATCATCAAACATGCAGATCAATAGCTTCACTCGAAATCCCTAAAATTTCAACCATTGTAATCTTAGGTAATCATGAAGCAAAATTACAAAAATTGCAAAGAGAATAGAGAGGCATACCCGTGTAAAGCAGAAAAGCGCGTAATTGAAATCGGGAAATGGAGAAAACATATCTATAACATAAAACTCTAAAACGGATTGATATGAATGAGTATTGAGATCCCCATATGCGTAGAACATAAAACCCTAGAATGGATTGATATGGATGAGGATCGAGATCTCCATGTGCGAGTGGAAGTAACTGAGACATGGTGAGGTGAAATCAACATAATGAATAAAAAAATGAAAAAGAGGAAATTTGATTTGGGGCAAAAATCAAACTAAGAGATTAAGGTAAACAAACAAACCTTTGTACTTCTGGTTACGTATCACAAGAGAGCATCTAAAGAAGACAATAATCAGCCAAGAGGTGGTAGCATGAGACATCTTTCTGCACTACTAAACTTAACCTTTGTTGTGTGGTTTTTGTGAAGTCTTCTGCAAGCAGACAATGCATCTATCTCTGATTGTTGGGTTTAAAATAACGGAAGCTTTGAGTTTTGAAAGGGAAGCAGGTGTGTTTCTTTGGTTTTAGGGTTTCCGTGAGAGACGACATGCATCTATCTCTGATTTTTAGGTTTAAAGTAACGGAAGCTTTGAGTTTTGAAAGGGGAGCAGGTGTATTTCTTTTAGGGTTTCAGGGAGAGACGACATGTTTGAATTTTGAAACGCTAGGGTCCCGCTCGTGTTTTAGTTTCAGGATTCACCAACCCTTGCATTATTAAGTTGTACATGAAGCTTTAAAGGTTAGACAACTTCTAAAATTAAGAGTTTTTGGTAAATTACCCTTCTATCCTTCCTATATATATTATATAGTAGTATAGATATATATAATCAAAAAATATTAAAAAAATATTAAAAAACGGTTCTACCACCGGTTAGTCGGTTTGAACGGCCGGTTCACCCAAAAAAGACCCAGAACCCCTAACCGAACCGGTCCGACCACCTGTTCCCGGTTTGAGAGGTCCGGTTTTCAAAACATTGGTCTCATCACAAATCAATTGATCTAGCTAGGTTGATTGACTTGATAAGAAATGCTAATCCCTCGTATATACTTTGACAAAACAACAATTATTATGATCAGCAATTTATGGATTCATCTACTAGGTAATAAATGTCTAAATTAGCTAACTAAATTCAATTATATATAGATAAACAATACTCAAATTATCACACCAATATGTAAAAAAATATCAAATAATAAGGAATTTTTGCCTAAAAAAAGAAAAAACAATAAGAGTTGGACATATGACATGGTAAAAAATGAATTAAGGAAAATATTAAGTTATAACATCTTATTTTTTGTAATTATTTTTTTATTTTTTGTACTGTCTTTTTTGTTAAGTATTATTTTGTATTGTGTTTTTTGTATTGAATTTTTTTTATACTGTTCTTTTACTGTTCTTTTACTTTTTTGCACTAAAAAGTAAGGAATGATAATTTAGGTATAACATCTTAATTTGTGTAATTTATTTTTATTTTTTTATACATGATTTTCTTTTTTTTATTGAAATTTTATTTTCTTGTGTTAGATTTTTGTTTTTTATAATGTATTTTTGTTTTTGTACTTGATTTTTATTTTTTGTACTTTATTTTATTTTACTAGATTTTTTTTTATTTTTTAAGCTGGATATTTTGTTTTTATATTTACTAATTTTTTATTTTTTTGTACTGAAATTTTGGTATTTTTGTTATACTGGATTTTTATTTTTATGTTTTTAGCATTGGCATATTAAACTTTTATTGGTTTCTATAAACAAAAGTCTTTATGACTATAAATCATAAATAAGCACTAATAATCTAGAAAGTCAGTATTCTCCAATGTTGTTATAGTAGTTGTAATATAGTCACGGAAATTACTTAATCTTTAGATTTTATATGGTTATCTATTGGTTTAACCAAACTTCTGATAAACTTTGATTTTCGGCTAATCCAGCACTAACTCTTCTATATATTTCTCCTTTTTGATTTTTACCAGAAAAATAAGTCCAGCCAATGTCTTTCATAGGGAACCTCAAAGTGACTTTCAGATAAAAATCCTATATCCTTTTAAGATTACTGTTCGCTCTAAAAGAGAAAATAGATGGGAGAAAATTGAGTTATTTGGGCCCGGGAGCTTATGGAATTGTTGATCTTGTACGTGTAAAACTGATATCAAATTCAAAACTTATAGGTTAATTTAAATTTTGGCAATCTTAAATAAATTGTAACTGCATCAGCAAACTTATTTGTGTATATTTATAATACTATGTTATAAACCCGTGTAATATACGAGTTTGTGAATAAAAAATAATGAGATTTTATAATTATGTCTTCATGAATTTACATAATTAAAATAATTTTATTACATCTTTTTAAATTTACATGATTATATTAATACTAATAGTATTAGTTATACCTTTTTTTACATAGACATATTAAATATTTATACGTGTTAAATATTTGAATTTTAAAATTATTTGTTTTAAATAACATACTACATATTTTTCAAAGACGTTTTATAAAAAATTAAAAAACTGATTCATAATTTAATCATATTATTTACTAAGTTAAATAAAATAATTAATATTTAATAGAAGAGAGATGATAAAAAAATCAAAATTTAGTAAAAACATGGCATTGAAACATTTATTATGAGAGAGAGGAGGGAAAGTTTTTTTTTTAAGTGACCTAAAATGTTGACAAGTGGCATGTCAAAACCCTTATTTATTATATAGTATGGATAGATATGTATATATATATATATTTGACAATTTAATTTATTTCTATATTATGTAATTTTGAAGAAATAATTTGATGAAGTTGTTAAAAACAATTTCAATAAGAGATATAGTGAAGGATTTAAAGCTGTTGGGGGAATAAGGACAATTATTGTCCTTAATTCAACATTTTCTTAATTTTTGTTAATGTGGCATTCACCACCGTCCAACTTTTAATAGGTCATTAAGAAAATTTACTAAAATAATTTGTAATAATTTGAAGTGTTTGAATGAATCGGTGTTGGAAAACATTCAAATATATTATTTCTTGTTTGTTCAGTACTTATCGAAAACTTAATTAGGGAGTTTTTTTGGGGAACAGCTAAAAGTTTTTATTAACCAACAGCAAGTTGCTGGAGAGGGAAAACACCAAAATTACACCACAGAAAATAATATTGAAAGATCTTGACTATAAGTTCTTTCATAATTTATTATTTGTCCCTCTGCTGGAGGTGGTCATTTTCGCTCGGTTTTTAACCCAAAGAAATCCTATTATCTTAATATTGTTCACCATCCGATGTATGGATGGGAATATCCCTTGAAAACTACTTCATTTCTCAAATTTCATATGCATCAACAAGTTGTAATTATTATTGCATGCACCAACTCTCTTTTGAATTCAGTTAGAGGAAAAGATTTAAGCAATACCAAAAAGGTCTCTAACTTGAAATACATATAAAGTCGAAATTTTGCACCATTGTGACATTGCTTGCCACACATAATCGACAAAGCAACAAGAAGAGAACATATGCAGTACTAGAGGTGTACAAAAAAACCGGACCCGGAACCGGAACCGACAACCGGAACCGGAACCGGTCATACCCGAACCGGTGGGTACGGTTTTTCAGACAAATTAAAACCGGAACCGGAAAACCGGAACTGGTTCCATTGAACCCGGCCAAAACCCGAACCGGAACCGGCTAAAACCCGAACCGGAACCGGTCAAAAACCGGTTGGAACCGGAACCGGGTATTGACTTTGTTGACTGGAACTGGAACCGATTGGAACCAAAACCGGTTCTGGAACCGGAACCGGGTCCAAAAAAACCCGATTTGTACACCTCTATGCAGTACCGTCTCATTAGGGTCGGCTCAATGGGCCAAGCAACCCAAACATGGGTTTAGGACTCCCAAAAATATAAGGCCTTCAATTTTTTTAAAAACTTTTACATGTAATTAGGTTTTTTTTTTTTTTTTTTTTTTTTTGATTTGTGGGCTTCTTTTGGTTTGTATGCTCCGAAAAGAATAGAAATGCCCTCACAAAAACCTTCTAATATTCAATTGAAAGAGGCTTTTAAAAAAATGATTGTAAACATTTTATTAAAGAATTTGCATTAAAAAACTAGAAAATTAAATTTAACCTAAATATTTAATACATGTAAATGTAAACAATTTTTTTTAATTCCACCATATATAAATTTTTAGTTTATTATTGCCGGTTCCAAACCCGGATAAAAGGAGGAAGGTTTTGTAACGTAATCGTTAGTGAAGGGCTTGATTTTTTATTCCGCTTGGAACCTCCGATAAGGTTGAGCAGGTCCTGCGTCTCGTCTACCTGCTTCCATATAGGGCATTCCGATGTGGATGTATGGATTTTTCTTCTTGCAAGTACATCTCTAGTCGAAAGCCTGTCGAGTTTCGCTTTGCATGCTAATACATTTGCTTTTGGTGGTACCCACCTACTCCAATGACGAACAAATTCCTCTTGCATCTCCTTGGTCATAATGATTCTGTTTTTTAAAGACTTTACTGTAAAACGACCATCATTTGAACCTAGCCATAACCATCGGTCCTCACAATCCTTTATTATAGAGTTTCTTAGAAGAGCTTTGCAAGCAGCTAATTCATCCTCCTCTTGACCCTGTTCTGGTTCACGTCTCCATTGCCATACTAAAGAAATCTGTGTTTAATAATTGAAGCATTTCACTTACCCGACAAGTCTTATTTACTTCTAGCTTGAACAACTTATTAAACTTGCAACATAGTGGAGTAGGTTTTTTAAAGGTGCACTCTTCAAGTTCCTATAAGTTTATCACAAGAGATTGTCAGTTGTCTTTTTTAGTTATACTTTTATCATGGTAGGTTTAGTGGAAGTTATACCTTTGTATAGTATACTAAAACTCAAATAACCCTTGATTGATGTCATTTAACTTCACTTTTCCTTGTTACCTTATGTGTTTCTTAAGAAAAATTTAAACTTCAATATTATGTGACTAGGTGGGTAACCCGTGTAACACACGGGCTGACTTTAAGTTAAGATGAAAATAAAAAGAAAGATTTTAATATATTGATAAAATTACAATCGAGGTATAGCACTATGATTTTAATCATTAAACATACATAAAAATAAAATGTGAAAGTATTATTTCAAACTATATAAATCATATGCAGTGAAACATAAAAGTAAAGAATTAAACTATTTATATGAAACTTGAACATATAAAGTTATATATCACACAAAACATACTAAATTAGAATAAAAAGTCACAAAAATTTGTATATAAGTTTTCAAATATATCGTTGTATACAACGTTTGTTGTATTTTAAACTTTCCCCTCTTTATCTAAAATAAGAGGCTTTAGTCCATCTCTACTTTTCATTCTGGATAATGCAACATATAATTGACCATATGTAAAAACTGAATCTCTTAAATGCAACCCAACTTTTGATAATAACCGCCCTTGACTTTTGTTGATTGTTATCGCGAAACATAAAGAGAGTGGAAATTGTCTTCTCTTAAATTTAAAAGGGATCTTTTTATCAGACGATGTCAAATTAATTCGAGGTAAAAAGAATTATACCATTTGAAATGTCTGACAAAGGACTTCTTATATTGCAGACTATATAAGTCATACAACATTACTTAGAACTAAAGTATAATTACAATAATTATGAAAAGATTAGTTATTAAGGCTTTTTTAAATGTTACCATTTAAACTGTAATTTTGAGAATTAGGATATGATGGTAAAATAGACTGACTGTTTTCGGAATGTTTCTTCTTATTCATTTTGACCTATCAAGGATATAAAGATGTGTAATTAGATTATAATTAAAAAAATTAAGAAACATAAATTAAAATAATTATAACAACTTTGTTGTTTAATGTTACCATTTTTTAACTTTTTGATATATATCAAACAATTTATTTGAGAATATTGTTGATTTCAATAATTGATGTATGTGTGTTTACAGCGGTAAAACAATATAATTAATAAAATAGACGTATTACACTAACCTTATTTCAATTTATGTCAATGTAATATAAATACATAAACACATTAAAATTTTCGTATTAATATAAAATAAGCTTAAAGATTGAATGAAATATATGAAAGTTTTGGGGTAGTTATATTATGAACAATCAATTATCAATAATCAATAAATTAGGATAAAAAATAAGCAAAGTATTTAAAAGTACAAGACATTTATTTGGTTCATATTATAATAAATGTGTGCATCAAAATAGCAAACACGTTACATTTTATTACCGTTGTCTAATTAATAAATATTTTATTAGGTTGACTGTATTATAATATATTTTTATATTAGAAAATAAACATAGAGTATGAAAGTAACGGATAATTTGTTTTTGATTATGATTGCAATTTAAAAAGTAAATAAAGTTGCACTTGAAGCATATAATTCAAAAAAATTATGTAACGGATAATTTGTTTAGGAAAGTTTTAAATTGTTATATGATAAATCAATTATGTGGATGTGTGTGGTGTTGACATGTGTAAAATGGCATTACATGGCATAATTGTTAGAGTGACATGTGTCATCTTAGTGAGATGGAGATCCTAGTTAAGTGCCATGTGGCATTAGAGTTACTCTTTTATTAGGATTAGAAGATGTTAAACTTAAACTTCCAACGTCTAATTGATTATATCAAAATGATTTGATAAGAAATAAGAAGCTAGACATGTGTTCTTGAAGTGCATGTTAGTTAATTTGCAAGTTTAATTAATTATTTTTCTAATTTATCTTTCAAATTATTCATGCCCAAAATTCTTGTTAAATTAAAGTAAATGTTAATGTAAAAATAATGTGCATACGTTAATATTATTTTAATTAGTTAATTTATATTTTGATGTGTTTGGGCACTTCAAAATTTTACTTAAAGATCTTTTAGATCACTACCTATTATTATATTTTTCCTTTGTAGTAAAAGGTTTCAAGTAAGGATGTGATTAGTAAGAACACGATATGATATGAATTTGACAAATTTCATCTCACGCCTTACATATTCTTTATAATTTTTTCTCCTTTTCTTTGTGTTGAGGGTAAAGTTAACTAATTATAATTTTTATATAAAAATTATAATAAAATTATTTATAAAAATCACTAGATCACCTCGGCACTCCCCAATATGCTCACGGTCTAGTTCGGCCGGTTTTTTCAAGATTTTTAAGCTTAACAATTAACGACAATTTATGTAAACCAAATAGCCTGACGGTTTGACCTAGAGGTGCGCAAATCGGGTTTTTTTTGTAACCGGTTTTGGTTTCAGTTCCGGTTCGGGTTTTGGCAGATTTTGGTTCGGGTTTTGGCCGGGTACACGTGGAACCAGTTCCGGTTTTCCTGGTTACGGTTTCGGTTCTAATTTGTCTGGAAAACCGAACCCGTTTGTATCCATCGGTTTGGGTATGACCGGTTCTGGTTCGGGTTGTCGGTTCTGGGTCCGGTTTCTTTGACCGCCTCTAGTTTGACCGTTAGGTTTCGACGTTTGACATTTTTCAAAAGTTCTTGATTTATTGGGTCGAATATTGTAGTTTGGGTCATTGGTTTTCTAGTTAACTTATTTGTAATAGATATGGGCCTAGCCGTGACAGGTTTGGGCCTTTTCTACTTATTTATCATCTTTTACTTATTTATCTCTTTTAGATTTGTACCTCTCAGAGGACATGATCACTGATATGTGTTCATGAAATTATAGGATAAGATCGAGAGAACCCTAGCTTGGTTATGAGATAGGTCGGGGTATTACTTTAGGAGATAAATTAGTCTACTATTTATCTTTATTTATTGTTTTTTGCTTGTGTAGCTATGTCTGTTTCTTTTTTAGCATAACTATGTCTGTCTATATTGTGGTGTTTTGTTGACTCCCTGGGTGATATTGCAAAAAAAATAAATAAATAAAATAAATAAAAAATATATCTATACAATAATAATAAATAAATAAATAAATAAAATAAAATAAATATAAAAAAAAAGAGTAAATTTTTTTTTCTTTTGACTCTTACGAAGCAACCTTTCCGCCACATTGGGGTAGGGGTAGAATATGTCTTCATCTCACCCTCAGAACTCACAAAGTGAGATTACACTGGGTATGTGTTGTTGTATCCTTTATTCACATTTAAAAAAAATGCATGGTCATTTGTATTAGTAAATTGGCATATCTATAGTAAGTTTCCAAACAAATTTTTTTTTTCTATTACTGGTATTTATTACATGATCATTAGATTGAATATGGTTTTCTAAATTACATATTTTTGTTTTATTATGATGCTTCTTCCGTTAAAACGTAACGCTTACAAAACTGATGATGGCTATCAAAAATAGTCCCATATTAGTTTCTTGTCGGTAACAAGAACTCGAACCGGAACTAGTTTTTGTTCCTACTGTTTTAAAGTGGACCCGTTTTGTACCTATTTATATCGACGGTTTGGACCACGTTTCAATTTTTTTTGTAAGATCGATGTTTAAATGGTTCCTAGTTTCCTACACATATAAAAAACAGACCAAACCGATTTTAAGCATTTTAAAAAAATAATTAGTCATTATAATGGCATTCTGACCTTTTTTTGACCCTTTTTTTAGTCTAAAGCTATCTTTAATAGACATTTGAACACTAAATTGATTACGTCACTTGAAAATGTAAAACTGAATGAAAATAAACTCAACAAAAATATTCTCGTTCTATAATTCTGCTTGCATTCTACTTTCTTTTTTCTTTATCTCATTATATATTTCTACTCTTGTTTATTATTATTATAATTTATTCACAATTTTCTGTTAGTTAAGGTTTAAACATAATGTCTTCTATTAATCTAGATTTTTCATATAATAAAAACATGGAAGTTTGATATATTTGAAAATTAGGAGTTGAGTGATTCAACTCAAAATCTAGTAAGAAGTTTTGTCGCATTTTTTTGGCAATAAAGATGAACGAGACATTGAAAAATCACATTGATAAATATTGCAAGAAAAAGAAAGGAAATAGACGTCCAAACAAACACAATATATTAGTGACAATGAAATATTTACGTACGATGTAAATATGGTTCGGGATTGAATGCCTAAGTTCGTAATTCAAGAAGCTTTACCATTTGACCAATTCGACAACATGTGGTGACAGGCAGTTGACAAACATGATTACTGAGACGTTTAAACCACGATACACCCACATAATTCATACTACACATAGACAAAATTGTTTAAAATTGTGAAAAAAAAAATGCTAGGAAGGATTTAACTCATCCACACAAATTACTAGAATCGTATCTTTACGTTCATTTGCCCACCTCTACAAAAGGATATTGGTTGGATTAGGCTCAATAGACCAGACTACTTTTACTCTCCTAAGCTAAGTATTAAGCCTGATCCAGTCATCCAGACATATGTCGCCGGCGGAATTTATATTTTATATTACAATTAAATATCAATTCATAACAAATATTTTACAAGAAATTAAAATAACAAAGATTACAATACATATGATGTTGATCATTTATTTCTTTATATATGCTAGAAATTTAAGGACCAAAACGAACAACAACAAACATTAAAATTCACAAACTTGAATCCCTGCTTGTCTTCGAATGAAATCCAGGAATAAAATCAAACAAAAAAAAGCACACACAACACAAATCTCAGAAAACATTGTTCTCCAAATCTTTAAGTCCAGGGTCAACATCTTTGACTTTTTCATCTTCATCGTCTCCAAACACCGGAGTCTCCAACTTAGGAGGGTTCTGAAAGAATCATATAAATAAATTAAAATAAAATATTATACGTGTTTATATCACAAAGAATTAAATGACTTTAATTTGGGCAAATTATAAATTTAATTTTTGGATCAAAACAAGTCAAAGGACCTTCAACAATGGATAAATTTTATTAATTTGACGTCTCATTTGCGGTGCACACATGTAATGTATATATGTGTGGGCCCTCAAGGGGCCAATGTAAAATTGCACTAATTTTAACGTTATTTTACTTATTTTGTGAAAATAACGTTAAAAATGTTGGGATGATCAACTTCAAACGATAACTTTGAGCCGGGGACTCTTTCGGAGCAACCTCTCTATCCCAACTGGGATAGGGGTAAGGTTTGTGTCTATCCTTCCCTTCAGACCCTACTGAAAAGTGGGAATATACTGGGCCAGTTTATTTGTTTGTTTGTATTTCCTTCTTTAATTAGTTTGTTAGAGGATGAGTAAATTAGTCGATATAAAACCTTTTAAGCTGAATATGAAAATATTACCTCGCAACGAACTAAAGCCCAATTAATACCACGAAAAAACGGGTGTCGTTTGACTTCACTCGCGCCTTCGCGTGAGCCCAACCGGTTCTTTGGATCTCTATGCAACAATCTATAAATCAACTGTTTGGCTGAAAGGCTAACCTGCATTACATTCAAATTTCATTTTAACATTATATCAGGGTGGCCCAAATATTTTGGGGGCTCAAAGCAGACTAATAAAATTAGACCCTTTTAGTGAATAAATATTTTGCTTTCACTTCTAATAAATGGTGATAACGCACTTAACATAATATTATTTTGATAATAGCATAACAAATATCTAATAAGCTAATGACAAACAGAAACAACAAAATTGTATTGAACTTGCATAAAAAAGTGCAACTAAAAAAAGATCATGTATTATTATCATATCAACTAACAACTAAAAATTTAACAAAATATATAGTCATAAACAATTTTTAGAAGCCTATATGCAATTAAATGTTCAAAAAATAAAATTAATCTTTGATAAAAGTGAAGAATTCAAAAATCGAATAAATCAATTGATATCAAAATATCAAATTAATAAATAAATAACAATAAAAATCAACAAAGTTAAGATAAAGAAACACCTAAAAAATTCAATCAATGACTGCAATAAATATTCAAAATATCACATTAATCAAGATGAGTAAGTCAAAAAAAAAAAAGAGAATGTAAGAATCAAAAGTAACTAAAAATTTCAATTTTTAAATGAGTGAAAAATTAATGAATGCGTGATTAAACTTAAAAAAACTCAAAACTACCGCAAAATAAAGTATAAATTGTATTTTTTTCACTCTGATTTTTTCATTTTGGATCAATTCAACAAAAAAACAATGCATATACAAAATTTTCTAAGAAACGGGGCCCTAAGATTTTGGGGGCCCCAAGCCCTAGCTTTACTCTCTAAACCCGTCGGGCCACTCCTGGTCCCCTGCATTATATTATCATATGTTCTTTGGATAAATATAAATTGTGTATTGAAAGTTTGAAACATCAAGTTAAATTACACGGGTCAACATTTTAAGAAAACTAGTTACCGGGTTTTATACATTTTTGACATGTTTTTGTATTAGCTAAGTCTTTAAAAGGTTAATTATCCATTTAACCCATTAAAAACAATAACAAATGTTTTCATAGGCAGGTCAGACAATACATTGGTTGTCTTACCAGGTTACTGGTTGAATTGGTCGGGCTGGTCTAAACGGATTATAGAAGTAGATGGCATCAAAAATGATTATATATATCTAGTTTGTAACAAAATTAAAATTGAAATATTATATGTTTTGATGTAGATTTGTAATTTTAGAAAATACAAGGATTTAAACAAGTAAATCATGGATCTTATATATAATACTAAATGAATATAAAAAAGATTTAAAAAAAAACATTATTATATATATTAAATATCAACTTTTGGTTGAGAGACAAACCTACTGTTTCTTTTTTTACTCCTCTTACTGCGTATGGTACAAGTCAAAACATTTTCTCCTTTATCTTCGTCTTATACCAACGTCATCATCATCATCCCTCACTTAACCTCCATGGATTCCGCCATGAAAACCGACAAACTACCACCACGGCCACCGCTGCAGTTGCAGCACCATGAGCTGCCGCAAAGACCCATCTGGCAAATCATAATGGTGGCCGCCATCGCCGCCGGTGTCCAGTTCGAATGGGCTCTCCAGCTCTCTTTACTCACCCCCTACGTCCAACTCATCGGCGTTCCCCACACCTGCTCCTCCTTCATCTGGCTCTGCGGCCCCATCTCCGGCATGATCGTCCAGCCATTAGTCGGCTACTACAGTAACAGCTGCACCTCTCGCTTCGGCCGCCGTCGACCATTCATCGCCGGTGTTATAATCATATATTTCAGCTCCGGTGAAACATAGCAATTGTCCACCACATGACTCTGATTGATATTTAACAATATCAATCGCCAACGGTAACTTCTCATGGCAATTGTTCACAGATAAGGGTTACTTTCTAAACAATTGCTATGTTACATGAAAAGTTTAATTGCTCAGGTAACCAACCGAACATGTAAGTCTTCAAATTTAGTTTTATTTCTTAAAATATTTGTTGGAATTTGGTAGAAATATATTAGTTTAACTTCATTTCTGAATTAATCATTTGATTATAATCAAATGGGATTGAACCAGATAGTAATTTGTGTTAATTTCATTGGATTGAATTATGCATATAAGGTGCTCGACGAAATGCTATTTGAATTATTCATTTGATTATGGGATTGAATAGGCAAAAGAATTGAATTGTTGATCTTGAAATTATTAAAAGAATGGATAAACTTTGCTATATGGAAGGCCTTTTTTTAAAAAAAAATTAGCTTTTAAGACAAAAGCTTTCTTCTTCTAGATAACTAAGTCATCAGCTTTTAGAGAGGTAACACATAGCCGACTTGGGTACACGCTGAGTTATCTCATCATATTTTTCGGTCCGGGTTTTTTTTCACGGGTTTTACACTTCAGGACCGAGGACCGGCCCGAGACCGATTTTTTCACAAAACAGGGACCGAAGGCCGATTATAAACTGAAAGAACTGTTACGGTTCAATAACCAAAGCTGCCAAAATTTGTTTTGTATCCACAAAAGAAGGAAATACATGATACGCAAAAAATATTGTTTCTTTATATTTGGTGATAATGATAGGGTTATCAAATTGTGTCTCTTTTTGTGCGTTGCAAAAACTAAGGGGTTGTTTGTTTACCTCTTAATAGAGTCATTCAGCACTTAACCATTCAGCACTTAACCATTCAGCGCGTTTGGTTTAAATTTAGTTGCCTCTTAATGATTCAATTCAACACTTAACCATTCAGCACCAATACAATGCTGAACCATTCAGAGGCCATTCAGAGGTGCAACCAAACATTCACACCTCTTAACCATTCAGACCCTCTTAATCATTCAGACCTCTTAACCATTCAGCACTTAATGATTCAGACCAACCAAACAGCCCCTAAGTTCGAAAATATATGGGTCTTTTCAGCCTGTTTAAAAATATTAGTAGTAATAGTTAGAAACTGCCTCATAGTTGTTCTTCTGTTTTGGGTTTGGGGTTTACCTCATTGTTTAAATTTTTGGGATTTGCTTACAAAACCTTACTGCAACTAGGTTAGAATATAAACCAGTTGATCCATGTCGTGTTTTTGATTATTTTTCAGTCAAAGATATATATTTATGTAATAACTGGAACATGATATAAAATTTTCTTTAATATGATTGCTTTTGCTTATAAAAAACTTTTGCAGATATAAACTAAAAGGTTGCTACTTTTGTTTAATGGTTAAAGCTAAATGAAACATGATAAAGAAAAAGACATTTTGTACTAAAGGTTACTACTTTTAATTGATAATTATAAGCAGGTGAAATTTCGTAAATATACCTAAATATTTCAGTAACATCAAGGTAAAATTCTTTTACATGTATAAACTAAAGCTTCCTATTTTTGGTTAACGTATGTGTAAACTTTGTTATATCAGTTATATATGGGTTGTAATGTGTTCTTTTAATTCTTTTGGTAGTTCTTTATTAAGAGTTTAAACAGGTTGATTTTCGTAAGGAATTTTATATTTTAGAATAGGTCATGCCGAAATTTTGAAAAAATTCTATGATCATTCTTTCGCATTTATTTTAAATAAAGTTCGTGTTACAACATACGAGAATAAAGCTCTATAACGAAACATCAAATTAGTCTTACCACACAAACATACTAATTTTATGCTTTGTTTTACGCTACACGTCTGTATATGAGACCCCGCCGCAACGTGCGGGTCCTCACCACTAGTTTATAAAAAATATGAAATATGGTTGGAACATTTGTACATCGATCTGGTTCACCGTTTCAACCAGCACCCCGTTAGTTCAAAGGGAAACGACCGGAATAGGGTGGAGAGTTCTAGAAACATGACTTACGACAATAAATATAACTCAAACGGATCAAAATTAGGTTGTAAGTAAAACAAATGAACATACCGGTATGCTATTAGGAAACTTGAGATCTTTATGAAGAATGTTAGCAAAAGTTCTTTGCCTCGTCTTTCCTCTAAATGGCGTGTACCCGTATAACATTTCGTATAGAAGAATACCTGCAACATCACCACGCACAGATCTTCCACCTTAATTAATTTTATAAAACCAGAAATTTTATTTATTTATTTGTTTAACAGCACAAAACTAACTAGAATAATTAATAATTTCTGGACCAATTAAATTGTATGCATGTATGTTAATTTAGAAGTGAAATGCATACCAAAAGCCCACCAATCTACTGCACTAGAATGACCAACTCCACTTATAATCTCCTGAAATAATTAATAAGGGAAGAAATAATAATAATAAATAAAAAGAAAGAAAGAAAGAAAGAAAGTGTAGATTAATTAAATATAAGAAATTAAAAATTAATTAATTAGTAAAGGAATTATATATATATTATTACCGGAGCAATGTACTCTTCTGTTCCAACAAAAGAATTTGATGCCCGAACTGGTTCAGCCATGAAGATTGGAGTTCGTTGACCTTTTTGATGCTTCTTCTTCTTTTCACTTATTTCATTGACTAAAAGCTGAATTTAAATAAAACATTTCATAAAAAAAAAACACACACACACACATATATACATATTTTAATTTAAAAAATTATTTACATATATCCCATAATGCAGCCTTTATCACATATTTACCTAACCCCTAAAATAAATTACTTATTTCCTCTTGGAAGAGAAATATATAATGATCGACTAGTTTATTTGTAAAGAAAAAAATCTTTAAAAAAAAGAAATATGTAATTGACTTTTTTATTTGGGTATATATGTAATAAATGATATTTGGAAGGGGGAAATAGGTAAATGTCTTTAATTTGAAATATAAAAGATTAGTTAGTTAGTTATAATGACGTACTTATGTTAGAAAACGATGGAAAGCAACGAGATATATACCTGAGGTTTGCAAGATGTCAAGCAAGAAAGATCAAAGTCTGTCAAAGCTACATGTCCAGTGCTTTGTATCAATATATTTTCTGGTTTCAGATCTCTGTATATAATACCTACACCACCAATTTGTTTAGTCACTAGAACAACCATCCTATCCAATGTTTCATTCACTTAACGACAACTTACCTTGACAATGAAGGTACTCTAATGCCACAAGTACCTCGGCAGCATAGAATCTAGAATGGAAAACATATATATGATTTTAGTTAATTTGTTCAAATGTATGCAAAAAATACCAATTAATGGTATTATAGCCTAGTGGTATCTTGGTGATGGGACATGACTCAGGAACCAAATGGTCGTGTGTTCGAATCCCACAAGAGGGTTTTTCTTAAAAGTATTGAGTATCATACAGAACCGGTGGCTTAGTGGTGGATATGATCGAGTGATACTAATAGTGACATAATGATGCTTTAGTGATTAGTCAGTGGTTCAAAAAATTAACTGTTTAAAAAAATGTATGCAAAATATTTATGGTGGCAACAGATCTAGCTAGCTACTACAGTACTACTACGTTTTTTTAACAACAATAGTTTTACTCCTAAATTACATCTAAATACCTCTTGCTTGTATTTGAAACCAATACCTTATTCCTAAGAGGCAATACCTGTACCAAGTGGGATAGTCCCACATTAGCTACTACAGTACTACGTGATTGTTAGTATTAATTAGTGCTATCGATTGCTTGTGTTTTGACGCTAGTAATCTGTTGAGTGTTTGTGACCATTTTTGATGACCTAAATATATGTAACCAATCCACATGGTGCCTAAATTTAATCTTGATAAATCTAATTACACCAACTCTATTTACTAATTACACCAACCTATTATATTAATTATTTATTTTGACTTAATCATCCAACTATTTTTCTTCATTAATTTTTATTTAACATTAATTATCAATTATCATTAAAACTAACTTAATCATTTGACAAAATTAATTACCAGTGCTTCCTAAAAAGAATTTTTCTAAAAATGTTTATATATATTAACCAATGAAATTAACAATCAAGAAGATTTATACCTTACAGCATCTTCCTTCAAGACTTTCATCGTCTGTCGATCTAAAAGCATAAAAAGCTCTCCACCAGGACAGTAATCAGTGATTAAACAAACATGACTTGGTGTCTGCGTGCAAAGATTAATTTATATCATTTGTACATGATTTCCAAAACTTATAAAATCATGCTCAACACACACACACACACGTATAATAATTAAAAAAATAAATTGAAAAGAAGGTTATATATATAGCTTGATATTTTACCTGAAATGAAGCGTATAATGCTGGAAGAAAAGGATGGTCTAAAACATCTAAGATGTCTCTTTCCGCACACGCTCTATGCACCTGTATATTTCGTGTAAAAGGATGATGACACAGGTGATCAGTCGCAAAAGATAGCGTCCGCCAGCAAATGCGTTCGTTAATTTTGTTACCTTGTTACGATTAATCATGACACCTTTATCCATTGCTTTCATGGCAAAAAATTCACCAGTACCACATAACTCAACCAGATGAACACTTCCCGTGTCACCCGACCCGAGAGGCTTAATGGGCCTAAAGTGCTTTAATCCTAACCTTTCTCCGCTCTCAATAACCTACAAATTAACATGCACCACCACAAATCACATCAAATATATTATATATACATACTTCTTTCTTCCTACTAAATCCAGGATTGTATTTGGGGTTGTGAACAAACTGAACATTCAACGAATGGTTCGGTAAGAAGTTTGTTTATGTTTGTTCATTAATAAATAAACATACACGAACAGGAAATTTCGTTATTTTGTTAAATAACGAAAATGAACAGAGGTTGTGTTCGTTAATTTGTGTTCGCGAGCGTTTGGTAATATGTTTGTTTACGTTTATTTATTATGTTTATATTTATTAAATACGTTTTGTATTCCTAAATTTTCTATTTGTAGTTTTAGTGCTATAACTTTTAAATTATATATCTAGTCATTTGTAATTTGTATCTTTTAAAAACATAATAATTTGAAACTAAGATTTTCAAAACATTAATTTATGGTAATTTCAATTACGATTCTTGTTTATAACTTGTCTTGTTTTATGAATACAATTATTTAAAATGGGATAGTATTTAATATTATTATTTAATATGAAATATATATAATAGTAGAGGAAACAAGAAATAAGAATTGAGATTAATAAACTTTATTTAAAATGGGATAGTATTTAATATCATCTAATCATGATGCTAATTCTTTCTATTATTATAGCCAGTTTATTCTTTTAATAATAGTTAATAAATTAATCAATAGTTTAAATAAACTTATATACAGTTTTCATTGTTACCTTTAAAATAGCCTTCCATGCTGATGTATCCCTTCTATGAGGCTTCGGGTTAACGGCATTCGAATGTTTTGCCCATAGATCATCTGGGGACTGTACATATACACGTTTATTGTCAATTAATTAGAAAGTTACTTGGAAACTGTTTTTACAAATTCTTCTAAACATTTAATAATTAAATCTAATTTTGTTTTTTAAAACTTACAGGTGAAAAGACTTATTTTTCTTTATGTGGTTTACAACAATAACCCCCATTAAGATGCCCCCCAAATAAGCGACTATTTGAGCCGATTGTCTTTTCTGAAGCAGTCTCTCAATCTTTTTTTAGGCTCTCTCCCAGACCCCCTTAAAAGTGGGATTTCATTGACGCCATTTCCCAATTTTAAGTGTTCATAAAATTATGTGCAAATCACATATTTGTTTTTCTTGTGACTAGGATTTTATACCATATTAGCATCCGGAAGTTCTCGTACTGCTACATCCACGTTTTCTGCGGTTTCTTTCACCTGAAATTACGGGAATATGATCCATGCGTTAGTGACCAACAACAACATGCTAGCATATGCGTCCATGTGTATATTGATACAACATATTAAATCATAAGTATATTATTTATAGGGTTGCAATAATCAAGGGTTAATTATCAAGTTGTAAAATTACCAGAATTGAACCATCTTTAACAGTGTTTTCAGGGATGCAATTGTGAAGTGGCTCGACATGTTGACTCCCATCTAGTTGCACTCCAATGAAGTATTGTACTTCTCCCTAATGAAAAAATTAAAAAGTAAATCTAATCCTTATATACATATATACTTGATTTAACAAAAATTATTGAGCCATAATTAGGAAAACATTGCGTCAAAAATGCATAAGAAAAACGCTTACGAACATATTGTGTAGGAATTCGGCGGAAAGTTAATGTATAGGAGATGTAGAAACGGATTGGAAGATATTGATTAGGAAAAGTTTTTATGTGAAATGCATATATTGGTATGTAGATTCCTTGTCGAAAATGTGCAGCAAAATGTTTTTGACGATAGTTTGCGACAGGATCATTTGATCACTAATGTCTGTATCCTACACATGTCCTATGAATATATGCGAGGAAACCGACCGTAGTGACATTTTGGAATTTGACAAATTGAATCATACCTTTTGATCACGCATAGGTTGCAGATGAAACAGGTTCCAGAACTTTTTGCCTGATTAATTGCGACAAATTAAAGAGATTTATCAAACAAATAAACCAAGCTACAACTTCAAATATAATTAAGGGATTATATTATTATATATTCGCCTCTACGTACCACTTTTTGTATAATTGATGAGTTGTACGGTAACCTCGGTTTGGTTATCGATTGCATCTCTAATTTTCCTCACTGTTGATGGATCAGTTTCAGGCCCTTGAAGAAACCTTCAGTAACAATATATAGTTAAATTAAATAAAATTATAAGCAGTCACTGAATACCAAAAGAAAATACAAATTGAAAATTTGAAGTTGTATATATAAGGTAGATTTGCTGATTTGGTCATCACTCTTTGTGAAAAAAATTTGTATAGTAGGATCAACTACTATAAATATTTAGATTAAAATATTATAACAAAGCTCTTGGTTGATTTTTGCATACCTGCAATTCCTTCCCAGGATCTCCTCACGACTATACTCGGTCAGCTCTAAGAAGCTGTCTGATGCAAAAATCTAGTGATAGAGATCTTGAAAGTGTTAGAAATTTTGTATATTATAACTAGTCCTAAGTTTCAATTACAATTAGAGTGTGCAAAAATATCTGTATCTTAAATCATGTCTGAATTAAATCTGAAACTAAACTCCAATTATTTAAAATTCTAACATGAAACAATCAAAAAAATCTGATATCCGAAATTTTGGATTTAAATTCGGATACAAATTCTAGAATATTTTGGATTTGAGTATCCAAACTATCTGGAGTATTGATATATATTTTTAATTATTTTTATTATTCATAAAAATTTAGATCAAACCTAATATTTTATATTTATCTGTTTATAAATATTTATTAACTAATTTCTTATTTATTAATTATTTTTATAAATTAAAAATATTATACATCTATATATATATATACTAGACTATACCCCGTGTATCACACGGATTTAATATAAAATATAAATAGTTAGTAATAAAATTTATAAATTATAAAATAATATAAAATAACATTTAAATATAAAATGTTTAAAATACGTAATAATAAGTACTTTTAGCAATAAGATAATGATCAAAAACTTTATTTTCAAAAGAAATTAATTTTAAAATTTATTACTAAAATATGTCATTTGTTTATAAAAAACTATTCTTTAAAATCTATGTATTATAGTCTATTTTATTTAAAAAAAATTAGAACACATGATTTTTAGAAAAAAATTCATATCTTAGAATTTTTTTATAGTGTTTTTTTAATAAAATATTATTTTTAATTGATTATAAAACTTTTTAGTATTAAAAATGTAAATAATATCATTAATATTATAATTATTCTTTAAAAGTGAGAATTTAATGAAATAATAAGAAGTTGCCAAGTGGCATTATTGGACTAAAATTGTGACATGTGGCAAATAACATTTTTGTTTATTAAGATAGTAAGATATACATATAATTTTGAACAAATAAATGAGGTATTAAAAATTTCAAATATTTCAAATTTGGTTATCCGAATTTCAAATTACTATATTGTTATTGTATAGAAAAATCATATAAAAATCTTTTGCATCCAAGCAATTTTTATGGCTATTAATCAGCAATGGGTTTTAGCTATTTAGCATGGTAAATACACAATAAAGTAAACTATTCAGTAGAATCTAAAGACAATGTCATGATGATAGTTTTTTATGTAGTGATCAACTTACAATGGGATTGTCGGGAAGCCGTGGATCAGTGATGACAAAATTTTTCTCTATACGTTCAAGAGTCGTCGCTAAATCAATACCCTTTCTCATTTCCTTCTTTCGTACTTTGTCATCTAAACTTTCCGGCCTTGAGTCATCCTTCTTTAACTCGAAATTATCTTCATCGTCACCCTCACCATCCGTATCCTGAATGTTAATGTCTCCCTCGAATCCATCATCATATTCTTCACTGGTTTTTCGGTTTTTCTTCTTAATCCTATATCATTGTCATGTACATTAGTAGCATTTAGCATCACTTTTGATTGTAAACTAGTTTATATGATCAAACGTCTAAACCTTAGAGAATATAACAAATAGTATGTAGCTAGCTCTAAGTTAAGTAAATCAAGAACAAGCCTGTTAGAGTTAAGCGCTAGTCTTAATTAGGAGATCCAATCCGGGGAATTGTCTCAACTGGTAAAGGCCCACTCTCCCAATGTGGAGGTATTGGGTTCGTTGGGTGCAATTTAATGGATATTCAGGTGAAGGAACGAATCAGGGCTCTAATCCTGGGTTCGAACCTAATAGAGGGCGAGGGTTTATAGATTCCATCCGGTTTCCGCGCATCTGGGGGCACACGTGCCTCAAGGTCGGAGATCGAGGAATCAATCTTTGTTATCAATTACCAGGATAACTGAATGTAGCACGATGAGACAACTTAACTGCCGTTTAAAAAAAGGAGATCCACACATCTCTGTGTGTGTATATGGATGTAACTGTAAATTTTCTACAAAAAATAAATTCGTTAGGAATTTCTAACAGCTTAACCACAAACTAATGTCAAAACTAAAACCTAATATTAACTTAAAAAGACAACTTTCAATGGATTTTTTGAAATTCAGAAAAAAAAAGTTTATTGGAAATTTAAACAGTTTTCTAGGATGTGTTGTATTTTAACCTTAATGTTTAACTTTAATAGCTTAATTAAATACAATAAATCTTGAGCTGATAATTAAAATTTGATCTCAAAATTCAAACTTATTGCAACAAAAGTATATTCAAGATGATATATTTAAAATTTTGAAGTACCCTATGAAAGAAAGTCGTTTTGATTTTTTCGGCTTCTTTTCTGGGAGTTCGTCAATTGGTTGCATGGTTTTTATGGTTCTCACACCAGGATGTGAATGTCGTCTTGGACGTGACGGTGGTTGCTGTGGAGGACCCGTGGTTTCTGCAGATTTCCGGCGGCCTAAATCTAAAGGTTTCTCTTTGTCGCTGTTGTTTCTTGAGTCTGTCGCAAACGGGTGGCGATTGGTGGATTCGCTGACTGATCTTGGCCGTTTTACTGCCTCCACCAGTTCGGTCACTGAATTTGCTGCCATGTCCTTTTGCCTGGCTGCAAGATTCCATAAAATTTCATACAACAAATCAGTAAACGTGCATCTAAAAAAACCGTTTGATAATAAGAAAAATTATTTTTGTTTTAACTTTTTTGAATAATTAATCGTAAAATGTATTTATTATTTTATTGAAAAGTCAAAAATCCTGAATTAAAATAATTTATGACTTATTAATATAAAATTATCAATCTATCGATATCTTTCACTCAATCTACCACTCACCTCTACCGCCACCATCACCCATCGTCGCTGCCACCCACTACCACTTCCTTTGTCACCCACTACCCACTAACATCCCCGCCGCCGTCGCCACCAACCGAAATCGTCACGGCCACCAACAACCACATCCATTGCCACCCAGCGCCACCCATTGCCGCCACCCACTATTGACTTATTGGGTTTTCATATCACAAAAGCTAGTCGAAACACGTTTTTAAAAACTCTTTTTGAAAAAATTATAAATAAATAAGCACTTTTTTTAAAGAAACTTTTAGACGAATTGCTATAATTTGTTATGTCGTCTCTAGTCAAAGATCAAAATTATTCTATTTTATCACGACAAACTTCAACAAAAAGATAACCGTATGTGAATAAGTACCATCGTATCGAATCAAAGATTCAGGCAACCCATTAGGCCGAAGTGTATTCTCTTTTGTGCCTTCTGTGTGCTTGCTAACTTCCACTTGCATTCTTTATATGATCCATGCGAAGAAACAAATATAATTAAAAGATATATTCGATCAAGAATATAATAGATATGTAATTGATCTAATTTTAATTTTTGTTCAAAACAGGGTAAAGTTTCAATTAGGACCTCCAAAATGATTGAGTCGACCTTGTCTGTAACAATGATCATCAAATTTTAATTTTTGTTCAAAAGAGGGTTGCACACATGAGATATGTAATTGATCAAATTACTTATGTGTACGTTATTATGTAAACATATTCGATGTAAGTCGTTAATTTTTCAAACCCTCTTCACATCATGAAAAGTGGGTTAATTTTTTGTCACAAGAATAATAGTTAGGCTTTAATTTGGAATATTAAATACTAATCAATTGAGTCAACGAGCATGTGACAGTCACGTGGTAAATTTTGGACCTTTTGATCTTTTAATTTATGTTGAAAGCATAAAAAAAAAAAAAAGGCATTTGTTCCAATGGTACCAAGGTGTGGTTAAGGTGTCCTTCCTAATATAGGTTGAGAGTTCTAGTCCCATAGTGAACAAAAGGTGGAAAAAATTTGTTGTACAAAAAAACAAAGGGCACCCCATGCACCCATCACTCACCATCACTTCACTAACAAATGTGCTCCCATTGGTACATAAAAGAAAGGACCATCATATCCCTCCCTTATCCCCTTGTCTAATCAAACAAAAATGTAAATAAAAATGAATATTATATATATATAGATAATGTTTGCCATTTGTCCCTTACACCTGTCTATGTATTGTTAGATAGAGGTAATTAAGATTTAAACTTATTACGTCATTTTTTACTATGAGTATGTGAATAAGTTGTGTATGTTTGTTTGCTTGCTTTAGTTTGTTAAAATGTTTAGGTATGAATATGATGAGATATAGCTTATAGCAACGATTCTGGAACCCTATTGCGATGATTTTTGTCGTTACTAACGTCTGTTATTCTTGTAGTATACACACGATTATAAAGCTAGTAAAAGTGACCAAAATTGGGTTGTAACATTTATTAGTGATTTGCAAAGTTAGCAACGAAAAAGAATAGTGACAAACATATTGGTCTCAAAGTAATTAGCTAGCAAAAACAAGCTAGTTAAAAAAAAGGTCGCTAATTAACTAAAATATTAACTAATTTTGAAAAATTATTGAAATTTAACTAAAATCATACCCGATGAATTTGAGGATGTTGCCAGATTCATCTTTGATGGGAGAAACAGTGAGAAGGTTCCAAAATGGTGATCCATCTTTCTTGTAGTTGAGGAGTCTGCCACAAAATGTCGTACCCTTTTGCAATGCTTCCCTGATTTTAGCCACATCTTCCGGGTTCGTGTCAGCACCCTGTAAGAACCGGCTGCAACCAAACCCAACCCGAATGAATCAACCAACATATTTAATCATTGTTTTGATTAATTACCTTAGTTAATCATATATCCGGCTAATGGGAACGATGCCCCGACTAACTTAGAATTTGTATTCATTTTGCATAAAGGGTATCCACGACAGTTTTCAGTCACAAAAGGTCATTTTTACACAAATTATAAGGCTGTTAAAGTTGTATATATTTACCAATTTCTACCAATCACTTCTCTAGAAGTATAACCCGTCATCTTGAAGAACCCTGCGCTTGCATACAAAATTGGATAGTCTGGTTTCGTGGCATCAGAGACCACAAACGTTTGTTGAAACGTGGATAACGCATCTTTCAAGTCCTCAGATACTCTTGGGATTCCTCTTTCATTACCTGCATCATCGTATCATTTTAATTTTTGGACGTATGAAAGGACGGTTTAAATCCCGTCTTGGATGTCGTCGTATAAACCGTTGAAAAAACGAGCTTGTCACAAACTGACTTTTTTTATTATTTGTTTTTTTTTTTTTTACCTTTTTTGAACTTAATTTTAAATATCAAATTAATTAGCAGATGTGGGCTAATTAAAAAATGACGGTTTAGGAATAATTAACGTCTCCCTAAAATAGTTTAAAAATCCAATAAAATTATATAATTAATGAAACGTACCGGATCCATCGTCTGATACTTCACTCGAACTCTGCATAGAGTTGCCCGAATCCCTCCGGTTTGAACCAGGTTTCGCATTCGGATCCTCAGCGGAGGTTCTAACCTTAACCCCTTGTGGTTTACCGGTCTCAGCATCAGTTTTCAGAACCAAACCCCACTCAGCAGCTCTTTGTTCAGCAGCACCCACAATTCCACCAGGCGAGGGTGGAGCCACCACCGCCGACGTAGAACTCAGAGCGGACGGCGGTGAATGTGGCGGCATCATCACTGCAGGTTTCTCATACGGGCTCGGATGTTTAAGGGCCATCCATGACTTGATCTCGTCATCTGGCAGTCTGCCGGAGCGAGAGGCTGAGATGCCAGGATTAACTTTGACATCCGCCGGCGGTGGTGGTTCTGGGTGGTTCTGTGGTGGATCCGACCAGCTCCGCCAAGTGGGTTGTGTCCGGAATGGTGCGGTGGCGTCGTTGGTTGATGGGTTGAACACTTCGAGTGAGCCACGGGTGTCCCTCTGAGCTGGTTGGAACAATGGTGCAGGTGGCTTGTTTTGTGCATGTTGTTTCGAGTCCATTTTCTCTACGTGATAAACGTAAAACTTTTCAGTTTATATAGGAAGAGATTTACAAGACTTTTAGCGGGTAGCTTTTTTAACATTTTTTATAAAATTTTTTGAGTCATAGTATTTTTGTAGTTATAGGTTTTCTTATATGCAAGTGGGTTAAGTTACCACTTTGTGTTCTTCAGGCTGAAGGTGAACTTGTCACAGGGCCGACTCAAGTTTTTTAAGTGCACAAGGTAAATGCAAAAATTAAGACCCTTTTCGTAAATATTTTTTTTACTATAAAAAATTGTCCACGTCCACACAAATTAACTACAAAATGAGTGTGATTATTTGAAAAGAAAAATAACAATAAACACTCTCTTTTGTTAATATGAGATAACTCTTTCTTTTTTAAACCTAAAACAAAACAAATAACCTGAATAACTAAAAAACATAATTTAAACGGTTGGGGCCTTCAAAATTTAGAGGCTTAGACGCTTGCCTCACATCTTATATAGTTATATGGTGCCTGCCAGAGTGATCTAAAAATTAAAAAAAAAATGAGAAGAGATTTCTTTGAGTGCTCATTTTTATAGAAAATTTCTTTTATATATATATATATAGGGTTTGAATCCATTGGAAACTCGATCTAAAAGAGAAAACCCTTAAACCCTCTCTGAACCGTTAGATCAAACTTATTTTAATTTTTAATTAATTAAACATAAAAAACATGTGGTCTATAATTAAAGTTGAATATTTTAATGGGGTTTTTGTATTTAAGGGGTATAAATGACTTTTGTGATGAGAGAGGAGAGAGAAAAGAGGAGAGAGAATCTGATAGAGAGAGGAGAGAGGAGAGAGAATCTGATAGAGAGAAAAAGAAGAGAGAGGAGAGAGAATCTGACATAAAAAAAGTAATTTTTTTTAAAGTAATTTTTTTTAAAAGTAATTTTTTTATAAAAAAGACAATTTTTTTTAAAAAAACAAAAAATATACACAGGTGTATCAAACAAAAATTTCACCACAAACACAAAAATTACATATTCTCAACCGTAATAAATATTATACATGTGTATTTTACATATAAAACAAAAAATTACACATGTGTAAATTTATAAAAAAAACATCAAAATTAACCAAAAACTACACATGTGTAGTTGTAATATTTTATAAATATTAAATATATAAAATATACACATGTGTAGTATTTTGAGTAAAGTGTACTTTGTGTATTAAATCTTGTACATTTTTATTTATACGCATGTGTAATTTTTTATATTTTCTTGTAAAAAATATGTTTTTTTATTTTGTATAATAAAATATACATTTTTGTTGTTGTTTTGAAATTTTAAAAAATATTTTTTTAAATGGATGGAGAGAGAAGAGATAGATGAGAGAGAAATTTGATATTAATAAATTATTATATATATGAGTGGTTTTAAATGAGAGAGAAAAAGATAAATTATTATATATATGGGTGAGTGGTTAAAAGACTATTATGCCCTTTTCAGATTAAAAAATTAGAAAGAAAAAAATGTTGATCTAACGGTTGAGATAGGGTTTAAGGGTTTTCTCTTTAAGATCGAGTTTTCAAATGATTCAAATCCTATATATATATATATATATATATATATATATATATATTTTATGTGTAAGTAAATTATATTAGTGTATAAATTATAAATATACAAAACATTATTTAATCGATTTCTTTTGTTATAAAGTTGTTTAGGGTGGAGGGGCGTCTTCGGGTCCCTTTCGATTGTTTGGATAGTGTGGGTACACCGTCGTAAACCATCAGGTTTCTATTTTGGGTTTGTTTTCGGGTGTTTTAATTAAAGAATAAACTAAAAAAAGAAAGAGATAAATGTATGTGTTTTTGTTGGGGCGTATATAGTTTTAGGTAGGGGTGTGCAAAAGCGGCTCGGTTCGGTTTTCCTCAACCACTACGAAAAGTAATATGTCATATTATTGCAAAACCTAGATCTATAACCAATAACCGATGATTGGTTAACCATGACTTGATTAACTACTATTATTGTTCGTTTTCAATTAAATTCCGTTAAGTAATGGAATTGTTGAAAAGCTAAGCGAAGCTTGTAAATATACTGATGATGAAATTGCTGAAAATTTAAGTGAAACTTATAGTTCAAACGACTTTGAAGTAACTGTGAATAAATAAATAGAAAATAAAAAATCAATTTTAACACATTGATTAATAATTTAGACTCATATATAACCTATAACATTTTTGGTCAAAAAGTTCCAGACTAGTTTTTCTACTAGAGTTGAGCATGTCTTCTCAAAAAAACACACATACAAATATTAAGAGAAACACACAAGTAATAAATAACCAGTTTAGTTCAGTTAAAGTCGGTTAACGGATCGGTTTAATCATAATAAAATCCTAATTGGTTGATTAATAAATTGACTTAGCCATAACTATCGGTTAAAATAAGTTTCAACTAAAATGAGTTTTCATTCTGGAAAGTTACTAAGTTTTTTTTCAATTATAATTATAACATATCTACCTCTAATTTTATACTGTATTTTAAGACAACTTTATGTAAAAACAAGATAAGACAATCTAATTAGTTTTCTGAACAAATGTTCGTGTTATTTAGCTTGTGCCCAGTCTACGTACCCTTATGGGGTATATTTTAAGGGTGTTGATCGGGTCAACGCTATCAGGTTTCGTGTTAATCGGGTCGGGGTGGTCGGATTTTCTCTAAAAACTATTAAACCGATACCCGACCTGAATAATGTTCAGGTTAATCGGGTTCAGGTTAGTCGGTTCACATGTTATTCGGGTCGGGTCAGTTGGATTAGTCGGATTGGTATTTATTTGTTATCATCTTGTCCTAATTTTAAATTTCTACAAGCAATTCATTTTGCAAACATAATTCGATGAAAATTACGTAAATAATCTATTTTTCATATATAATTTGATTAATAGTCATTATCATATTTTGGTAAAAAGTTAAATATGTCTTACATTTTATAATTAATATATATATATATGTATATGTATATATATATAAATCATTCTTATTCGGGTTGACCCGAAATCTGACTAACTTTTAAAAATATACCCGAAACCCGACCTTATTAACAGTTCGGGTTAATCGGGTTGACCCGAATAACTCGACTAACATTTTTGACCCGAATAACCCGACTAACATTTTTGACCCAAATAACCCGACCCTATTAAGCTTATTCGGGTTTGGGTGCGGGTCGGGTTAGTCGGGTTCGGGTATTTTCGACACCCCTGGGTATATTAGTCCAGAGTTTCATAATTGCTTTTAAACGTACCAAACGTGACACATTTTCAATTTTTTAAAATACACGTTTCAGTGAATATTTGATGCATCATGAAATAAAATGTTCTTGTAAAGTTATTTTTCATTTACAGGTAAAATTACTATCTGTACAAACAAAATTAAATAAGGTAAAACACACCGTACAAAATACACCTTTTTGCAATTAGTGATTTAGATTGATCGATGTTATATAAATGTTTGGTTGAAACTTAAAAAAACATATTCCTTTGGGCCTTCAGCACTTATCCACAAATTGACCGGCTCATAATACCTTTTTAATTTCTTTAGCCTCACACACATTTTGTATTCAACTCTCTTTGAAGATGTTTGGTATTTTTCTTAACGATCATAAAGAAGATATCTTTTAATAAATCATGACATCTTAATGATTAAAAGAAAACCTTAAATCAGAATAGTTATAAGATAATTATATTAACAAGAATTTTTTAACTATCAGACTTAATGTTACATTTTAACTATTAAGATAATATGAATCATTAAAATATAAACTCTAACAACTCATTTCTTATCATTATTTAAGTTTGATTGATATTGATCACTAAACTCTTTTTTCCCTTTCTTTCTTGTACTTTGCAAACTTTCTTTATCATTTAATACTTATAATTAATTAATTTTATGCACAACTTTTTAAAATATTATGTCCTGTATATTTATGTGTGTATCAAAATAAATCAAGTTGGTTCGACTCACTATCACGTCTATCTATATGGATATTTTCAAATTAAATGTGATATAATAATTTATTAATAGAAAATAAGTTTAAATTTGTTAATAAAAAGTTGTTTCTATCACTTGTAATAATCATGAATTTAATAGTATTCGTGACTTTTTTTTATAAAAAAAATAAAATTTTAAATTCATATAAAACAAGATAATGTGGCATCTAAGAAAAAAATATATGTTACAAAAAAAAAGAGTTAATTACATAAAACGTTTTTTTTTATCTATAAAGTAATTTTTCTCTTCAATTTTTTATGATAATAATTTCAACCTTATGTTAAAGATTTAAAGAAGTAAAAATATATATGCCTGAGCTATATTATATGTATATCAAATCATTTTTTTATTTTTTTTATTTTCTATTTTTTTCCTTTCACTTTTCCTTTCTTTTTATTTTTATTTTTCTCAGCATTTTTATTTTATAATTCTAAAAAATATAATTTCTTAATCAATTTATTTATCTATAATTAAAGTTCTATTTTTATATTTCTATTAAATTTTTTGTTTGATTTTATTTAATTATACTTCTCATTCATCATTATACTCTAAACAAATTACTTCAACATTTTGTTATATCTTTTAACTATGATATATTATTTACAAGTAATATTAAGTATAAAATCAATCACTATCTTTTCGGTTATCAACTAGTCAGATTAATGATACTAATTTTTGGTATTTTAATCTGAACTTCAGTTATATATTAATTCAAAAAATTTCACTAATTTAAATAAATATTTATATAAATATTTTTTTTTCGTTACTTCAAAAAGCATTCGTGCTTTAGAATTAACGGAAAAAATTCAATGTTTTTTCATTAACCCATAAAAAATACAGAAATTCAAAAAAAAAACTAATTTTTTTATTTAAAAAATTTCGTGAAATTTTAAAATTTTGAATTGAAATACCTCCAAACAAAAGTTGTTATCTATCAAACTTGATAACCGAAATGATAGTGCTAGATTTCATATCAGTTTACTATTTTTAAATAATATATTATAGTTAACAAATTCTACAATGAAATATCAAAATGATATATTTGAATTATAATTATAATAGAGATAACTAAATTTACAAACTAAACAAGTAATAATGCATGTATAATAATCCAAATACATAAAAAAATTATTTACAAAACAAACAATTTTAGTAAGTAATTATTATTTTTTATAAATTTACAAAATAAAAATACTAATAAATAAAGTAAAATAAAATGCAAAAGTAAAAGGAAAAAAAAAAGAAAATTTCAAAAGAAAAGAAGAGGAATTAAAAGAGAGTAATTTATGTAAAATGCCCTTTAAAGGCGGACATACTTACATTTTTACATACTCTTATCCTTTACTTAGAAGAGCAATTAAGTACATTTATATCACGTCTGAATCCTCTAACTAATTTTTTTAACCCCTTTAAAATACTATATTGTAAATTTTCACATTTTGATTGAGCCTAAAATTTAACACATTTTAATTAAATAATAAGGCATACATTATTACCGCTTGGGCGTTGAGATGAACATATGTTTGTATTTTAACTTGTTTATTCATAACTAATTAATTTAATAAAAGTACTCTTTTTTCATAAGATTGATATAATAATCGTCTCTAATAAACTGCCTCAAAACTTCTAAAAATGGAAACCAGACAAAGATAATTATTGTTCACACCTTTTTTTTCCTGCCTGCTTATAGAAAATATGATTTTTATTGTTAGTCCGTACGAATTAGAATGCTTGCATGTATAACTATTAAATATTGTTAAAGACTGTTTTTAACATGCTTGTAGAAGTCGCTAGACGCTAGTCGGGCGGTGAGGTACCCTCTAGGGATTAATCGGGATTAATCGGAGCTAGGCGGATTGTAATTTTTATATGTAATTTTACAAATATATATATTATATACACACATTAATATAATTAATTTAATATATAATACTTCAAATAATTAAAAAAATAAACTTAAACATACTAAATCAAGTACTTCAAAGTTCAAACTTAAACACTTAGTTCAAAGTTTAGAGATGGATTTCGATGTTAAATGGCTGAATTCGATGTTTTATAGACATATTAAGAATTTTTGGTTGAGAAATGTATAAATAATCATGAAATTAGTCTCTTTTTACTAGAAAAAAGTCAAAAAAATTAAAAAATAAAATAAAAATCTAATTGACAAAATCGAGACAGTTTAGGACCGCCTAGCGCCTAGGCGGCCCGCATAGACCGATTTTTACAACAGTGCTTTTTAACACGACATCAGCCCTTTCTCGTAGGTTATCTATAAGTCGAGTTAATTTGGGCTAGGATTAAGCTAGAGCCAAACTTGGGCTCTACTTAATTATTGACAAAACAAGTTGAGTTGGCTTCTCTTATTTACAAACATGTTTTTTAATTAAGTTTCTATCGAGTAAAGACGTGTGTTTTTTAACAATGTTAGAAACTATATTGAAGTGTCAGGGTCACAACTTTTGTCGGTTTTGATTAAACCTAGACAGGTCATATACAACTATATATACTACTTGAATAGAAGATATCTAGTAACAAATGACAGTGTATGTTCTAATAACACTGATTAAAAGATATATAATAATTTTCACGCTAATACCCATATACAAATATAACACTAATCTAAACAAATCCAATTCTATACTTCATTATTTCACTCAATATAAAGTGTGATGATATTCATGATTTAAAAAAAATAATAATGGATCTCTACGATTAAAAATATAGACAAGCTCGGTGTTTATAAGCTTTTTGGTTCTCTTTAGTGTAGATGGAGTTTCATGCTCGATCTTTGTCAAATTTAAATTAATAAAATCCTTTTATGTTTATAAGAAAATTATATGTGTGTATAATTGTTATGTAATATTACATTTTTGATGTTTATAAAAAAGAGTTATGTAATATTTTGTAATGTTATGCACATCACTTAGGCAATTATATGTAAGTACTAACAAAGAGTATTGTGACAAAAATTTCATACTTTTTAGAATGCACAGAAGTAAATGTTAGCAAATAATGCAATAAATTAAGGACAAGTATATATTATTATATTTATTATGCATAAAACAACTCTAAAAAGTATATTGTCCAAATATAATGCAATAGAATTTGTGTGTATATATGGTATAAATGCATCACCTGTTCATTAAAAGACGAAAATAAAAATAAAAAATCCATAGAAGCGCAAGTTACCATATCAATAAAATGACAATAATTATAATCTAAAACTTGTAAAAAATATATAATTTTTTTTTAAAAAAAACGCAGAAACCAAATGCTATAATTATTTGTGTCGAATAAAGTCGCTACATGCCATGTGTGTGTGCTAATTCCTAGCCAGTTAAGGAGATTGAGATGTAAATTTATGAAGACAAAAAATGGAGAAGCAACATGTATGCATCAACATTCAATAATTTGTTGAAAATATTTTGTTATATAAAGCACACATTATGAAATACCATATATGGAAACTAGATTTTTCCAATTTTTTTTTGTGAAAAATCATTGAATCCTTTTTTTTTTCCTCTAAAAATGGGAAAACGCGTTGAATGTGAATGGACAGAAAGGTTGAAAGATTACTTACCATTCGTATATGACCTACTATTTGTTAATTATAAATAAATATAACACTACATATATGTGTGGCCGTCTACCAAAGGGGCTTTTTCCTAACGGTACTCCTTGGCTTTCCAAATAAAAGGTCATAGGTTCAATTCTCTCTCAAGGCGAAATAGGGGTCCTTGAGAGGTCGGTAGATTTTCGGTGCGGTTTCCTCCGGGGTAGTGGTGGGGTCTCAAAGGAGGTCATGGTAACTAGACCTTGATGATGTGGCCTGAAAATCAGTTGTCCACACATTGAGATCAAATGCCGTTCAAAAAAAAAAATGTTTGTGGCCGTCTGGATGCATGAGAACCTTATAGAAATATAAACTAAATAAAATCAGTAAAAAATCTAACATATGATTAACAATAACTTTTTATCAGTTGATCAGATTGATAAATGATAAGTACACTTTAAATATATATAAAAAAAAGCTCATAACAATGTTCAGATTTGTCTCCAATCAATTCAATTTCCCTCGATTTTAAAGACGACTTTCATATATTATAATTCGGTTTAAATTTAAATTACATTTATGTCACATCCATCATTTTTTTCATAAACATGTTTCCCTTATTTAATTTAGTTTAATAATAAATAATTTTTTATACATAAATCAAAAACTCTTTTTTAATCAACGACAAACTCACGTAGTTTTACTTTTATTCATACTAAGACCATCCACAGCGGTTACCTAACTGAAAATCCTTCCCCACCGATATTTCCTGCCATGTCATCATTCCACTGAAAACAACAAAATCCCACAGTGGCCACCCCACTGAAAACTCTTCCCCACTATATGCCTTGGACCAATAAGAAAGTGAGAAACAAAGCTTGGACCAATCACAAATCGAGAAGGGTAGCGGGGAAAGGGGGCCGTGAGAGGGGGTTGGGCGGGAGCTGCTGAGGCGGGTGGCGGTGTTCCCGCTGGAAGCCGATGAAAGGGTCAAGGCCGTTGGGAGGGCGGGGTGACCATTGTGCCCAGCCTAATACACGTTTATCAACCCGGCCTTAACCTTTAATATAAGAGACACATGCCTGTAGCTATCACTTGTTCTTAATTAATGAGATCAACAAAATAAATACTAATATCTTACATTATACAATGTGTGTAATATAATACATTATAAGTAATTAACACATACAAAACGAAGATAAACGCTAATATTGTGATAGTAAATAAATCAATTTAATTACCTTCTCAAATTCTTGCGCAAATGTCAGTTGATTAGCTTCAAATGAAATTTGAGTACACAGCTCCCTTTTTTTTTTTTTTTGAGTAGTCATTTATGTTCAGGTGGTATATATATATATACACACATATGTATGATCACTATATATGAATAAAGAGAGAGTGTGACAAAATGGTGGCATAACCCAAACCCATGCCATGACATACAACTTCACATGCTTCCGACACCATTTCCAACATCCCCATCATCAATCACACTTATCTTAATTTCCACCATCAAATTTATCAATAATTTCATCCATCGATATTGCCCATATTCGATATATGTATGTAAATAAATAATTAAATATATAAGCACACTTGTGGTTTTCATCATTCGATCATTTTATAAAACTACGTGCCCAATGCAATATTACAGTTTAACAAACATCCACTATTCAGGAAAATTTAATTCCTTTTGGTTTTGTTGTATTACATTACATGCATTTCGAAATGTGCATCAAGTTAACGAAAAAATATCTAGGATCGATCGGATAATTTGGTCATATAAAATGATCAAATTTCCTAACATAAATGTGGACAATAACTTAAAATGATAATCATATACATAATATTTCTTTCAAATCATGCTACAAAACCCAAAAACTTCAATACACGTACATCATTTCTTGTTTTAGAGTGACCGGGTCAACCTATGCAAAATCATGGTCGTCTTAACAATCAATATAAAGACTTAGATCCCTTGAAAATTCTAAATCATCTAATTTTTACAAAATCTTCATGTGTAGCAGGCTTTAGTTATGTGATAATCACTAACAAAATATCTTGTTATCAATAAACGCTTTCATATTTTATGAAAGTTAACCTTCTGATAACAGATTTTCTAAATATGACATCAAGAAAATTAAAGTAAAAGTTTTTAAAAGAAATATTTCAGATGTCCGAAAAGTATCCGAACTATCCGGAAAGTATCCAAAATATCCGATAAATTGTCCAAATTAAGTATCCGAAAATTATTTGAATAAAGACTTTTCAGATTTCTTTAATATTTGAATTTTTTTTTAAAAATAGATGACCGAATTCAAATTTCTGTATATTTGAAATATTTGAATATTTTGAGTTCAGTTTTTTAAATATTTCAGATTGAGTTTCAATTAAAGATTTTTTTAACATCTCTCATTTTGACCAAAATTATGAACGAGTAGATGCGCCCGACTTGTTTACATATTTAATGATACCATGGTTGTTTTTGATGGTTTAGCATTTTTACCGAATTTTTTCTCTCTTATTATTTTTAAAATTGTTAGTTTGTAACATTGTATCAAAATTGTTAAGATAATAAAGATTGATTACACTTATATATACTAAAAAATAAATAACTAAAGAGACTTGTATCACTCTCTAAACTTTTCTAAGTTCTGTTTTCTATTCTTTCTCTTATAATAAATGAGAAAAATATGTTGTTTACTTATTGTATTTCTTTTTTATTAAATAATAATATGTTAAAATAATACATTTTAAATACTTAATTTAAAATTGAATATCAAAAGAATATATTTTTAATTTAACTTTTGTTTATAATCAGTTAAATTTTTTAATATTTTTTAAAATTTTTATTCATTATTATTTTTTTATTTGACACGTATAACCAAGACTCAATGTTACAAGGCTAATGTTTACGAGTACAATCTAGACAGGCTCAAGTCGATGGTTGTCTAGTAGAGCTGCGTCTCGTTACTATGAATAAATTATAAATAGTTACCTTATATAAATAGAAAACTCTTATCATTAAAGGGATTCCAAATTCCAATCTCTTTCTCTCTCTCTCTCTCTCGAGCTCAGACTCAAAATATACAAACTTTAAGGTGGGATGAATGAACAAGCTACATGGTTGTCGTTAAAGTATCTATTGGACAACCTGTGTGACGACTATTTGCTTTTACAGATTACTGATTAAAATAACATCTATTAATCTTATACCTATAATAAACAAGTAACTCAATGGACGCTTGGCAAATTTTTAAACAATTTAATAACACTTGTCAAAATTTTAAACCACTTTTGACATATTTCACTAACTATCCATATTATTCAATTCCCTCTTGTATTTAATGCTTATATATTATCTTTCATGTTAAATAATTAAATTAAATACAATAACTAAAGATTTTAGTTATACATTTTTATATTAATAATAATTTTTAGTAAATTATAAATCAAATCTTTATATTAAAAAATAGATTTTGAAAATAAAAATTATACAAAAACAATTTTATAAAAAAAACAAACCCAGAAGTTCAAACAACAAGATTTGTATACAAAAAATAGTTTTCAATACAATTTTTAAAAATGAAATGTTAAAAAATAACTTAAATTCAGTCATATCTTATCTCAAAATCTTTTTTTAAATACTAAATTTTTATTAATAACTATATAATATTTTTTATACAATCCGTGTAATACACGAGATATTAACCTAGTACTAATATATATAAATAAAAATGGACACGTGTCACAATTTTAGAGCATATTAAGAATAAGTTTCCCGCTCATCTCTCTTGTTAATTGCAATCATATTAAATACTAATTATGTAATTAATATTTTTCAATAAAATAATAGTTCATAATGTATTAAAATATATTAATGTTAAAAAAACAAACTTTATAAAAAAACTCAGTTATTTTAAAAATATGATTTTTTTAGGAAAACGAGTTTTTTTTTTATAAATACGGATTTTTTAAACCAGTTTTTTTAAATAAAAGTTTTAGGTTAAACAATTTTTAAAAAATAAAAATAATTAGAAACCGATATTTATTTAAATCGTGTAATAAATAGATTAGCTACACATATTTTTTTAAAAAAATGACATGTTTAGAAATACTTTTTTTGTATATGAATTGAAATCTTTTGAAAAAATCATTTTGGATGAAAAGATCATTTTGTAATAAATAGATAGTTGCATATATTTAAAAAAAAATGACATGTTTAGAAATACTTTTTTTATTCAACCGATGTAATACACAAGATATTAGCCTAATATAATAAAAGTGAAATGGCTGATTACAAATTTCAAACCAAACTAATTTGTCAACATGTTGAATGAACCGTGAATTGAACCGTTCAAACTAGAATACCTAATTCGATTATAACGGAACACCCTATAAAATATAAAGGATTGAGGAATGTTTCGGGATTTATCTTCGATAGGGAATCAGTGAGAATTTTCTAAAAAAGGGGTCCATCTTCTTTGTAGTTGAAAATTAAGTCTACTGCCACAATGTGTCGTAACCATTTGCAATGCTTCCCTGATTTTAGCCACATTCTCCGGGTTCGTGTCTGCACCCTGTAGGGACCGGCTGCAACCCAACCCCCGACTCCCAACCACCCAAATCACCAAACATATTTAACTGTTTTACTTCTATAAATTCATATTTATTCAATTCAAAAATACAAAAATTTTAAAAGTTTGTTGTCAAGAGACTAGCCTATTTATTGGACACGAATACTGATTCTTTGTTCGTTCACTGGTTGGACAATTTTTTTTAATGTATCAAAATTAGCAAGTAGATAGATGCATCAGCCTTTGGTTGGTGCATTTTTTATTATTATGTTAAATTTCAAGTGACATATGGTAAAGTTTTATTGGTTTGTGTTATCTTTTGGTTAGATTGAGTTGGTTGTGAACAAACGTGAAAAAATTAGTTTGATTAGTTATATAGTTGAAAGAAAGAAAAATTAATTGTTTAATGAATAGTTTATGTTGATTGGTTATGGATATAATTGCATAAAAAATATAAATATATATATAACTATCATAAAATATTAAATTATATATTTAGTTATATGGTTGCAAATATATATTTGTGTATAAAATATTTATAATATACGTATATAAATAAAATAATAATCTTTAATATTTAGATGTATTCGGCTTTAGCTTTAAAAAATAAAGTTCAAACCAAGTAGAGTTTGATATTAAGTATGATCAGTCTCCTAGAGACTCTGTGTACACCTTTCTAAAAGTTGGTTAAAATATATTTTTATAATATTACATTTTAGTAGAAGAGTTTAATTTGTAAAATATAATAGAAGGAATTTTAGTCACTCACAACTGGATCAAATGAACGCATTCCAGTGGTGTTGGAACCGGATTGTCAAACTCTACGATATTAACTTTTATGATTATCTTTTGAGTTTAGATACAATCTAGCCTTTGGTATATAAAATGTAAGTCTTCAGGTTATTATATACTAGGTTAGTACATGTGTGTTACACGAATATAAAAAGATTCATATATCAGTAAAAGTATGCAGCTTAAATTCATTTTTAAATAATCAATTTATTTTACATACAGACGATCATTAAATTACAATCATTTAAAGAAAAGTTGATTTATTTTCATAAATCTACTACCCCTAACAAAAGAGTAACTCAAATGTCGCATGGCATGCATTTAACTAGGTTGTTAATATCATTAAAATGTCACGTGTCACTCAAATACATATGCCATGTATGCCATTTTGACAAATGTCACAACCACAGTCATTAATGACTTTAAGTAATAACGGTCACTTAAATATCTTCCCTAATTTATCTCAAATTAATTATAATTGTGTGTAATTGACATTAATAATGACTTTAAATAATAATGGTTTCCAATTACTAAGCATTTCAAAACATGTCCAATGTCTTTAAAATCATAATTTATTATAACTATTATGATTATTATAATAATCACTATCAAAAGTTGGATTGTATTTAAGAGATCTGGTATTTAACATATGGTCAATTGTATGTTACATTATCCAGGGTGAAAAGTAGTGATTGATTAAAGCTTCTAATTTTAAACAAAAATGGAAAAGTTGCAAGTATAACAATAAACCTTGTGTTTAAGGAAATTTTTGAAAACTTATGAACAAATTCTTGTGACTTTTAATTTTAGTTTATGATGTTTTGTGTCACATATAAGTTGTTATGTTAAAGGTAGCTATAAACTATCGTGAACTGCATCTTAACTCTATCAACCCGTGTGTTACACAGGTTATGTGATAATTCGACTTTTCGGATTAACTTTGTTAACTGAAGAGAGTGAGATCACAGGCCCAACAGGATAAATTAGGCCCAAGGAAGTCTATGAAGGCCCACTGAAGCCCAGATAGGCCCACTAAGGCCAAAGAAGGCCCAAAGTAGGCCCATTGAGATCTAGGAAGCCCAATTATAAATGCAAGGCCCAATAAGGCCCAGTAAGGCCAATGAAGGCCAAAGTAGGCCCAAGGAAGGCCCGGTGAGGCCCAATTGTATTTAAGAAGCCCAAAAGGATTAAATTAGCCCAACAATATTCTAAGTAATTCAATTTGTAACAATTAGGGATTTTAGACTTAACTTTGTTAATCGAAATGATATGTTGTCGATCCGGAATAATCTATAATAGTTAGGAATTAAGAAAAATCAGTTCCTAAGTGTTAAATTGTGGAAGATTAAACTTATGATTGATTTTAGTATCAATTTTGACTCCTAAAAGTCAAAATTCGTCCATGTATACAAGAGGGAGTTATGAATTTCAATGGAATATGAAGTAATGGTCGAATTCATGGTACTTAAAACACCTAATGATGATAATAACCGGTTATCATCAGTTATTACAATCATTATGGTCGGATTAAATCCAAATGATGATCTAGTTTATTAGAACCGTTACATGCAATTGCAATTCATATAATTCGACAGAAACTCAAGCAATTGAGTTTTCAGAAACAGTTTTCGGTGCCTTTAGACTCTTTAACATCAATCAATTTGATCTAAGAAGCTACGGATCGAAGAAACCCATCGGAGGTCGACCGAAACTCCACCACAATTCGAAGTGCATCAATTCGATATCAAATAAAGTAAGTAATCACTACAACTCATTCTAATATGGCCGACTAAGGATACGCATATCATAATTTCAGTTTATAATAAAGGATTAATCGATTTTGATAGTTAGGGTTTAAACAAGAAACGGTTTTGGGGGTTTCTGTGGAACTGAGTTCGATAATCAAATTAAATGTTATAGATAGCTTCAGAAGGGATCGATTAAGGTTAAACCCAAGTTGATTGTGACTGATAACAACGAATTGGTAGATTTCGATTCTAGGGTTCTTAGTGGGAAAAAAGGTTTGGGGATTTCATAGCAAACGAGTTGGAAAATCAAATTAATTATTATGGTTAGTCTCAGATACTTCCGATTAAGCTTAAGCATGTATTAATTTGGGATTCTAGTATCAGATTTTAGGATTTCGATAGTTAGGGTTTTTGGAATCAAAAGATTTGGGGGTTTTGAGTTAAAACGAAGGTAATGTCCAAATTAATCGACCAGATAGCTTCGAATTTTCTGTTACAACAAAAGCCTATGGTTCTAGGATCAATGGAATTCGAATTGGGGATCAATCGGGATGAAATTGCTTCGGCTATGATATCAAAGGGTATTTGGTTTGAAGGTGTGCTTAAAACAATTTAGTTTTGAATTCTGATGCGATACCCTAGCGGGCGAGACTGGTAGTGCATGTGTGTATCGAGTAGGGGGTCGCGGGTTCGAGCCATGGGGTGGCCGGTTTTTGGAAAAAAATACCATTTTTGGTATTTTTGAAATAACTTTCTCATACGAACTCCGTTTTAACCCGTTCGAGTTGCGTTGGAATCGTAACGAAAATACGAACGCATTAGAATAATAAAATTTATATTTTAAACCGAAAATGAAATCGCGTATAATTACGTTGGTTTAAATAAATAATGATGTGATTTATTTAAACGATTTCTAAGTCACGCGTACATACGTATGCATATCTTTAACACTCTAACATACGTATGTTGACACGTATGTGATGTCGAGCACAAAACGACATTCCGAATAACTTTAAGTTATTGTTTAAACACAGATTCTTCGTAGGAGGATTTCTTACACGAGCTTTTAGTGTGTGATCATTCTGCTAAAAACAAAGGTGCGTACACGGCCCCTTTCTTATTTTAAACTGTTTTGGGGGAGAAAACATGTGCAACAAACTATTTTTAGATACACATCACTTGCATGAGTTAGCTGTTTACATTATGTGACAACATAGCAACTTGAAAGTCCTTACACACCTCGAACCGTTTAGTTTGCTGTAACGCAAAGCGTGGTAGTTGGAAATAGATCTATTAGGTTTGACAAACCTCATCTGGTAGATGGGATCTACGCAGGTGTTTAACTGACCAAACACATTTTACTATTGTTGTGCTAGACAATAGTGGCAAGGCAAAAACATGCTATAGCATGGCAATTCGTCAGCTTCGGTGTCGAACACTTATGTAAATAGTTTATATGACTAGCTATCATGACTGTGCATGTGTGATTATGTTATCTACAACTTGTTATTCAAACTGCTGTTTTGAACATTGTGATTATTTAAAACCTGTGTTATGCACCAACCTTTGTGTTGACTTGATTTACATGTTTTCTCAGGACGCTAAGGCGCGCGTTAAAGCTGGCATGGACTAGGAGATAGAGTCTCATGCATTTTAAACATTTTGAATATTTGAATTTGAACATTTAAGTATTTTGTTTTGTAATGTTTACTTTACAATTATTATTGGTTTTAAACGCTTCCGCAACTTTTGTAAACTCTGATGTTATGTTTAAAGACCAAAGTATGTTTTGAAAATTCATATAGAGGTCTTTGCTATGTCTAATGATCTGAGATCCTGGTTTGTCACGTTCCCAAACGGTATGATTCCGTTAGTTGAAATTTGGGGTTGTGACAGATTGGTATCAGAGCCATTGGTTATAGCGAACTAGGTTTGCATTTGTAGGCCTAGACTATGACTGTTAGACATTAGACACACATGTTTACACATACTGCTTAGAAATTACATATGACATTATGTAATTGATTTGCTTACACATTCCATGGCATTGCACTTACATATGATATTATGTAACAGGCATGGCATCATCATCGGTACCCTATATCTATATTGATGATTCCGAGGACGAGGAACCGATAGTTCCGGCACCACCGTCATCACCACCACCACCTATTCCATCACCTCCACCATATGAGGGAGATGACTCAGACCCAGACGAGGATCCAGAGGAGGATCCAGATGAGGATCCCGAGGAGGATCCAGATGAGGACCCGGATGAGGATCCGGAAGAGGAGCCAGAGGAGGGCACTCAGCAGATCCCTGCTGAGGGACCTTCTACACACTCACCACCAGTACTAGATGCTCCTGAGCCTAAGAGGCAAAGGACGGACGCTGAGGAGATCGCCAAATTGCGCGAGGATCTGGAGGAAGCAAAAGACAAGATCGCACAAAGATCTCAGGAACTATGGGATGCTATTGAGAGGCAGGATAATCTTGTCCATCTGGTTCATGATATGCGGGATGAGATGATCAATTTGATTGGTCGTCTAGAAGAGTCAGAGAACCGAGAGGAGATTTTGGCGGGCAGGGTTGAAGCCTTGGAGGATTTAGTGGCCTCTGAGAATGAGGAACAGGATGAGGATGAGGAGGAGGAACCAGCACCAGTTGTTGAGTCCGATCCTGAATCCACTGTTGAGGACGATTGATTTTCTTTTCTTTTCTTTCTTGTTTTGTTTAAACTTATTAGGAACGGGTTGTGTTCCTACATTAGTAGTTTGAAAAGTATGTTTCATTTCAAAAGTATTGTACTCAAAGAAAGTTTCTATATATTGAAGAACTATTAGTTATTCCCAACAGTTTTGTTGAGTTATATCATATGTTGTGTTTGTTGTTCTACTTACACATGTTACATTAGACTTTGCAAGCATGCTAACACTTCTTGTAAATAGGAAACTAATGGCTGAGGGAAACGTTCAGATGACAGTCGCTGAGCTCAACGAGCTAATTAATAGCAGAGTCGCTAAGGCAATCGCACAGTATGCTCAGACTCACAACACAGGACCACATGGTCCAGCTGGGGGATTGGTTAACCCACAAGTCTGCACGTTCAAGATGTTCTTGGACTGTAAACCTCACAATTTCAAAGGGTCGGAGGGGGCCATTGGACTCCTTCGGTGGATTGAAAAGGCGGAGTCTGTGTTTGAAATGTGCAACTGCCCTAACGAAAGCAAGGTGAAATTTGCTACGGGAACATTGGAGGGTCCAGCACTAACTTGGTGGAACGCAAATGTTCAGACTCTGGGGTTGGGTGAGGCAAATGCCTTGACATGGAACGACTTCAAATCTTTACTGCAAGAGGAGTATTGTCCTCGCAGTGAGATGCAGAAGTTGGAGGAGGAATACTGGCACCTCAAGATGGAGGGGTCAAACATTGAAGAGTATACAACCAGGTCACATGAGTTGGCCAGACTGCTACCACACATGGCTACTCCAGCCAGTAAGTGGATTGAAAGGTATATTGGAGGACTAGTGCCTCAGATTCAGGGGTTGGTTACTTCAGCAAATCCCACCACCATCCAACAAGCTGTTCGTTTAGCGCATCAGCTTACTGACCAGGCAGTGTTACAAGGGACTCTGCCTAAACGAACATCTGCTACCAAGGTAGGAGATCATAAGAGAAAGTGGGAAAGTAACAACATCAAGGGTAACAACCAACAATCATATCAGCAAAACCGGAAACAAGACTCAAACAAGTCTTATCATGGTTCAAGCAGTGGTCAGCAATCATCATCGTCGGGGGGTTATATTGGTAAACACCCCAAGTGCAACAGGTGTGGTTACCATCATGCAGGTAATCAGTGTGAAAGAGCTAAGTGCCAGAGGTGTGGCAAGATGGGACATGCGGCTAAGGATTGTCGCGGTGAACTACAGAACAACCACAATAACCAGAACAACGCTCAGAAGGGTTGTTTTGAGTGTGGCAAAATGGGGCATTTTAAGAAAGATTGCCCACAGCTCAAGAAGGGCGGGGACAATAATGTCAATAACAATGGTAATGGCAATGGTAATGGCAACGGTAATGGTAATGGCACCAACAACAACAATAACAACAACAACAACAACAATGGTGCTAGAGGCAGGGCGTTTGTGATTGGAGGACGTCAAGCGCGGGAGGATCCCAACATTGTTACGGGTACGTTCCTCTTAAATAATCACTATGCCTCTATGTTATTTGACACTGGTGCCGATCGGAGTTTTGTATCTAGTTCACTTGCTAAGTTGCTAAATGTTAGTCCCACTGCCTTAGATAGTCCATACACTGTGGAATTAGCTGATGGTAAGTTGATTGTAGTAGAAAGTATTTTTAAGGGATGTATCCTTGATTTGATGGGTCAAACATTAGAGATTGATCTTATGCCTATTGCCTTAGGCAGTTTTGATGTAGTTATTGGCATGGACTGGTTGTCCAAACACCAGGCCGAAATAGTATGCCATGAAAAGATTGTTCGTATACCTCTTACAAATGGAGAGACGCTGTATGTACAAGGTGAAAAGATCAGTACGCCACTGCGTCTCATATCTTGTATGAAAGCACACGAGTGTCTACGTAAGGGTCATACGGCAGTCATAGCACTTATAACTGAAAAGCCAGTAGTTGAGAAGAAGATAGAAGATATACCCGTAGTTTGTGAATTTCCGGAGGTATTTCCAGAAGACTTGCCGGGATTACCGCCTATCAGACAGGTGGAATTCCGAATCGACCTTACACCAGATGCAGCACCGATAGCTAGGGCGCCTTATCGACTTGCACCGTCAGAGATGCAAGAGTTATCCACACAATTGCAAGAGTTGTTGGATAAGGGTTTCATACGACCTAGTTTTTCACCATGGGGGCTCCAGTTTTGTTTGTAAAGAAGAAGGACGGGACTTTCCGTATGTGTATCGATTACCGGGAATTGAACAAGGTTACTATCAAGAACCGGTATCCGTTACCCAGAATTGATGATCTATTCGATCAATTGCAAGGTTCGAGTTACTACTCGAAGATTGATCTCAGGTCAGGTTATCATCAACTAAGAGTCCAGGAGGAGGATATTCCGAAGACAGCATTCAGGACGCGATATGGCCATTATGAGTTCTTAGTCATGCCATTTGGGTTGACAAACGCTCCAGCTGTATTCATGGATCTCATGAATCGTGTTTGTAAACCTTATCTTGATAAGTTTGTCATTGTTTTCATTGATGACATTCTCATCTATTCACAGTCTGAGGAGGAGCACGCCGAACATCTTCGACTACTATTGGAATTATTGAAACAGGAACAACTGTACGCTAAGTTCTCGAAATGTGATTTCTGGATGCGAGAAGTACAATTTTTGGGGCATATAGTAAATGAAAAGGGTATACATGTTGATCCAGCGAAGATTGAAGCGATTAAGAATTGGGAAGCGCCAAAGACCCCTACCGAGGTACGACAATTCCTTGGTTTGGCGGGTTACTACCGACGATTCATTGAGGGATTCTCAAAGATCGCTCAACCACTTACAGCTCTTACGCACAAGGGAACAAGGTATAACTGGACGGATAAACAGGAAACTGCATTCCAGTTATTAAAACAGAAACTTTGCAGCGCACCGATTCTGTCCTTACCGGAAGGGACGGAAGACTTTGTGGTGTATTGTGATGCATCTGCACAGGGATTGGGATGTGTATTGATGCAACGTGATAAAGTGATTGCTTATGCTTCCAGACAACTAAGAACGCACGAAAAGAATTACACTACTCATGACTTGGAGTTAGGAGCAGTGGTCTTTGCTTTGAAGATTTGGAGGCATTACTTGTATGGAACTAAGTGTACTATTTATACTGATCATAAGAGTTTGCAACATATCTTTGATCAGAAGGAGCTTAATATGAGGCAACAACGATGGGTTGAATTGTTGAACGATTATGAGTGTGCGATTAAGTATCACCCGGGAAAAGCTAATGTGGTAGCTGACGCTTTGAGCCGAAAAGATACAACGGGAACAAGACGGGTTCGCGCACTTATGATGACGATACATACCGACTTACCTGACAAGGTACGCAGTGCTCAGATCGAGGCATTGAAAACGGAAAACTTGGTACAGGAATCTCTACGCGGGATGGAAACACAGTTGGATGTCAAGTCTGATGGAATTCGTTATTTTATTGACCGACTTTGGATACCTTTGTATGGAGGTTTAAGGGAACTCGTGATGGATGAAGCACACAAGTCCAAATATTCAGTTCATCCAGGATCAGACAAGATGTACCATGATTTGAAGGCACTGTATTGGTGGCCTCACATGAAAGCGGATATTGCTAAGTACGTTAGCAAATGTTTGACTTGTTCGAAAGTCAAGGTTGAATATCAGAAGCCATCTGGTTTACTGCAACAACCAGAGATACCGATGTGGAAATGGGAACAGATTTCGATGGATTTCATTACTAAGTTACCTCGTACACCGAGTGGTTGTGATATGATATGGGTAATTGTCGATCGATTAACGAAATCTGCACACTTCTTAGCAATCAAGGAAACTGATAAGATGGAGAAACTGACTCGTATTTATATCAAGGAAGTGGTAGCACGACATGGCGTGCCAATCTCTATCATATCAGATCGGGATGCCCGGTTTACTTCTAACTTCTGGAAATCTCTTCATAAGTCATTGGGGACTCGCTTGGATATGAGTACCGCCTATCATCCACAGACCGACGGTCAAAGTGAACGTACGATTCAAACGCTCGAGGATATGTTACGAGCTTGTGTAATTGACTTTGGTGATAGCTGGGAGAATCACTTACCGTTGGTGGAATTCTCTTACAATAATAGTTATCATACAAGTATTCAAGCAGCACCGTTTGAAGCTTTGTATGGTCGCAAATGTCGTTCACCAGTTTGTTGGGCTGAGATTGGAGACAGTCAGATTACAGGTCCTGAACTGGTGCACGAGACGACAGAGAAGATAGTTCAAATCCGGAACCGTATGGCAGCAGCTCGGGATCGACAGAAGAGTTATGCAGACAAACGTCGCAAGCCGTTGGAATTTCAAGTAGGAGACCGAGTTCTTCTAAAAGTATCACCTTGGAAAGGTGTGATACGATTCGGCAAGCGCGGAAAGCTTAGTCCACGTTACGTAGGACCTTTTGAGATTCTGAAAAGGATTGGTCCGGTTGCGTATCAACTCAAACTACCGGATGAACTCAGTGGAGTTCATGATGTTTTTCATGTGTCAAACTTAAAGAAATGTCTTTCTGATGAGACATTGATTGTACCATTGGAAGAAATACAAGTAGATGAACAGTTACGATTCATTGAAGAACCGGCAGAAATCATGGACCGAGAGGTCAAACAACTGAAGCAAAGCAAGATTCCGATAGTCAAAGTTCGATGGAATTCAAGACGAGGTCCTGAATTCACATGGGAACGGGAAGATCAAATGATGAAGAAATATCCTCATCTATTCAAAACAGCTACTGCTAACACTGAGAGCGCACGTTAAATTTCGGGACGAAATTTCCTTCAACAAGGGGATGACGTGATGCTTCACACATCAAACACTGCAAATCTCAAACTGTAAGCACAAACACCAAACACTTTATTCAATTGGTTTTGTTACAAACATTTGTGCTACATTACATTCTATATATTTTATGTGCTACATTTCATATGTTACATGTTATGGTAGTACATACATGATTAGTTACACACATTTTGCTATGTGCGGGGGTTACATAGTACATTACACACATTTTACTATGTGCGGGGTTGCATAGTACAAACGGTTATAGACACTCACTATGTGTGAGGTTACACAACACGGTATGATCAAACACAAACAGTCACAGTTAGGTGAACTAACTAGTGTATACGCAAACAGTCACATTGAACGATCACAATTGAGTTGTGATGTTGCAAGCATTAGACTTTGTGTGTGAGTACACACAAGCACACAGAATGATCAAATCACACTAACACGTACGATTTAAACTCGTAAGTAGTTTCCTAACTACTCCTAACACTTACTAATTTTCGGGACGAAAATTCCTTCAACAAGGGGATGATGTGACAATTCGACTTTTCGGATTAACTTTGTTAACTGAAGAGAGTGAGATCACAGGCCCAACAGGATAAATTAGGCCCAAGGAAGTCTATGAAGGCCCACTGAAGCCCAGATAGGCCCACTAAGGCCAAAGAAGGCCCAAAGTAGGCCCATTGAGATCTAGGAAGCCCAATTATAAATGCAAGGCCCAATAAGGCCCAGTAAGGCCAATGAAGGCCAAAGTAGGCCCAAGGAAGGCCCGGTGAGGCCCAATTGTATTTAAGAAGCCCAAAAGGATTAAATTAGCCCAACAATATTCTAAGTAATTCAATTTGTAACAATTAGGGATTTTAGACTTAACTTTGTTAATCGAAATGATATGTTGTCGATCCGGAATAATCTATAATAGTTAGGAATTAAGAAAAATCAGTTCCTAAGTGTTAAATTGTGGAAGATTAAACTTATGATTGATTTTAGTATCAATTTTGACTCCTAAAAGTCAAAATTCGTCCATGTATACAAGAGGGAGTTATGAATTTCAATGGAATATGAAGTAATGGTCGAATTCATGGTACTTAAAACACCTAATGATGATAATAACCGGTTATCATCAGTTATTACAATCATTATGGTCGGATTAAATCCAAATGATGATCTAGTTTATTAGAACCGTTACATGCAATTGCAATTCATATAATTCGACAGAAACTCAAGCAATTGAGTTTTCAGAAACAGTTTTCGGTGCCTTTAGACTCTTTAACATCAATCAATTTGATCTAAGAAGCTACGGATCGAAGAAACCCATCGGAGGTCGACCGAAACTCCACCACAATTCGAAGTGCATCAATTCGATATCAAATAAAGTAAGTAATCACTACAACTCATTCTAATATGGCCGACTAAGGATACGCATATCATAATTTCAGTTTATAATAAAGGATTAATCGATTTTGATAGTTAGGGTTTAAACAAGAAACGGTTTTGGGGGTTTCTGTGGAACTGAGTTCGATAATCAAATTAAATGTTATAGATAGCTTCAGAAGGGATCGATTAAGGTTAAACCCAAGTTGATTGTGACTGATAACAACGAATTGGTAGATTTCGATTCTAGGGTTCTTAGTGGGAAAAAAGGTTTGGGGATTTCATAGCAAACGAGTTGGAAAATCAAATTAATTATTATGGTTAGTCTCAGATACTTCCGATTAAGCTTAAGCATGTATTAATTTGGGATTCTAGTATTAGATTTTAGGATTTCGATAGTTAGGGTTTTTGGAATCAAAAGATTTGGGGGTTTTGAGTTAAAACGAAGGTAATGTCCAAATTAATCGACCAGATAGCTTCGAATTTTCTGTTACAACAAAAGCCTATGGTTCTAGGATCAATGGAATTCGAATTGGGGATCAATCGGGATGAAATTGCTTCGGCTATGATATCAAAGGGTATTTGGTTTGAAGGTGTGCTTAAAACAATTTAGTTTTGAATTCTGATGCGATACCCTAGCGGGCGAGACTGGTAGTGCATGTGTGTATCGAGTAGGGGGTCGCGGGTTCGAGCCATTGGGTGGCCGGTTTTTGGAAAAAAATATCATTTTTGGTATTTTTGAAATAACTTTCTCATACGAACTCCGTTTTAACCCGTTCGAGTTGCGTTGGAATCGTAACGAAAATACGAACGCATTAGAATAATAAAATTTATATTTTAAACCGAAAATGAAATCGCGTATAATTACGTTGGTTTAAATAAATAATGATGTGATTTATTTAAACGATTTCTAAGTCACGCGTACATACGTATGCATATCTTTAACACTCTAACATACGTATGTTGACACGTATGTGATGTCGAGCACAAAACGACATTCCGAATAACTTTAAGTTATTGTTTAAACACAGATTCTTCGTAGGAGGATTTCTTACACGAGCTTTTAGTGTGTGATCATTCTGCTAAAAACAAAGGTGCGTACACGACCCCTTTCTTATTTTAAACTGTTTTGGGGGAGAAAACATGTGCAACAAACTATTTTTAGATACACATCACTTGCATGAGTTAGCTGTTTACATTATGTGACAACATAGCAACTTGAAAGTCCTTACACACCTCGAACCGTTTAGTTTGCTGTAACGCAAAGCGTGGTAGTTGGAAATAGATCTATTAGGTTTGACAAACCTCATCTGGTAGATGGGATCTACGCAGGTGTTTAACTGACCAAACACATTTTACTATTGTTGTGCTAGACAATAGTGGCAAGGCAAAAACATGCTATAGCATGGCAATTCGTCAGCTTCGGTGTCGAACACTTATGTAAATAGTTTATATGACTAGCTATCATGACTGTGCATGTGTGATTATGTTATCTACAACTTGTTATTCAAACTGCTGTTTTGAACATTGTGATTATTTAAAACCTGTGTTATGCACCAACCTTTGTGTTGACTTGATTTACATGTTTTCTCAGGACGCTAAGGCGCGCGTTAAAGCTGGCATGGACTAGGAGATAGAGTCTCATGCATTTTAAACATTTTGAATATTTGAATTTGAACATTTAAGTATTTTGTTTTGTAATGTTTACTTTACAATTATTATTGGTTTTAAACGCTTCCGCAACTTTTGTAAACTCTGATGTTATGTTTAAAGACCAAAGTATGTTTTGAAAATTCATATAGAGGTCTTTGCTATGTCTAATGATCTGAGATCCTGGTTTGTCACGTTCCCAAACGGTATGATTCCGTTAGTTGAAATTTGGGGTTGTGACAGGTTACTAACCTAGTTTGTAAATATTTCTTTATATACAACATTTATTGTTTGATTACCAACTTTAACATCCCTATCTAATATTAGTAACTTAACTCTATCTCTGGTCTTAACTCTTGTAAACATTTATTGTTTGATTACCAACTTTACCATCTCTAGTCTTTGAACATAGGTTTGGTCCAAAGTCGGATAATGCGAACCTTCAATGTATAATTATCTTTTAAAACATCCAAGTCCTTCAACAAAGTAATTCTTCGAGTATCCATTCTCTCTATGTGTTAGTGACATAAATTAGTAAAATGCTTCTTATGATATGAAAACACAAAAAACGACAAGAAGCCTTTTTAATGAACCTGCAGTTTTACACAGGAGATGAATGTTATTTCTTTCCCTTTAATGAACCTGTAGTTTTACACATGATAATCCTTATCATTAAGCAAACTTCTCAAGTGAACATACCAAATCAAGGGGAAAGATGAAATCACCCATGAAGATTGAATCATCTCACAAAACCTACAATAATTTCGAAGCATTGAAGCAGATTATTACAAATTCAAGAATAGAAAAAGAATGTTACAATTAAACAAAGAAATTGAAATGTTATATTACAACTTGCAGTTTTACACATGATAATCCTTATCATTAAGCAAAATTCTCAAGTGAACATACCAAATCAAGGGGAAAGATGAAATCACACATGAAGATTGAATCCTCTCACAAAACCTACCATAAATTTTAAGCATTAGAGCAGATTATTACAAATTCAAGAATAGAAAAAGAATGTTACAATTAAACAAAGAAATTGAAATGTTACATTACAACCTGTAGTTTTACACATGATAATCCTTATCATTAAGTAAACTTCTCAAGTAAACATACCAAATCAAGGGGAAAGATGAAATCAGACATGAATATTGAATCCTCTCACAAAACCTACCATAATTTCGAAGCATTGAAGCAGATTATTACAAATTCAAGAATAGAAAAAGAATGTTACAATTAAACAAAGAAATTGAAATGTTATATTACAACTTGCAGTTTTACACATGATAATTCTTATCATTAAGCAAACTTCTCAAGTGAACATACCAAATCAAGGGGAAAGATGAAATCACACATGAAGATTGAATCCTCTCACAAAACCTACCATAAATTTGAAGCATTAGAGCAGATTATTACAAATTCAAGAATAGAAAAAGAATGTTACAATTAAACAAAGAAATTGAAATGTTACATTACAACCTTCAATTTTACACATGATAATCCTTATCATTAAGCAAACTTCTCAAGTGAACATACCAAATCAAGAGGAAAGATGAAATCACATACATTGATGCATTAGAGCAGATTATTACAAATTCAAGAATAGAAAAAGAATGTTACAATTAAACAAAGAAATGGAAATTTTACATTACAACCTACAGATTTACACATGTTGATCCTTATCATTAAGCAAACTTCTCAAGTGAACATACCAAATCCAGGGGAAAGAGGAAATCACCCATGAAGATTGAATTGTCTCACAAAACCTACCATAATTTCGAAGCATTAGAGCAGATTATTACAAATTCAAGAATGTTACAATTAAACAAAGAAATTGAAATTTTAAATTATAAATTATAAAGTCAAAACAAATCATTACAATCAAGGAGGAAACAACTATCTGGATCAGCATTACATGCTCTAATTATGTGAAAACTAACCTGATGGTTGTTGATTCCTGAAGAGAATTAATCAAGCAGCCATGAAAAGGAAAATTTCAGTTACAAGAAACATGTTATCACCCAAAATCGACGTACAAAATTGTCACACCCCGAGCCGGCGGGGTAGGATCAGGTTTCCCCGACGGGCGGAAGGTTCCCGGGGCGCGATATCGAGAATGATAATCGAAAGTGATCAGATTGTTTACATTGCACATGATATAAATGAGAAATGCTAAGTAAAATAGAATTACAAAGTTAAATTACATCAGTAACGTTTATAATTTAACAATGTAAATCTATTGTAAACATCATAAAATGAATATCTTGTATTTACACAAGATATACAAAATAAATTGTATAATGATGTCTTCAAAAGTATGCAGGTCCAAAAATACTAAGTCTTCTATCTGAAGTCCTATTCCAAAAGCATATGCTTCCTAGTTGACCTGTTCGTCACCTGAGAAGTCATGCAAAAATAAAATCAACACATGGTTGGTGAGTTCATATAGTTTTAGTAGTTGAAAATGATTTGAAAACCTCCTTTGGTAAAGACCCTAACCTCATTAACACCACATGTAATATCCACATCGGTATGCTTATATATAGGGCATATGTAAGGGACAAGCCCTAGCCAACATCCCACCACATACTAATATGCATATGACACTGCTGTTAATGACAATTAAGCATTTTTACCCTTAACACAATCCCGTAAGTTCTTCTGTTTGTTGTTCCTGTCATTACAATCATTTGAAATCCATATTGATTTCACAAGTTCATCACACAATATGATCAACCACACAATTGTATAAACATTTATAAATGCTTAATTAAACAAGTAAGTAAACATTTAATAAAATCTAAGTCCTTATGATTGGGGCCTTTGGTCATACTCGAGTAGACTAGTCTGTCAATCTAGGTACTTAGTAGTTAGGGAATTCTGTAAATATCCTCAAACATAAGACCTACAAGTCAATCAGTCTAGCTAGGACTTCTTGAAATATAGGATTTCTGGATTCAATGTGTTGGCATATGTTATCTCTGATATTTCCCATACTATCCCTTAAAAATGATTTAATGATTCGTCTGATTATGTCACAAGATGTACTTTATGTGTTGATCATAGAATACAGGATTCATTGATCGATTGTACACTTGATTCGTTATTCAACAAACACTTGGTTTGTAGAACATTGAATGTTGTCTTTGCAAAGATCGTTTTGTTAATGTCTTGATGTCCCACACTTGTTTTGTCAAAATGCTTGATTTGATTCCTTGAATTCACCCACTTGATTTGTCAAAATGTTTGATTTGATTCCTTGAATTCACCCACTTGATTTGTCAAAATGTTTGATTTGATTCCTTGAATTCACCCACTTGATTTGTCAAAATGTTTGATTTGATTCGTTTGAAATGTTTAGACTTATTGAAAAGTTTGGTTTAACTCAATTATTCACTTAATATATAAGTAAATCGGTTAGTAAACCTGCATAAAATCTTCCTAGACATGGTCTAGGATAACATTTATATATATGTAAAACATATATATTTAAAAGCATTTAAGTAAGCAATTTAAATAAACAGTTTACGCACGCTTCTCAGCCCCGCGTTTTAAAACAAAAATGTTAGAAAAGGGGCAATGAACTCACCTGTGCTGCTATGTAATTTGATCTAACACAAAATGCGCGCTCCTGTATGTAAGCTAGGTTTCTTCAGTTCCTGAGTTATTTTAATAGAATCCGAATATAATAAGTACGCGTATTAGTCGTCGTGCCTAAGACTTGGTCTTTGTGTGTGTGTGCAACTAAGTGTCTTAGTACTAAGTGTAACTAAGATCTAATCTATCCTAGTTACCCTTTTTGATCCCCAATCCCATAGTTTAGTTACTTAGTTGTAATAACTTACCTTTACATTCTTAGAAATTTCGGCAGAGTTTCATTTGTATTTGGTTCAAATCCAGACAACTATATTGTCTATTTTACAACAAAATCCCAACAATTTAAATCAAAACATTACAATTAACCTTATTTTAATTCAATTATTAAGTCAAGATCATTTAATAAAATATAACAAGTCATAAATATGTTTCTCTTATTAAACTTCATTACCTGAGTTTAAGTAACCCTTAATGTATGTTGGGCTTAATTAAGCCCTATTGGGCCCACTTAGGCCCAATAAGAAACTTTGGTTTCAATTGAATATCATTGCTTCATATTTGATCAAGAATTGAGTCCTTAAATGATCTCATGTAGATAATTACACATCTAAGTGAGGTATCATTTATAAACATTCCATAATGCAAATGTTAATAACCTAACTCATCACTAAATCTTTAACCCTTTGTTATTAGTCCTTTGTGCTCTAATTCCTAATATCACAAGTTTTACATAAGATTTGATATTCAATATTATTCCCATGCACACACATGGTATATTTTATGCATGCATGCTCCTTATGTCCTTCTATTTTGTCAAGAACCGAATCCCACGAGTTCCTTATCAGCGAACCTATGAGTTCTAGGTAGGGTTCGGCTAACACTTGGAATCCCACGAACCCTCAAGGTTCGGCTAAGGGAGGGGCAAGAAGGTTCGGACCATGCATCATTTCCAGCAAACCCTAAGGGTTCGGCCACATGCATGCGTTTGGTCTAAGGTTCGTTAATCATAAAGTCAAGTCTAGGTTCACCTCTTTTTGGTTATAGATTCGCACGTCACTGGGTTCTCCTCATAAAGGTTCGTGAATCTCCTAGGTGATGTCCGAGGTTCGTGGGTTCTACACTTTGCATAGCCAGGGTTCGGTGGTTAGGTGGTGCAGGGTTCGTGTGCCAGAACTTGCAGGGTTCGTTGCAGCAGAGAACAGGTTCGTTGCAGGTTGTATGCTCGTGGCTCAGGTTCGTTGCAGGCTGTTGTCAGCAAGAGAAGGTTCGGCAGGGTTCGGCTCCAGCATAAAGGTTCGCCAGCGAACCTGTAATCCCGAACATCTCTCCATAATCACGAACCTGTTACTTCTCCTTCTCCTACGATTCCTATCTGTTACAAAGAATCCCTAGTGTTTTCCAAGTGTTCATCTAAGTGTTTCTAAGTGATAGATGTGGTTAGAACGACCAAGATTTCAAGAGGTGATTATACACACCAAAACCAACACATAAATCGAAGTTTTACCTTAAAATCAATGGGTAACCGTGTGAAATTCTTGTACTTCCTTAATCTTTGTAGTGTGATGATCGTGTTGACACCAAATGAGCTTGAATCCGACACGAGATGACCACGATCTTGTAGAGAGAAGTTGGGAGAAAACCTTTTAGAGAGAGAGTGGAGATAGACGAAAATGGGAGGAGTGTTAGGGTCTTGGTGGTGGTTGTTGGGTCATAAATGACCATATTAAAGAATGGAAACCCCCGGTTGTTCGGTCTCGATCGGTTTCGCGTAATGCCGGATCGTGTGGTTTTCGCGACGAAACGACACGATTATAAAATTAGAAATCATTTAATTATTCAAGGTTGTGATTCCTAATAAATTAACTAATATCTTCTTATTTATTAAATTTAAAATATTAATAAACTGTTTAAATCGAAATGTACAGTCGTCACACGTATTCGTTCGAATCGTCACCCGTACGAACACGACGATAACTATACTTTCCAATCTTGTTTTCTAATTTTAGAATATCATTCAGAACGTTAAACTTACAGATATATTCGTACAGATCGTCACCTATACGAATAACCCGTCAATTTAGCATTCACATAACAATATTCGTGTGTTTTGTTCCGTAAGGCCTCACATACGTTTACACATAATAAATCCTAAACAAAAAATCACATGATGGTTCTGTATTGCCGGATTATTATCTGACTCAAGAACTATTGTTATGAACTGTGTTTCTGCTAATTGTTTCTGAATTTGTTCTATGAACACACAAAATGACAATAATAAATGATGTGAATCTGAAATGTACTAAAATGTATATGATTCGTACCTGTTTTACTGTTCATGTACTGTTGAGATCACTGTTCCGGTAACGGTTCCGGCACTGATGTTACAAAAATGTAGCCTCCATCTATCATACCTGATATCTTTCCTGCAAAAAAGAATATAAAAATAAATTGAAGACATCAAAAAATAATAAATAAATAAATTGTAATTATTCAACAAAAAATAACACTAAAAGTAGCTTTTGATCAAAATAAAATTGCAGACATCATAATTTTTATGGTAATAGAGTCTGAAAATCTCATCTCAACATCAGGTTTAACCCAAACTCAACAGGAGGTTAATCCCATACATAACAAAATTGAACATCATTATTCATTACAACCACATTAATCTTTCAGTAATAGGTTTATAATAATCAAAACAACATGAATAACGACATAATATGAATTCATTAAATTAGAACATAATAGGAACCAAGAAAAGCATGAAAAAAGCATGTGAAATGAAGAAGCTTGAATAATTTCATGAAACACAGTTTGCAATTTACTAAATCAATGGAAAACATGCGTAATGAAAGAAAACATGTACCTGAAATACGTACCAATCGGACCTTGTCATGTTGATTTCTTCATGTTGCTTCCGTAGTCCACGCCAGAGGAAAAAGGGATCGAAGAATGTTAGGTTTGCTGTGTGTTAGCATGAGGAACGATGCTAGAATGTTTATTTGAGTGTAGGATAAGGGATCTAGTAACAATTTACTCTTCATCGTTACGTTCCAATTAGGACAACCGGAGAATATTATTAGGGCTTTCTTGTAATGATGGTTTGAGCAGTTAGGAACGATGACGAGGAGGAAGCTTGCAGATCCGAAGAGACGATCGGAGAGGAGGAAGCGTGCAGATCTGAAGAGACGATGGGAGGGAGGAAGCGTGTAGATCTGAAGAGGATGATCGGTATGAGGAAGCGCACATATCCTATAGACGATCAGGAGGAGATTGTGTGAGGGAGGGAGGAGTGATCAATTAGGGTTTTTGTGTTTTGAGAAGGTGCGAAAGAAATTGGCTTTCGGGTTACCCGTATTCATATTTGATCCCATATACAAAGGTTTTAACCCATATGTGTTAGGCGGGAAAAGAAGACAAGGATGCTCTAGAAACGCACCATGTGTTCTCTAGAGAACCTTGATTTATTAGAGAAGTAAGATTTTTTTGTCACAACTATGTCTTTCAAGCTTGTCGTTATGTTGTCTATCATACTCGTCATTGTGTGTTAAGGTTTAGCATTATGGATTAGCATAGGGTTTAGGTTTTAGTGTTTAGATCCTAAGGTATAACTTTTAAGTTTTAAAATTTATGTTTTTACAACACATTGTGTGTTTTTTGTTCGGCAATGCGTCTTTCTGCTCTTCGTTGTACTTAAGGGTTTTACTTTACACTTTAGTTTTAGAGTTATGATTTTGGGTTTAGGTTTTATATTTACTTTTTGGGTTTTCAGTCTATTGTGTCTTTCTGTTCGTCATTGTGTTTTTTCTCATCATTTTTTTAGGATTTAGTTTTAGAGTTTAGTATTTATGATTTAGATTTATAACTTGACAAGTTGGTTTCGATGTCGTTAGAATGAGCTCAATGGAAGTCTGTTTAAGCTGGTTTATGCGTTTTTTTCAAAATCATTCCCATCCATTTTACAATTTAATGTATTTTTACAATAATAACATTAACCTATTTTCACACACACATATATATTTAATTACTTTTAGTTTAGACAAATTTAATTATGATAATCCAAACAATTGGAGCCGAACATTAAATAATTCAAATTATAATATGTTGAGCAATGATAATTCATACAGAGAAATTGATTAATGACAACGTTTGCCAAGGATGAATCATAAAATTTAAACTTTATTTTTTTAACAGGCAAGGTAAATCTCCTATTTGGCTTCAACTACCGTTACAAATAAAATCTATTGAAATTAAGCATAAACTTATGATATTATATTAGGGGTAACTTTATATAACGAGTAAATTACGGTTTTGGTCATGTGGTTTAAGTGTTTTAACTATTTCGGCTTAAATTGGAATCTTATGTTAATTTAGCCCATGTGGTTTAGACAACTAACGATTTTGCCCCCCCAAACTTAACTACTTTAACGGTTTTGGCCCAAAACCTAACTATGGTTGGGGGCCAAAAACGTTAGTTGTTTAAACCACATGTATTGAATTGATATAATATTCTATTTTGGGCCGAAATAGTTAAAATATTTAAACCACAGGGGCCAAAAGCGTAATTTACTCTTATATAAAATATACAAGTTTCTCAATGTTTTAATTAAGTAATCAAAAGCTTTTTTTATCTTTATATAGATACTCAACTTTCACTAAGAGTTTCAATTATATGTAATTTTTTATAATATTTAAATTTTTTAAAATTAATCCAGGCAAATGAAACATATATGAATATTTATAACTATTTGATTATTATTTTGCATAAATTTGACTTAAATTTTACAATTTTGAAATTTAGTTATCAATACGTGAATTTGTTTTCGTCATGATTGGCATCTTATTTCAAATTAATTAGAAAAATAAAATCACTTATTATTAATATAAATTCATATATGTTTCATTTGTCTTTAATAATTTTAAAAACTTTAAACAATTTTAAATAAATTACAAAGGATTGAAACATCTATAGAAAGCTGAATAACTTTATAAAGATAAAAAAAATTTAGGTAACTTTAGTGAAAAAGTTGAAAAACTTGAAATATTCCTATTATATTATGAGTGTAAGATTGCTTTTATGAATAAAATCTAAAGTTAGATTTGTTTAAATTATTAATAATTAACAAATTAAAACTTGGATTATTAAATTGCTTAACTTAGAAAAAGGATGTCCTTTTTTTAATCAACCTTGTTAAAATCGTGAAATATCTTTAAAACTTAAAGATACAATGTATACATGAGTACAACATGTCACAATTTTATCTGACACGTAGAAGAGTCGATTGGGATAAGCTAGAATATTAAAAGGAAGAATGATGCGAGTATATGTCTATCTGGAATTTCATTTTATTTTATATTTGCATAAAAAAGCGGATGAAAACATGTGCAATGGGCCATTTCACGTGAACTGCACGCATTTGGGGGATCCTTTTCAGGTTTTAATGTTTCAATTATTTGTTTTAAAATTTTTCATAACATATTTCTCGTTTTTTTTTTCAAATAAAGTATTGAATTCTTTTGAGAACAATATTTACTTTTAATTATATAATAGATTTATTTTATACGTAGGCATTGATTATTATGATGCTGAAATCTATTGGCTCTGATATAACAGTCAACCTTGTATAGATGTGTAAGACGTAATTCTTGACACAACATAAAAATAATTAAGTTTTGTTTGTATATATATGATATGTTTAATAAACATGTATTGCTCAAATTGAATCTTAAACCTGTTTTGAAGGACATGTTAAACACTTTAGTTGACAAAATACATCTAAACAATCTAAACATCATAAACATGCTACAAAATCACTTCATTTATAAATATTTGAAATTTAAAAGGTTTTGTCAACTTTTGTATTGTTTTAATTTATTGTGTAAATGTGACGATTAATCCAAAATTTAAAAGAATCATTAATAGGACACGTAGTCAATTATGAGACTAAGTGTGGGATGGTATAAATCATTGGGCTTATAGCCTAATGGTACTCCTTGACCACCAGCAATGGGAGGTCTTGGGTTCGAGTCTCGCCTAGAGCAAAAAATGTTCTGGGTGAGCTAGGGGGTTTTCTCAGTTTGAGTTTCCTCCTTGATGGTGTGGTGGTTCCTCGATTCGGCACTCGCCAACGCCCGGCTTTAAATGTTTCCGGGGGTTGGTAGCGGTCTGTGGTCGCAGCGCGTGGGTTGTTGGGTCCGAGGACTCGTTTAGCTGTTCAAAAAAAAAGTGTGGGATGGTATAACAATTAATGGATCATAACCACTTAATTGTTAAGAGGTAACTTTAATTATAAATGGTTAAAAGGTAATATTAAAAGGTTGTTTCATAACAATTCAGACTTAAGATTATATCTTATTTATTAAGATGCTAGAAACTATTAAGGGGTAACCTCCTAATAAATATAAAAAAAACTAACAAACAGTCTCTTATACATAAATGGTATCTTATACATTAGTGTAGTTTTTTATATTACTGATTATTTGATAATAGCATTAAATAAAAGCTATGTATTGGAAACGATATTTATAAGAAAATAACGTATATACATACCTAGGGGCTAGGGGCGGACCTAGCCCATTTTATGGTGATCGGCCAACCCGCATGAACTTTTATTTTAAAGTGTTCTATATACGATCTGATCTTAACCGACCCATAAGAAATTTTGACACCGACCCCCATGAAATTTTGATAGCACTGTTGAAACCCAATTTAAAACCATTTGCAAAGTAAAACTAATAAAACTAATACTCAAATAACCCAATATGCATTATCTGTAACTTAAAAAGATCAAATTTTTGACATAAATAGGAGTAACAACTCTAATGGTTTTTGATTTACTTTAGTTTTTTCATTTTTTTTGATAATTTGACCCGGCTCAATTCTAATCGGTCCAGAAAATAAAATATTTAATGACATATAATAGCCCCAATAAAAGTTCCGACCCCTATTAAAAAATTACCAAAGTCGGCCACTGTGATATACCCGTTCCAAGCTGTCTCTTGTCGATGAACGTTGGAACTAATGGGGAGTGATCACATCAGTCCCCTAAGTCCATGCTGGATTGCTGGCCCTTTTGGTTACCTTTTTTTGTCTTTACCCCACAACCACCTTCCTTCCCATTCTTCAAGTTGAATTAAATTACAAAAAAAAAAAAAAATTAAATAAATAAATAAAAAATAATCAAACAGATTAATTTATTATTATTTTTATTGTTATATATAATTTTGTTGGCAGTTTGTAATAAAAATATATGTATCCAACTAAAAATTTATGAAAATTATAGAAATGTGACACGAAGAGACCGATATAAGGATTTTATATAGTAAAACTAAAAAAGTAAGCTATAAACTTAAAAGAAGCAAGATATAAAGATTTATTATCATTATTAGCATCTTTTAAACATGTTAAATACGTTAAATTTGCTTATAAACTGTCAGCTTAGGTTATTGATAATGTTAGTAACTCTATAGTCACAAAGAAAAACAATATGATCAGAAAGTTGAACCTCATCATAAATAAATCATAAATAAAGAACAATTTTACCCAAATGACAAAATTCATATCATGACAAGCGTTTTAGTCTCACTTCACACTAAACAAATTCTCATAACATCTATCCTGACCAAAAAGCTTGGCATGGATTGGTATTCTTAACATAGCAATACTACAATAACTATCAATGTCTTAATCTCCCCTTTCCCAAGAACAAAGTTTCCATATTATCACGAATAAAGGCATTCTAAGGTTTCCCAAGACTTCTTTATGGTCACCTCCAATGACCACCAAAGTTTTAACATGTATCTATATCAAGTGATCGACGCTCCCACAATTCGTTCTTGAGCAGCCGAATTCGTTAAAAAATTAACAACCATTACCAGTTTGGCTACCCCATACAATGACCAGCTTTGTGTCTGTATATTATCATCATTTGGTAACACTCGGTACAACATGGCGTACACTTGTCTTGGTCTAATTTGTGCCCTCTTTTTTGTCACTGACACCAGGATGAACAACTTTCATTAGACAATATTCGTTTATCATGCCCAATTTGATGCCCATATTATTAGTGAGGTAACGATACATTCAATGAAATAGCAATAAACATTAAAGAGGAAATCAAAGGAATTGTTAAATGTCAAGTCAGGCGCAAGCATGACCAGGACCATGCTCACGCCAAATTATGGGACAAATAAAATATGTAGGTTTATCGCCACAATCGTCCTCCTCGACCTTAGGCTGGTTGACATGGTCTTTCCTCAACACATTTTGGTCATTTACGCTCCCACTTTCGCAATCTATTATTACGAACACCCCAAGCATTAACATGGACGGTCAGCTACACCATTTTACAATCTTTTCTTTATTATCTACTTATAAGAACATGCATCTATATATTTATATAATATTCATTAAAGTATTTATCTTAGGAAAAAATTGCTTAAAATTACCGAAGCTCTAATTTCTAATTTTAGTTGCTTAAAATGTGTTCAGCATAGAGGTGTGCATAAAACCGAAAAAACGACCCAAAACCCAAAAACCGTAAAATCCAACCCGAAAAACCGAACCCAAATAGAAACCGACGGGTTTGGTGTAAGTTTTTTAAAAACCGAATGTTTGGGTTTGGGGTTGGTTTTACCTTAAAGAAAAACCGAAAAAACCGAATACATGCATATATATGCATATATATCACATTTGAAAATTTTTAACAATTTATGAACCGTCTATTTTTATTTTCTTAGTTCTTAATATTAAAAGTCAAATAAAAATCGTATATTTTATTATTATTATTGGCTTAGGATACCAAAAACACGTATAATTTTTACTAAATTTAAATATTTTTGTATATATTTTTAAATATTAAGTAGTGTTGTACTTAAAATATTTTTAGTAGAAATATAATATTTTAGTTTATTTTTTTATAAGCATAATTTAAGGCCTAAGTAAAAAGAACCAAAACCCAAACCAAACCCAAATGGGTTTTGAAAAGATAAAAACCGAACCCAAACGGCTTTAAAAACCGAAAAAACCGAAATTTCGGTTTTGGGTTTGGACTAAGCCAAAAACCGACCCATGCACACCCCTAGTTCACCAATAAGGGTTGTTGCTAACGGTATTGTTTTCTGAATTTGTATTTAATTTATGAGATGTTTATATAAATTGTTTTGTGTGAATCATTTGTTTCACACAAGTTATTTTTTATTTACTATCGCGTTTACAGATTACTTATTAACTTTTAACCATGTAAAGGGTTGATTTAAATACATTAAGCCGTATATTTATCTATTTTGATTCAAGAAAAAATTTGATATGCCTTCAGATGTTATCTTTATATTACGTTTATTAACAATTTTTTTATAACTTGATACAAAATGTAATTATACAAATGATAATCGTTAAAAAAAATTGATTTAAAAAGTTACAATGGGCCGTGAAGATTGGGCTTTAGCCCAATAAGCTTAGCATACATCTTTCTGAGTCCTAAGAATGGAGTAAACTACATGTGGACACACAAGTTCATAACCATTAATAAATTTCAAGTACAGTAAGCCCGAACCGAACTTAGCCCATAAGTATACCATACACTCATAAAGGCATACACTACGCAGGAATACAGAAATGTCCTAGAGGTGGAAAAAAACAGTTTCGCTTTAGGAACCGACTACCCGAACCAACGGGTACGAGCCGTTCCAGTTTCTCAGAGAAATCATAACAATACTACCTTTACCCGGCCAAAAACCGGAACCAAAACCGGCAAAAAATCGATAAAACCCATAAAAAGCCAGTAAAAAACCCAAACCTAGCCGAAACTGATTTTTAACTTTGTTGACCGAAACCGGTTTCGGTTGGAAAAGAGACCTGGTTTGCCCAGCTTTAATATGTCCTATGCAAAGGTGCACATATTGGTTTTTGGGCTCAAACCGTTGAATCAAAGAAGGTCAGCACCGGTTAAAACCAAGGGGAAATTGATGGGTTATGTTTAAAACCGGGTGTTTATCCCTGTCCACTTGTCCAGTTAAAGTTTGGTTGGTTTCAGTGTTTTACAAAGAGATTTAAAAACCTCCATTTTTGTTCGGTTCGAAACCAATTTCCAAAACGGTTTAAGACCAGGTTCCCGTTACTGAGAGCTCACTTTTTTTTTTGTTATGTATGTTCATTTGGATTTGCGTTGCTTCGGAGTTTGGATGCATTGGTTCCATTAATACTCAACTATTTTGTCATCTAGTGGGATATAAGTAGAATGATTAGTCAGCTATGTATCTTTATGCACCGTTTTTTGGTTGCGTAAGCTTATGCTTTTCCTATGTCAGTTTCTTTTTTTACATAAGTTTGTGTCTATATTATGTTATTTTGTTGCCTCCCTGTGTGATACTGTTTTAAAAAATCAGAAAAATAAAATAAAAAATAAAATAATAATAACAATCATATTATTAATCATAATATATATATATATATATTCGTAAATTTTTTGAAAACCTTTAGAGACGGGGTCTCTCGCGAAGCAGCCTGTCTATCATATTGGAGTAGAGCATAAAGTGTATGTTCATCTCTTCCCCCCAGAAGACACAAAATATGATTACACTGAGCACGTGTTATGAAAAATGTCACTTATTATTGGATTGATCCAACACAGGCATGCATAAGTGTAAAGTTTTTTTTTCTCGTTCACAACCAATGATATCTAAACGCGTTGGCGCGTTGGTGACACATGATATGAAACTTTTTTTTGAACCAACATCTCTCATGCTCATAACCTAACCAACGTGAGCTTTTCCTTAACATGTTGCATTCATACCACAAAGAGTTTGAGAGATGTATGGGGAGTTTTGATAATCGAGGCAATACGTGATACATGAAAGAATTATATCGGTTGACCCCGGTTGGGTCTTGGTCACTGTTTTCGTTACCGGACCAGGAACCGGTGGGTTGGCCGGCCCAGAATGTGCTTGTGAACCGCTTTCAACCGGATTGGCCGGTTCACCGGTCGGACCAGGAACCGGTTCACTGGTCGAACCGGATTTTTATTTTTTTTAACTAAAATGTAGGGAATAAAACATTAAAACCAAATGATATATTGTTATTAACATGATTACAAACAAACAAACTTACCCAGTATATTCCTCATTTTAGTATGGTCTGGGGGGAAGGATAGACACAAACCTTACCCCTATCCCAGTAAGGATATAGAGGCTGCTCCGAAGGAGTCCCCGCCTCAAAGTTATCGTTTGAAGTTGATCTTCCCAACATTTTTAACGTTATTTTTCACAAAATAAGTAAAATAAAGTTAAAATTAGTGCAATTTTAGTTTGGTCCCTTGAGGGCCTACACATATATACATTATATGTTTGTTTAAACATTATTTATGTTTGATTAAATATGCTTATAATTGTATAATTTCTTTTGGAGTATTATATATATATATTCATTATGACATCCGGTTCTTGAAACCGGTTCAACAGGTCTGACCCGTAACCAGTAAGACGTCCGGTTCAATGTCCGGTCCGGTTCTGAAAACATTGGTCTTGGTACCTCCGCCCTGCCCATGAGCTTAGCGTATAAACAAACGGAATGCTTGTATAACTAACTAACTATATTGTTATGCTACATGAGCAGGTCCCGAAACTCTCTCCAGCAATTTTCAGAAATCATTAACGAATAATGTAGTGACATCTGGCATTTATGTTTGTTGTCACTAATAACATTTAAACCACAGGATGCTTGTTTTTCCTCAAAAGATTTAGTCAAACTTTTTAGAAAATTTATTTTAAACAAAAAGCAAAATAAAATATATAAACAGTCTGAAACTTTTCTATCCTACACCAAGAAAACAATGTCAAAAGTTGTTTTAGTTGCCGACTTCGTTACGATGCCAGAAAAAACATCGAACGCCTTTTTCATATGAACAAAACACAAAAAGACAAAACTAACCCTCAATGTTCACGAGTCGGGTTTGTTTTCGTCAATGGATCTTTGACCACGAGAAGACCTTCTAGAATGTTGAGCGGGGTTAGTTAAGGGATCAAAGTTTTGTGATGCAAGATAATTGAGAGCAGTGACCACATCAGCAATGAGAGGTCTCATGTTTGGTTGTTCTTGAACACACATTGCAGATATTGCTAGTGCTTGATATAATCCTCTTACTGGAAACTCACCTTCTAGAACCGGGTCGGCCATTTGTGGAAACTTCCTTCTATCTTTAAATAACGGTCGTGCCTACAAAATATAAATCAATTATCACCTCACATAAGTTTTATATCAATATTTTTTAATGAAATTGTTTATAATTGGTTAAATTGATAGCAAAAGAGTGAAACTTGGGTTAATAGTGCAAGGAGATCTGTTCTTAATACCTATGCTGCCAGGTATGTTAGTTTAATCTTAAGGAACCAGTTTCAATAAACATTTTTAATAAAAAGGTTGCTACATAGTAAACAAGTTTCAAAATTGTTTCTTTTAGGTCATTTAGTTTAATCAGATATGATAAATATGTAAAAAATGTAGTTAAGTTGAAAATAAAATAGCCCTTCATCTAAAACTGACAACTTTTGACCCTTTAGCTACAAAGGTTAATTTGGGCTATCATCATCATCGTCGTACTCAGTATATCTCATCACTAGCAAAGCTAAGATAGGGTCCAAGGGCAAAGTCAATTTGGGCTATGTTTATCTATAAATAGAGAAATTTGTTGTGAGGTAAAAGATGCAAGTATATAGGCATATAGCAAACCAAAAACAATGAGGTAAACGGGTAAAATTGGGAGCATAGTTGTTTAAAATTATCCTAATCACAACTGTTTTCTTTTCTATAAATTTTTTGGTATAAAAAAGTCAAAAGTGAACTCTAATGGTAGTATTTCACTATTTCCTTCAAATAAGCATCTTATAAACAGTCAACTTAGTAGAGGCATAGAGAGGAGGTCTAGGTAGAGGCAAGTGTGTATAATAATGTATTTGATATATTAAAAAAAATTCTTATAAATACTAGAAAAACCAAATTAAAAAAAATAAAGGGAAAAAGAAAAATTTACCCATGCAACAAGATTTTGCTCTGCTGCAGATCTTGTATCATCAATTGCTTTTCGACCCGTAATTAGCTCTAATAACACAACTCCAAAGCTATAAATATCTGATTTAAACGTCAGTTGGCCCGTCATTGCATAGTCAGGAGCACAATACCCATATGTGCCCATCACTCGGGTCGAAACATGTGTTTTATCTCCAAGCGGGCCCACTTTTGCCAACCCAAAATCAGATAACTTTACATGATAATCCTCACCTAACAATATATTTGAGCCCTTCAAATCCCGATATATAACTGGTGGATTCATTTTGTCATGTAAATACTCTAACCCTCTTGCTGCACCAGCAGCTATTTTCATCCGAGTGTTCCAATCTAGCCGTTTTCTGTGCCGATGACCTGGCATATAATAATATTATGACTTTCAAGAAAAAAAATGATTCACCCATTAATTTCCATCATAAAAAAAGTAAATATTGATTTGCATAAAACTTTATGTATGGAGTGCCTCAAAAGTCAAGAAAACAACTTTCAATTCCCAATAGCTGTGTTTTATTAAAGCAGATAAAACTTAAACTTACTGTTAAAGGATTCCCATTTGAGAAAACTAGCTCGTAGATCAGCACTTGCATTCCATAATAGGTTATAAAAATACAAAATATAAGAAAGAGTAAATTACACAAATATTTACTTTGGGATCCGGATCATAATTAATTTGTTAAAAGTTTTCATTTAAAAACTTTGACAAAGCTTTTAACAGAAACTGATTTTAGGGAAAATGAATATTGACATGTTTCAAAATTAGTGACAATCTCAGATGTGTAAGGACCAAATCCATAGCTACCTATAAATCACAGGAACCATTTATGTATTTTACTCAATAAAAATAAAAGAATTTTAAAGCATAAATGCAAATACCATGTAAATGGTCTTCTAAAGAACCTAATGGCATGTACTCATAGACCAATAATCTTTGTTCTCCTTCAGCACAATAACCAATTAATTTCACAAGATTAGGATGATCTGCCATGCTTAATGTTAACACTTCAACAACAAATTCCCTAATCCCTTGCAACCCATCAGGATCCAATTGCTTTATAGCTAAAATCTGTAATTAACAAAGATATTTAACACTTTAATATGAAGTCAGAAAATGTATCACTCAGCGCCCAAAAGATAGTTGTAATCAATTTGTTAATTTTAACCAATTAGGCATCAAATTTTATTTCACTTGATTGAATTGTCTTTATGGGTAGGATAGGGTGATAATATATCCCAATATGGGCCGGGTTGGCTGGGTTGACCATAAACATTTTTCTTCACCCTTTTTGACTAAATAATAAATGAGTCAATTATAATGCAAAAACAATATCAATGCAATATAAATCTACAACTTTGAATAGAATGTGTTAGTAGTTTGCCTAAAACCAGACTTCAAATCACTTTCAACTTGTTTGACTCCTTTGCCACATACACTTTAATGCTACAGAAACAATCTTATTACAACAAACAAACATACCTGGTAAATCCCACTAATAGCACAACTATTAGTAGGGTCAAAAACTGGACTACCTAAAATTCAAAATAAACCAATTTGGAAGGTTTTGTGCAAATAAATAAGACTTTGTGTAGCATTCACCCCGTTTGACCCGTACCCTTTTTGACTATTGACATGTTAGTGATATAACACCACCCACATCTACCCATTAAAAAGTAAACAGGTAGAAACTATACCTCTAAAATACAACAAAACAAAGATCAATTTTCACGAACCTGATCAGAATCTTCAAATTTTCCTTTATAAACTTTGCCAAATCCTCCTTCACCCAAGAAATAAGCAGCTTTAAAATTATCAGTTGCATTCACTAATTGTGCATATGTAAATGTTCGTGCTTTTTTCATAGGACTTCCCTCTTCAGGGGGCTTATTCTTCTCAGCAAACCCATTGGAAACAGATGTTTGATTAACAGCTGGTGCATTTTCCTTCTTCACTTTGTCACACTGTTCGACTTTAATAATATCTAATTCATAGAAAATGAATAAACTTCAATAAAAAAAATGTACTATCGAACAAAATTAAAAAACCAGAGGAAAAGAGCGATCAAATAATAAGTAAAGTAAATCAATTTTCTGTTCATGTATCTATGTGAAAAAAAATCCCATTATCAAGCTGAACTATATAAGGGTGTTTTGATGTGCATCTTGATATTGATATTGAATATTCAAAATCAAAGCCATGATTAATTTCGGTGCTTATGTTGCCTAAATTGGGAATATTCACTTTTAATTATGTTCATTATTTCACATCTACACATAGTCATGATGAATTGTGTTTGTTCTACGATATTATGCCTTATAGTATGATGATATTGCGTTTTTACATATGTTGCCACACGTCATGTCACCGTTTTCATTTGTATTGGTAGCTCTTTATCTCTATATGTCTGTCTGTGTGTTGCTTGATTATGTTTGTCTATGTTAATCTTTTTATTCTTGGGTTAGGGGTGTATCTTTAGAAGGAGTCTCTATAGGTAAAGTTTGTCTACATCTCATACTTGCCAGTTGCCATATCCTACAAATAGTCATGCTATGAGTAAGATTTACTAGGTTGTTGTTGTATTTCACAAATTCCGGTTACATGAAAATCACAAAAGAAACAAGGGTATATAAGCAATTTTCCTCTCTCCTTTGATGATCAATTTTTCTAGGGCTACTATGTTGGTATATACTTGACCCCCCAAATAATCATATATATCATAAGCAAGAAAATTGTTGACACAAACACTAAGCAATTGAACAAATAATAACACATCCAAACATCCCTTGTTATCCAATGATCCTTGCCGGATTGAAAAAAAGAACAAGAATTTAAAGTTTCCAACATTTTAAGTAATTTTCAAGATCAAATTATTGATAAATTTTTAAGATTTTAAAAAACGAATTCATGATTCATCAAACAGTCACAGTTGATAGTTATGATGGATCAAAAAAAGATCAGCCACTAAGAGAATTAAGATCAAAAGTAACTTTTATCATCCGATGAGGTCACTGGTGACGATGATTATGAAGAAGAAAATTTCAGCATAAATTCACCCAGGTTAACGCCTATGAATACAACTTCTTGTAACACAAAAGTCATTCAAAGCTCACTATTAACCCAAAATTAATATGATCAAACAACAATGAAACCAGCAGCATCATCACGATCAACAATCATCCCATTAGAGATCCATCATTCAAAAATCAGAACTCATAAGAACACGAAGTCCCCAAAAAAAGAATTTACGACATGCATGTTTTGAAACAACAAAACCCCAATCAAGAAACATTAGAAATCAAACTTAAAGCACATAAATCCCCAAAAAAAAAGTACCAATTTTTACAGTATCGAATGATCAGACGGAAAAAAAAAAAAAAGGGAATCAAATTCATATCACATACCAGCAGTTTTGTTGTTCGATTGATCGTTGTGGGTGTTGTCGATTCGCTTGTTCTTGGGTGATTTTTTTGCAGAAGAATCTCCCCCGGCGCAAGGGAAACAACCCATGCCGATTTCTTAATCTCTCGATTTATACTTATATGATTGATGATTTTTCCTTAGAAATCATAATCACAATTGAAATTGCATCAAAAATCCCTCAAATTCTAGTTGTTTTTTGCTTTCCAAAATTCGACACGATTGAAATGAAGAGCAGAGAGAGGAGTTTATTGCAGGTTTATAGAGAGAGAAATAGAACAAAAAGGCAACTTATATTTTGTTGGTTAATATCCTTTTAACCCCTTTTGATTTGAAGAGAAACTAATAGGCCCCTCAAGTTGGAATAACAATGGAAGATTAATTGTATTATATTATTTTTCAACCCATAATGATCACTTTAGAATGTGTGAAGTTAACTTGCATTTTAGGGTGAACTTCATTAACCCTATGAAAATGAATGGGTTGGATAGGGTCAAGTAACAAGTCACAATAGACTCGGGTCAAGATAGGTGCATGTCATGATGAGTTTTAAGAAAAAACAGTTATAGTCTGTTTGTTATGGATGGATGCAATGGATAGAGGAATAGAATGGAAGAGAAAGTGGAATGAATGTGGAAAATAAATTGATCATTACCATTCCATTGTCATATTTGGTTACATCTGATAATAAAATGATTTATTACTTTGTTGTTTGGTAGACATAAGAAGATGAATGAATAGAATTAAAATTATGACTCGAGTCATGGTTTTAATCGTTGCTCGAATCATGAGTCGGGTCATGGATTGAGTCATGATTCGGTTCATTGGTCGGTTATTGTTTAGCTCATGGGTAATGGTTTGGTTGTGGGTCCGGTCATGGTTTGGGTCATGGGTTGAGCCATTGTTTGAGTCAAGGGTCAAGTAATTGTTTGAGTCATGGATCGGGTCGTGGTTCAGGTCGTGGTTCGAGCCATGGTTTGGGTCATGGTTCACGTCATGATACGGGTCATGGGTTGAGCCATAGTTCACATCATGGTTCGTATTATGGTTTAGATCATGGTTCGAATCATGGTTTCATCATGGTTCGGGTCATGAGTCAGGTCAAGGGATTTGATCATGGGTCGGATGATTGGTTGGATCGTTCCTTCAAGAGAAGGAATAAAAAAAAAACTTGTACTCCAAGGAATGAAAATTATCAAAAGTGAAGGAACCACTTTCCTTGTGAAATGGTGCATTTCGTTCTTATGTGGTAACCAAACATGATTCTTTTCATTGCAACGTAATGACTAATTCCATTCCACCATTCATTCATGCATACCAAACACTACCTTAGAGTCTAAATGTGTAGCTTTTAAAAAACAACAATTTAGTTCGAGTTAAAATAAGTTCTAAATAAACAAATAGTTTATTTTCATAATTTAAAATAACTTTATCATTAAATATATTATTGATTATTATCACTCGTTTGAATTTATTTTATTATAATAGTTTTTATGTTATTTGTTTTAATCTGCATTATGTTAAAGTGTTACTCATTCACTCTGTTTTATGTATGATATTATGTATTTCAACCAAAATACAAATATTGCTCACCAAACCAACTTATTTATTTTCATTTAAATGAATGTTGTCATGTCTAAACTTCATGTTTGTTAATTGTTATTATGAAGGAATTATTAATAATAATCTATTGCACATGGATTATTATATTCATATAGTATTCTTTCATACAGTTTCAAATACATGAAAACATTTCATTAATACGTTGATACAGTGTGCTTTGATAAAAACAAGTTTTTGACTTGTTGCACTTTTATCCTCTATAATAATATTTGGTTAGATTTTTGCATATTATTAAATACTTCCAATGAATGTTATGTTAGGAAGTCAAGTGTTACTAAATTATTATAGACTAGCTGCAGTTATAAGTTATCACCTTGATAAGTTTAGGGTTACGTTATTTTCACATCCAACTCACACACATCACACCCTTTATACGTCTCATATATGGGGGCAATCATATTGTGTATCAAAATTTGTTAGTGTCAATTGTTAGACTCATATACGTCGAGTATAAACTTATTCAAGATGTATAGGATCAGTGAAGATTTAAAATAAAAAAATTGGATGTGTGAATAAACAATCCCTAAGTTAATGTCTCACCAGATAGCTAATCATATGTAAATAGTGCTTAAATATGAATTCGTGTCTTATACCTTGTAGATAAAATAAATGTGTTATCACTTGACTAGTAAAACTTTCAGTTTATAATAATTTCATAATTTGTCTAATTTAAAGTCTAAATCATCTATGAATTCATAATATCATTAAGTTGTTGTTTGATAGTCTTTTAATAGTTATTAAGAAACTACTCTCTAATGGTTCATACCATCTTAATAATTAAAAAATAATCTTTAAGTCTGAATGTTTAAATAAGATTGCCACAATGCAAGTGGGTGTATAAGTGTATTTAACATATGCATTCTAATCATTACTTTCACCTTAAATTTTTAACCATTCTTTTTAAATGTATTTTTTTTACTCTTTTTAACACAATTCATCCTTTTCACATTCAACCTCTCTCTTTCATATCACCATTTCTTTTAAACAATTTTTTTTCAAAAAATATTTGGTGTTAAATTTTAGTTTGTAAAAGAGCCGTTGTTTTTTTTCCTAGAAACAAAAATGGTTTTTATTACTTGGGCCTCACATTTTCGTTGCATGTTGAAGCATTTCCTCAAGTGCAAAATTCGCATCCATCCTCTTCTTCCCTACCTCTTCATTAAACATTTCACACATGTAACCACCAAGTCACCACGTTTTATTAAAACCGAAGTTCTACGTGACATAACTAATTTGATGATGAAATTGCTTATAATCCTTCAAGATTCTTTAATTGTCTTTCTTTATTCTTTTGTGTGTGTGTATATTCTTATCTCACTTGCATGATTGCATCAAAACTAAAGATGTCCAAATGAGTCATCTAAGGACCCTCTCATAGGAGAAAAAACCACTATTCCCTTTATCAAATTGCATATTTTATTTGAGCCATTAGTGATCGAAAATAATTCTTAAAAGATCATACATACATCAACAAATTGTAATAGCTAGGTCTTGAAACTTGTTTTGAAAGAAAAAGAAAAGGAGGGAGATTGAAAAGTTGGTTTTGAATGTACCAAAAACATATTCCATATATATTAATTAAGAGCATATTTATTAATTTGTTATTAATCTTTACTTGCTTAAATTAATTAAGATTATTTAAACCAAGAATACTTCTAAGACAATGATTTGTTGCTTGCATTTGTAAAGGTGAGTTGGTGAGTTAGATCCCTACCCCTTTCTGATTTTCTCCTTTTACTCCTTCGATTTTGATTTTTAACCACATATAAAAATAAGAGTAAATTGGCATTTTCATTCATGCAGTTTGTTCACTTTTGTTATTTTAGTTTAAAAGTTTAAAATTTTACTATTTTCATCCTTATAGTTTCTATTTTATTGTCATTTTAGTCCAGTAAAATTTTAAACTTTTGGACTAAAGTGACAAAACCACAGGACTGAAAATAATAATAAAAGGGAAACCATAAGAACGAAAATAAAGAAATTTGAACTTAAACTGAAATTATAAAAGTAAACAAACCAGAAGGACAAAAATGACAATTTACTCTAAAAATAAATAACTTTTGATATTTCATTTGTCATTTTGAAATTATTACCTTTAAAATAAATTGCCCATTTATTTTATCAAGTTATACGTTCAAGTACGTGTTTCTACCTATGTTTCGATATTGAAAATCAAGCCTTTTTTATCACAACTTCTTTTGCTTCTTTTTACATATTTCATCATGTTAATGTCGTCATGCAACATGTGAGAACATTTGTTAATAATAAGTTTTTATATGTATTCATATGAAACTATTTCATATGTATATAATTTAAGGAGCTATACCATCCCTTCTCAATATATATTACAGGTGGGACACATGTTGATACAAATATATATAGAACGTAAGGTGTAAATGTGTGTTTTCAAAAAAATAAATAAATAAAACGTGGGATGTAGAGGGATTTTCTGGTGTTATTTGGCAGGAAAAATGTTGTTTACATATATTTGATTGTCACATCACTAGAAGATTACAAATGTCGGTATAATCGTTGACTCCTCTACCAGGAAATACTCCACGTAACCCAATTTGATAGATTCTTTTGGCCTTCTCAAATCTAATCGATCCCCAAAAGTTTATGTCAAACACGTAACATTATCATCGATTCATTATAAAATTATTCGTATATTATAGACTTCAAACCCAAAGGAAACTAATATATAATTGTTAATTCGTTTTATTTTAAGATATCATACGGCATATTGTTGGAAATTTGAATAGTTTCAAATTTAAAATGAATTAAAATCAAAGATTTTTCATATTATTCAATTAAATCAAGACTCTTCAAATTACATATATTGATTATATGTATTATGTCAAACTCTTGGTATCACCTTCATGCAATATAAATAGAAGACATATGTTGTCTTGTTAAGTTGTTGAAAAGAATATCATATCCCATCTCACACAAACTTTGAAGAATTTTCAACTTTCTCAACTCTTCAAGCTCTTGTTTAAGATATATTTTTCAGGTGCTAGGTTAATCCCGGCAATACACAAACTGTTTCGGTTGTTGTACCCTGGGAGACAGACGCGTTCGTCTTGAGAGGAGTCGTGAAATCTGTTTTAATGGAAGCGTATGGAATACATGCATCAACCACAATCATCAACACGTTTAATATATGTTGCAGTGACGCTTAAGTGTAAGACAATCAAGAATACTACAAGAAAGATTCATGAAGAATTTGATGCAGAAAACGGTTTGAATTATATATATATATATATAATATTTTATATATATATAAATTGAATTTTATATATATATTATCGTTCATTTACGATACATAATATTGTACTAGTTTGTTTCCCAAATATAACGAAAGTATCGTTAATATATTTTATTATTATTTTAATAAAATGTGATCCACCTCCTACACATATTACTACTAGTATTATAGTTATGCTTATTGTTATATATTTAGTATCAATATACAAATACGGATAAAGAAGTTTGATATCAATTACATGTATGAATATGCTCAATTACTATTGCATGTTTTCGTGCAATATAAAACATAGATTTTTATGAATATATTCAATTAGTTATCAGATAGTTAAACTACATTTCAGTTTTAATAGTTTGTTACTAGAGTATTTCAGACATGTCATCTGATTTTCCATATGTTGTTCAATTCAGTTTAGGTTTTTGATACTTCATTATATTACATGACTTGTTTATTAATATATTATTGTTGCATTGTTTATTTCATAATATGTTTTCAGTATTATATGTTAAGTTCTGTTAATAACATGTCAGTATGTTGTATTTTTTTTTATTTATTCCATTTATTGTTACTACTACTGATTTTTTTATTATAAATTTTTTTGCTCAATCATATTTTCTTATTAAACAATTTTTTGCTCAATCATATTAATTTTTTGTTATTAAACAATTTTCTAAATATTCCACTTTTTAAACAATATTTTTCATAAGGGAATCAAACATATTTAATTTGAGGATTAAGTAAGAGAGCAATCGAGGATCAAGACATTTCATATATTTTTCAATAATGTAATTAGAATTTAATTAGGTTCATCTTATTTATTTGAGATTTTTAGGTCGTTATTTCAATATATTGAATTATGTTTTTGGTTTAGTATTTATATATATATATATATATATATATATATATATATATATATATAAGTAACACATTAGCTTCAATCAATTTTAATCAAATAAGGGTGTTACAAATATAATGTGTTCTTTTAGGACACGAACAAATTGTAAATATATTTCATAACGTACTGGTCTTGTAACCAAAATCTAGACTAAACCCAATTTCAATACGTCTATTTCAATTCTCTTAATTAGCTTCAAGTTTTTAAAAGTAATAAATTAATTAATTAATGCAGACCGAGTCAACAGTCAACACAACGAAGTATTAAAAAGTGTCAACTTAAATAGCCAACCAGCATCGAGACTGTTTAATAAAAAATGAATTAAATTTATATAAATATTTATTTCTAGTATTCAATATATTAATTATCTATGACTTTTAAACTTATAACTTAGCATGCCAACCAAATTCTCTAACTTGTACGTCGACGGTTCTAACCTTTTTTCACCTTCTACTAACAAAAAAATATATAATTTTTTTTGTATACACACATACGGTTCTCAACTGCTATAAAAGTATTTTTGGAAGATTTTATCTATTCAAAGTCCACAACTTTTAGTCTCGCTAGTTCAAAATTCTAAAAACAATTTATAAGTAACAGTTCATGACAGTTATGCATTAATTCATATCTCTTATTAAACAAAAGTTATCACTGATTTAACATACACTTTTGGCTAAAATTTTTAAACGATGATTTGGCACATAAGACGGGAGCTGTCTTAATGTTGACAGCTATCGGTAGTTTCACACAATTTTGGTTAAAAAATTCCAACGAGGATTTGATACATAAAGAACGATTTTAATGCGATTATTATTTTATTATTTGTAGGAAAATTGTGCCAAAATTTAAAAACTGTCAAAAATTCAAACTAGAAAATTATGATGTGAGATTGTGAGATAACGACACTTTCTAACATTAAAGAGGATTTTATGTTTTGAATATAATGAAGATACATTTTAAGTAGTACAAGTGTTTTTCCTCTTATATGTTATTTGGTAACAAAGATATTAAATTATAAGAAGATCGAAAACATCACGATCAACATGAAAACATGACAAATTAATTAAATTTATTGTTTGTGTTTTTAGCATATTCAAGAAATAGATAATTTTATTTTTGATACTTAAGTTTTAATTTTGTTTATTTTATATTTTTATTATTTCAATTCTTTACTGTGTTTCCTTCTAATAGTTATTACAAAAAAGCATTATACACGATTATGGTTCAGTCATCAATCCAGTGGTGGACCAGAATTTTTTTTATGGGGGCGAAATTTTTTTATAAGTATTTGATGATCGTTATATAATATTTTTTTTTCTCTTTTGTTCATATCGGGTTAAGTTGAATCGGGTCGAGTCATTTTGAAAAAATACTAATAAAAATACAATACATCTAAAGATGTTCTTATCATTGACAAAATAGATGGGTTGGGTTGTGTTAGTTACTTAGGTTGTTAGCTAACAAATCAGAACGGGTGCAGGCCAATATGGGTGCAAGTTATGATGAATTTTAAGCAAAATCAGTTTGAGTTTAAATGAGTTATTTTAAAAAAAAATCAATTTTTGTTTAAGTTAGAGTGAAGTGTAACTAAACAAATACTTTAACTGAATAATTTTTAGTGACTTTTTCAACAAATATATTATTGATAATTTTTATCCATTTAAATCCATTATATTCACATACACATTGTATTAAGGTGTTACCCTTCACAACTCATTTTATGTTATAATGTTATCTATTTCAACCAAAATACAATATTAATTGTTTATCTAATCCTTCATATGAGTTAAGATTGTCATACCTATTTATTATCTACTGAGTTTGTTTTTTAATATATATCCAAAACAACATTTATAAAGATTTTTTTAAGTAACTTTTTCTCAAAAAAAAAAACAAGTATAACTATCACTTAAATTATCATTACAAGTCCAATTATGCAAATTTAAGGATGCGATTGTAAAATATTAAGTCCGAATTTTAACATATATATACTACTGAAAAAAAATATGCTCCCAAACTAAAAAGCGGGTACACCACTGCACCTATCTGAAAATGATATTTTATGTGTTTTGGTTGTTTTGATAAAGTTGGTTTTTTTTTTTTTTTTTCCCTAAACATGTGTACTTTCATGTTAAATAAATATTGATTTTTTTCCCTTCAAAATGCATGAAATCAATTCTCTTTCTATGACATCAAGCAACCAGATAACCAATGAATATAAAACTAGTTTATTACGGTTTTCATTGATGTAAATTTTACTTTGATTGCGCCCATTCATTCTTATAAGAATAAAAAATTATTAAACTGTAATCAAATATATGGCCAAGTCAAAGAAAAGGAAACGCAATTTACACTGATTTCAATGTCAAAACAAAACTTGATTGTCATGATGACAATTTAAAGAAAGTAATATTGCTATAAGGACGTAATAACAACCAAATTTTGGGTTATCATTAAGAGCACGAGACTTCAAGTAATTGATAAAGATCTTGATTAAGTTCAAATCTCTTCATAATTAAACAATTGTCTCTGAATAAACAATAACTTTTTCTTGTAAGTTTTATCCTGAATAATATAATCAAGTTACGTTATTGTTAAGCATATTTATTTGCTTAGTTTAGGGTTAAAAAAAATAAAAACAAAATATACACACACATATACATATACATATACATAATAGTGATATTTTGAAAGATCACCTTAAGTTGTGAAAGTCATAAAAAGAATGAAAAAAAACATGTAACACATATGCAATGCTAGACCCAAATGTGAAATGTTGCATACATGTTACATAGTGTTAAAAAAAAAATTTTAAATTGATTGACAAAATAATGTTACAGATCTTTAAAAATAATTCACATGTTACATGAGCGTTTTCATATATATATATATATATTGTGTTAAGTTTAATTAAATAGACTCCTTATCATAAAAATTGTAAAAAGGATTAATGATCATTAGATATATAAGATACAAATTTGAGAGTAAAATTCAAAATTTTAAAACGAAAAGTTGTTGATGTGTAATTTACTCATGATCGCTTTCCTCTCATTTTTTTAAACGTTCAAAACTTTACATACGATATTATTTTTAAAAAAATATATCTCATAAAAATGAGTATTTTTTATTTTTAAAATATGTATAGCGTTGATAAAATACATGAAAATTTTATAGGTTATTTTGTCTAATTGTCTTTTTTAAATGTTTGTATATAATCATATTTTTTTTTTTTGTTTTTCACTTGCGTGTAATTATTGATGTCTTTCACCTTACTCCGTCATTTTGTAGAAGTGTGGGGGCCTCGTGAGATCTAATGGTATATATTCAGCAGTGAACGATTGGGACATCACGTACCTTATCAACATTCAACAACTATAACTGAAATTTAAACACGTCAAATACATATCAAATATAAAATTTGTGAAACCGTCTTATTATTTTAAATTGGGATTGGTATTTACACACACATCTTTGTTATTTTAACACCTATTGACAATATACCTCTCATATAGGCATATACGAGACATATAACCATCTCTAACACCCACACATTTGACAATGAATGTCTTGTATACATCTATTATTGGACCTATGTGCCTATACGAGGTGTATAAGAGTTCAATCATTGACACTGAGAAATTCTGAAAAACAACGATTTGCTCACTAAACGTGTGAAGGGTGTGGGGTTGGTGTGTGAATAATAGGACCTTTAAATAACATTTGATTACCAAAGGGTTTCTAACTTAGTGGCGGGGCGGCCCTGAGAATTGGCGTGCCCAGGACGAGCCGGAAAAAAAGCCCCTTAGCGAATTCAAATATTAAAGCGGAGGTGTTCAAAAAACCAAAAAACCGTTTAATACTGAAAACCGATACGTATTCGTAACTTAAAAAATCGAACCGAATTCTAAATTCGGTTTTTGTTTTTGTTCTAGCTGTATCCAAATTACGAATTCGGTTTTCGGTTCGGTACCTAACCATATCCGAATTTCGGTTTTTAATTTCATTTTTTTTATAGCCGATTAAACCGAATTCAATTTTAAATTTATTATCTTATTAATAATATATAAGGTTGAATTCGGTTTATTCGGTTGAATTTGGTTTATTCAGATCGGTTTATTCGGTTTTTAATCGGTTTATTTGGTTTTAATCGGTTTATTCGATTGAATTCGGTCTATTTGGATCCGTTTATTCGGCTTTTGAGCGGTTTATTTGGCTTTCAGTTTGTTTATTTGGTTTTAACGAAAATTAGAGCCGAACTACTTCTTGAATTCGGTTCGGTTTTTTGATAGAGAAAAAAATTGAAAACCGATTAAACCAGACCGAATAAATCGTTATCCAAACCAATTGACATATTTAGTTTAAAGGACATGAAAGTAACTTCTTATACTAAAAAAAATGATTTTTTTCATACATTAAATAACATGTTTATAAATGCTTCTTTTTAGTTTTCCTGGTCGTATTAATTCTCATTTGAATGAATATATATATAGATATATATATATATATATATATACGTATATATAAAAAATTTTGTGCCCCCTCTAAAAATGGGCCCGGGACAGGGGTCGGGTTTGCCCCTCCCTTGGGCCGCCCATGTTTAGTGGTATTGCGATGAAGTGGAGAAGCTACACCTCATTAATGTCAGAGGTTCAAACATAAGCAAGGGAGAAGGTTTACAGATTTATCCGGTTCCCTACTTATCTGGTGGGTGGAGGTGTGACGACTGAGCCTGCCCTTGGATGTGTGTTAGTTTGAGCTTAAATCAGTCGTTCAGCCTGAAGCCTTTCACGAACAAAAAAAATAACGTTTGATTTTTAAGTTCTTTTTTTTTTTAACAAGAACTCATTTACTCATCTAGTAACATTTACTTGGTCTCTAACGTACGAAATTTAACACTCATATTTGAGAGGGAACTTTAACTAACACCCTTATGTGTTATTTAACAGAAATTTTAAAATAAAAAAAATGGTGAACCCACCACCATTGGCCAACATGAGTAACGTAAATCGGGTGACTCAGGAAAAATCGGGTGGTATCAGGCTTTGAATCTTAGTCCTTCGTTATAGATTCTCACCCTTACCACTAGACCACTGTCGCGGGGCAAGAAAATTTTAAAATAATAGCCTTAAATGATTAAAATATTGAATGTCATTTTCTTTTTCATTTTGGAACGTTTTTAATGTATGATAATTATGTTATCATTTAATGAAAATCGCAAAATTCAAACTTTAAGAAAAAATGTCTATACGTGACTTGAATAGGTAAAATATTGAATGTTATTTTTGTAGGATCGGGTTGTTGTCTCTAAACAACACTTCACAAGTATTTCTTACTTAATTCTAACAGATGCGGAATGTTCTGTTAGAATGATCTCACAATTTCACTCAAAGTGACACAATAATAATCTTTGAACAATATTAAGAACACAAGAATAATTCAAGCTCAAGGATATATTTCTCTCAAAGTGGAAGTATACAAGCAAGCACACTTCAAACAACAATACATTGGGAGGTTATATAGCCGAGGCTACAACCGTATACACTTAGGAATACAAGTTGGGTATACTAGACAAGTACATAAAGTAAAGCTTATTCTAGTATGTTGAGTGTCTTAACAGGCTAAGACACTCAGTCATGATCATTACATTAATAGACATTGACTTTACAAAGGACTATTAAATACAAAAGACATTTAATGTTGTTGATCTTCAAGGCTTCAGATGATCTTTTGCATTTAATGCAGCATGGGAGAGGTAAGGCGCTTTATCTGACTCATTACATGTTGTCTTTGACTTTACTCAGACCAGCATGTCTTGTGTCAGTACCTTTTGTACTATGAGAGTAAGCTGCTACAGTCTTTGTCAGAGGATAAACCTCGGAAGTCTTTGTCTTTAGTGCATAAGAAGATTCCTCGGAAGCAGTTGTCTTGTACAACCTTCGGCAGGAACCAGTTATCCTTCAGAAGCAATGTTGCTTCCGAAGAATCACTTCTTCCTTCCGAAGGTGTTTATTCAAAGAGACTCCTATACTTAGACAAAACAAGAAGTTTGGTGAGCATCAGCCTTTATTAGTCTTTACAGTCTCCCCCTAGGCTGATGCTACCAAAACTTCTAAGGCATAAACCTTGGCTTCCATGTACCCCTCAGTACCTGTGCCCTTTTTCTAATTAATCTGATAGCTGACCTCCCATCTGCTCCATTGTCAGGATTATTGAGAGGGAGCATATCTAGATCAAATATATAGGGTTTTGCCAACATCATCAGATGCAAAAGATCCACCAGTTTTATTTCTCCATTGTAATCGGTGAGGATGAATATCCTTTCTTGTGCATTGAAGCTCCAATTTACCAAAGGGATGTATGAATGCTCATGCATTAATCTGCTGATATCCCTCATGTCTTCTAGGGTTTGTGTAGTTTTGGGAGTTGCTTCAGATGTGGCTTCAAGTACTGAGAGTGTTGTATCAGGCTCAGAGTCTAAAGGGATAGTTTTTGTTTCCTTTTTCCTTTTAGCCATGCTCTTTCTTCTTGTGAATCTTGGTTTGTCTTGAGCAGTGGCTTGACTCCTCAGAACTCTGGCCTGTTGGGCTTCCACAGTTGATTCTACTGCTGCACCTGTTGTTGCAGTAGGCTGTGGCCCAATATCCTCATCCCTTGAAGGTTCTGTTCTCCTCTCTTCAGCCTGTGTATGTCTCTCAGGATCAGGGTTTGGTATTGATTGTTTCCTTGTAGTCTTCTTACCCTTTTTGTAGACTGAGGAGATTGGCATGTTATCCATACTTGGACTTGAAGGAGGAGATATTGGTTCTTCTTTTGGATTTAGGGGGAGCATGTTGGGGAACATTGCTTTTGTTGCTGCCCCACACATGACTTCTTCTCCCTCTCTGATCCCTGCACCAGAGAGGGGAAATTCTATTGTAGCTCCTCCCCCTAAACCTAAGCCTCTCATTAGGCTTTCCTTTCTTGCCCTGATTTGTTCAATTGAAGGTAACTCACCTCTTGCAACTTTGGCTTTTATATCTCTGATATGCATATCCATGGTTGAGTTCTTCATTGGGCCTAGCTGCCGAGCATGGAAGCCATATTCCAAGAGAAAGGCCTTGTTCTTGTCTCTGTAGGCCTTCTCTTTTTGCTCCTTTGTAAGTACACTCAGGGCCTTTGATGCAGCAACAGCTTGTTCTTGCTGCTGCACCTTGTCCAGCTCGGCAGCCATTCTAGGTACCGACCAGTTGATGACTTCATCAAAGTCATAACCTTTTTCTTCTAGCAAAGCAGAGAGTCTAGCTCGCTCTTCATCTAGAGAAGTGTTTGGTCGGCCCTTTGTTTTCTTTGGTCTCATCTCCTCCTGTTCTGCTTCCTCCTCTGGGGTTAGCTTACGTTTTCCTTTGTCATCAGCAGTTATTTTTGCCCCAGAGGAGATTTCTTCTGTTGCCTCACCAGCTGGTTCATTGGCATGTAGCTCCTCTGTGGAGGAAACATCCAGGATGACTGGGCCTTCGGAGGCAGCTGCAGCTTCGGAGTTAACCTCAGCATTCACTGTCTCCTCCAGTTGACCAATCCCCTTAGATGATTCCTTATTGGATTCCACAAAGGGCTCAGGAGAGGAAGAGAGAGCTTCAGCAGCTTCAGTCCCAGAAGGGGACACAGATTTCATGGAAATTGATTCTTCTTGTGCTGTGTCTTCCATGAAAACCTGAGCTGCAGTCTCAGAAGGAGACTTAGTCCCAAGAGGGGACTGAGGTTCCAAAGAGACATTTGATGTTTGCTGTTCAGTCTCTTTGGCAACCTCCCTTGTATCCTCAGAAGCAGAAGAAGAGGAAGTAGAAGAAGAATCTTGAAAATAAGTACCCAAGAAGTCATCCCATTCAGCAGTCAAAGTGACTAAGGATGGAGTAACTTCCTGTGCACCCTCCTCTTCTCTTGCTTCTGATCCTGACACTGCAGTTGGTATATTCTCCCCCTTTTTGGTAGCATCAGGGGAGGTGAAAGTGGTAGTAGCAGGATCAGGGTGAAATGGATGTAGAGTGACCGGGGGACGCCTCCTGAGGTCCAGAATAGTGGCATCTTTGGTTTGGACCTCAAGCCGCAGGGTAGCCACCTCAGCTTCTAACTGAGCTACCCTGGCTTGGAGGGAAGTTATTGTAGCCGTCAATTCCTGTGTGGATGTGCCCTCCTCTACCGGAGTAGAATCATGGGGCGATGGAGTCCTGAGCCTAGCTCTTGCACCTCCACCACCAGATGTGGTTTCTTGGCACCCTGGATTCCCTTCATTGAGAAGAACCTCAAAGAAGTCCTCCCCAATATAGGTTGCCGCAGGTGAGGTCCTATTGCCTGTACCACTGTCCTGTGGATCTTTATTAAGATCAACAGTAGTGGCAGCCTCACCTGCATTGACCCCTTCAGAACTACTGGGGCCAACCTCTGATTGAATAGGCTCTGGGTCAGGGAACCGAGCTTGTAACTGTGTCACCACTCTCATTAAAGTTTGGGAAGTGGGAGAGAGTGGTTCCTCCAAAGCTAGAGCAGGGGTTCCTTGAGCCTGGGTGATAGTATGGATGGGGGGCATTTCTGGATGATATGAACCTGGAGACTTGGGAGACAGTCTCTTATCTAATGAAGTTGCTTCATGAGAAGCAAACTCAATGATGGGTGCATCCCTTTGAATATTCTCAGATATGTTTTGTGACATAAGCTGAGGGCTTTCAGGCTGGTTAAGGGCAACCACAGGTTTCAAAGGAAGAACCTGTGGAGAAACAAGGGGTGTGGCTTTCACCTTAGGTAGAACTGTGCCCTGAGCAGTTCTTTTAACCTTTTTCTGTTTTGGTTCAGTAGAAGGGGCCTGAACAACTGTAGATAGTTGCACAGGGTTTCGTTTACGTTTGTAAGTGATTTTTATGGGGTGAGGAACAGAAGTGGAAGGTGTGGGTGCAGCATCTGTGGGGTTAACAGAGCTGTCACCTTCTGGAGCAGGGGACTCCATAGAGGAAAGAAGAGGAGTGAATGTCCCAGATGTCACACCCCCAAATTCCCATTCGCGGTGTCAGTCCACGTGGGTGTGACGTGGCCAGGATCATAGCTCTTGGTCATATAGAACGACTTCTATATGAGTTATACAATCACACAGTTTGTGAAATTAGACAGATTCATAAAAGTATGCAGCGGAAAATGTTAAACATCATAGTACATAAGTTGCAGCGGAAAATAATTGTTCAAGACACTACATAATAAATTGTTTTCAACTCATAACAAATGCACACAACGCCTAAGATACGAGTCTATATGCAGGCCAGACTCCTTAAGGCTTCCTTGTGTGTATCCTAGCGTAAGCTCCATCAGTTACCTGAGAATACATGCGAAAAGTGTCAACTAAAAAGTTGGTGAGTTCACAGGTTTAGACGGACACAAATAGTAAACAGATATATACTGGGCATGTTAAGTTTAGTTGTTGGATCCACGATCCGTGAGTGTGTCATGTCATCTTACCGAAACTAGACTGTTTCCATTTGCCTCCGCGAGTCATCGCTGAACTCGCCATTCACATCGATTATTACACTCGTTATGACCTCCGGTCAAAGTTGTTGCCGAGTGGGGCTAGTCAAACCCAGTAGTACTACGTAATAACGACTCGTTCGTAACAATTAACGGTAAGGATAAGTGAGGGCTTTATGCGATAATAGTTACACTCAAAAAGAAACGGTTTCACAACATGCCAGTCCTATATCTAAAACAGTTGCAGTATATTCTCACCCCAATAGTTTAGCAAATCAGTTAAGAGTAAAAGTGGGGCCGTAAACTCACCTGAGTCTAGATATGCGTTAGCTCAAAAGAGTACGTGTAGCTCGCCGGCTAGTAGTCACCTATATCACATAGGTACTATGAGTTTGTGTTCACAAGTGTGGGTCTCACCGGACCGTGTTAGTGTTCAACAACACTAAGTGGTTATGTAGGTCGAGTTGACCGTGTTTGACCGTGTCGATCGTGTTTGACCTAACGACCCGTTGGTGACGGTTTGGATCAAGTGTTCGTGTATCGTGCGGTTTTAGTGTCGTGTGAAGTGTACGGATACCAAAATCGTTCCCATGAGGAAACTTACCATTTATGGTAAGTTTCTATTTTGGGAAAGTTTCCATGTTTGGCAAGTTATGCATAAAATCATATTCCGATTATTCTAACACGCATATTTATCCTAAATGAGCATGTTATCACATAGCACATAGATACACATAGCCGGTTTAGCATAGTTTGCGCGTAAAAGTTTCCATTTATGGAAAGGTACTAAAATAAGCATATTTTCACAAATTTAACAATCAACATCGCTTATTATCATCATATTAGTCCTAACTAGTCTATCAATCATGCTCGTTACAACTAACATGTGACAATTTATAGAATTTACAAATAAAGTTACTATATTTAGTAATTTATAGAAATAACTCCAAATCAAGTTTCCCAATACATTTCTCTTCCAATAACATCATATAATCACTAAATGAACATGTTAGACTCAAAGCATTATCATACATTTTACCCATTTGTAATCTTGCAACAAAAAGTTACTATTTATAGTAACTTTGATAGAAATCATCCTTTTGACTATTCTAGACATTCCTATGCATCAAGTATCCATCACAATAGTTTCTAATCATCATTTTAAGCATAACATATAGATCTAAACACATGTATGTTACCATTTCATCAAGATTCACCAATATGTAACATAAAAGTTACTATTTATGGCAACAATCATTCAAATGACCATTCTTGACATAATCAACCATCCTAAATTATGTAGAACATCCTCAATAACACATCTAGCAACATTTCAAGATCAAAAATCATCAAATAACTCATGGATCGTGCATGCATGTGGATTAAAGTAACTATTTACTAACAAAATCAATAAATCTCTATTACATCCTAACAATTTCATCATAGTTCATCACCATAACACCAAATCAGTAGCAAATAAATATAATAACAGATGATTATCATACAAAATTCGTGACAATGGTGGTGGTGGTGATGCATGTGGCCTAAATGGCTTGCATGAGTGTTTGTGAGAGTTTTTAAACAAGATTGACCATAGGAACTACCTAATAACTCCTTGGATTGCAGAGATGAGACTTTGAGCAGGTTGGAATGGCCTCCACAGTAGCTTCAACTCGTGCAAGGTGATGGTTGGTGCTTCCTTGTTCACTTCAAGCTCCCAAATGCCTCCAATGGGTTCTCTAAGGCCTCCAAATGGCCTTCCAGAGGTTTGAAGATGATTTGCAGGTGACAATGGCGAAGAGTAATCGCTGGTAACTCGGGAGAATAGGTAGAGGATCAACAGAATGATTAACATTGGATTTATAAGATTTTCTGCGATTATAGGCCTGTCGCGTACCGCGACACCGTCCAAAAAGCATCTCCGCGTACCGCGGTGATTAAAATAATCATTCTGTTCCCGAAACACGCCGCGTACCGCGATGGTTGAAGATGATCGGTCGTCGCGTACCGCGACTTTTTTTCGGAGAATTCAAATTCTCCCGCTTGAGCTTCGCGTACCGCGAAAGCCCAATTGTGTGCCCATCGCGTATCGCGATGGGTCTCGGCTGAGCCCAATAGGTCCAATTTCCTTGTTTTGAACCGAATCTTTCGTATTTCTCGAATACGATCATCGTTTCTCAACACATTGGCTTTGTTCTAACTAAATTAGGTTCACCGAACCTAAGTGCAGTGTTTTGTGTTACAGATTGATCCGTTCACCAACGTTCGTCATTCAAGACACGTGCGATTGTTGTGCGATAATTCCTCGAATTATCGGTGTGTTCAGACTGTTGTGCCACGTGTCACACTAAATGCATTTATTCTAGTGCCACGTATGAAATAATAGTAAACATTATTATTAAAATAATAGAGTTGCTGACCTGGAAATTACGAGGTGTCACATCATCCCCCAGTTATTGGGAATTTCGTCCCGAAATTCAGTTCACGTGCTGGTGTTGGTTTGTTCGGCGAATAGATGAGGGTATTTGTTCTTCATCTGATCCTCACGTTCCCAGGTGTATTCCGGTCCTCGTCGTGAGTTCCATCGAACTTTTACAATGGGTATCTTACTATGTTTCAACTTCTTGAGTTCCCGGTCCATAATTTCCACCGGTTCCTCTATGAAGTGTAGTTGTTCATCGATCTGGATTTCCTCTAAGGGAATTGTGAGAGTTTCGTCCGACAAACACTTCTTGAGATTTGAAACGTGAAACACGTTGTGTACGCTACTTAGTTCCTGTGGTAGTTGTAGTTCGTAGGCCACCGGGCCTATCCGTCTAGTGATCTCGAAAGGTCCAATGTAACGAGGGTTTAGTTTTCCTCGTTTCCCGAATCGAATCACTCCCTTCCAAGGCGAGACTTTAAGTAGTACTCGGTCTCCCGCTTGGAATTCTAAAGGTTTGCGCCTTTTGTCGGCATAGCTCTTCTGTCGATCCCGAGCTGCTGCCATTCTGTTGCGTATTTGCACGATCTTTTCAGTTGTTTCATGCACAAGTTCGGGTCCGGTCAGTTGGCTTTCCCCAACTTCCGCCCAACAGAGTGGTGATCTGCATTTACGCCCGTAAAGTGCTTCAAACGGTGCAGCTCCAATGCTAGTGTGGTAGCTGTTATTGTACGAGAACTCCACTAAAGGTAAGTGAGTCTCCCAGCTGTTACCGAAATCAATTACACATGCCCGAAGCATGTCCTCCAAAGTTTGGATGGTTCGTTCACTCTGACCATCCGTCTGTGGGTGATAAGCAGTACTCATATCCAACCTCGTCCCGAGTGCCTTGTGTAAGGACTTCCAAAAGTGAGCCGTGAAACGACTGTCTCGGTCTGATATTATGGAGATCGGGACTCCGTGTCTGGATACGATTTCTTTCAAGTAGATTCGAGTCAACTTTTCCAATTTATCCGTTTCTTTGATCGGCAGGAAGTGTGCCGATTTCGTAAGTCGGTCTACGATAACCCAGATGGTATCGCAGCCACTTGTTGTCTTTGGCAGCTTTGTGATAAAATCCATGGAAATCTGCTCCCATTTCCATACTGGAATTTCTGGCTGTTGGAGTAATCCCGAAGGCTTCTGGTATTCTACCTTGACCTTTGAGCAAGTCAGACACTTACTCACATACGTTGCGATTTCTGACTTCATGTTAGGCCACCAATAAGTTGCCTTTAGGTCATGATACATTTTGTCAGAGCCTGGATGTACTGAGTATCGGCTCTTATGAGCTTCATCCATTACTACCTTCCTTAAGTCTCCGAATCGTGGAATCCAAATACGGTCCAGCAGGTAGTAAGCTCCGTCGTCCTTCTGTTTCATCTGTTTGTCCATCCCTCTCATGGCCTCGAGAGTGAGGTTTTCGGTTTTCAATGCTTCTTGTTGTGCGATCCGAATTTGATTTGGTAGCTCGGAGTGAATGGTGAGTTGTAGTGCGCGCACGCGTTTGGTTGTTTCCTTCCGGCTTAGCGCGTCGGCGACTACATTGGCTTTACCGGGATGATATTTGATTGCACAATCATAATCACCTATCAGTTCAACCCATCTGCGTTGTCTCATGTTCAGCTCCTTTTGGTCGAAAATGTGCTGTAGGCTCTTATGATCAGTAAATATTGTGCACTTGGTGCCATACAGATAATGTCGCCAGATCTTTAGTGCGAACACTACGGCTCCCAACTCTAAGTCGTGAGTTGTGTAGTTCTTTTCATGCACCTTCAATTGTCGTGACGCATAAGCTATAACTTTCTCACGTTGCATCAGCACACAACCGAGTCCTTGCTTTGATGCGTCACAGTACACCACAAAATCCTCGCACCCATCTGGTAGTGATAAGATCGGTGCACTGCACAATTTCTGCTTCAACAGATTGAAAGCAGCGTCTTGCTTTTCTCCCCATTCGAATTTCTTGTCTTTGTGTGTAAGGGAAGTCAACGATTGCGCGATCTTCGAGAATCCCTCGATAAACCGCCTGTAGTACCCGGCCAATCCTAAGAACTGTCGCACCTCAGTTGGAGTCTTAGGCGCTGCCCAATTCTTGATTGCCTCGATTTTGGCTGGGTCTACATGTATCCCTTTCTCGTTTACTACGTGTCCAAGGAACTGAACTTCGCGAATCCAGAAATCACATTTGGAGAATTTCGCGTATAGTTGTTCCTTCTTTAGTAGTTCTAAGACACGTCTCAAGTGATCGGCATGTTCTTCCTGAGTCTTCGAGTAGATCAAGATGTCATCTATGAATACGATTACGAACTTGTCGAGATACGGTTTACACACCCGATTCATGAGATCCATAAATACGGCCGGTGCGTTAGTCAACCCAAATGGCATGACCAGGAATTCGTAATGTCCGTACCGCGTCCTGAATGCGGTCTTTGGTATATCGTCCTCTTGTATCCTGAGTTGATGGTAACCCGATCTCAGATCGATTTTCGAATAGAAGCTTGACCCTTGCAACTGGTCAAACAGATCGTCTATTCGAGGTAGAGGGTATCGGTTCTTGATCGTTACCTTGTTCAATTCTCGGTAATCTATGCACATACGGAATGAACCGTCTTTCTTTTTCACAAACAAGACCGGAGCTCCCCATGGTGAGAAACTCGGTCTAATGAATCCCTTATCTAATAACTCTTGCAGTTGATTAGATAGTTCCTGCATTTCAGTAGGAGCCAGCCGATATGGTGCCTTGGCTATCGGTGCTGCTCCTGGCGTTAGATCTATCTGAAACTCCACTTGCCGTGCCGGTGGTAGTCCCGGTAGATCGTCAGGAAAGACTTCTGAATAATCGCGAACAACAGCAATGTCTTCAATCTTTCGTTCCTTCTTTGGTTGTTCGGAAATAAGAGCCAGGATAGCCGTGTATCCTTTCTTTAGATATTTGCTAGCCTTCATGCATGACATGATGTTTAGTGGTATCCCGCGTCGTTCTCCTTGGATTGAGATCTGCTCACCACTCGGTAACGTAACTCGTACGACCTTTTCGTTGCATACGATCTCAGCATGGTTTGCAGATAACCAATCCATTCCAATCACCACGTCGAAGCTTCCGAGAGTTACTGGCATCAGGTCGATCACCAACTGATGGTCTGCCAGTGTCAGAGCGCATCCTTTGATGATGTGTTGTGTTTCGATGAGTTTTCCATCCGCTAACTCTACGGTATACTTATAATCTAGTGGTGTTGGTGTCATGTCAAGCAATTTGCTAAATTCACTAGAGATAAAACTCCTATCGGCACCGGTATCAAATAATATACTAGCGTAGACATTATTTAAAAGAAACGTACCGGTGACGACGTTCGGATCATCTTTGGCTTCACCGGATCCAATCACGAATGCCCGGCCCTTAGCCGGGTTGCCTCCTGCGTTTTTGTTTTGCGGACAGTCTCGGCGCATATGTCCGGGCTTGCCGCAAGTGAAGCACCCCTTTAATGTGTTATCCTTGTTGGGGTTAGGGTTGAGGTTTGATCGGCATTCCTTGGCCAGGTGTCCGTTCCTGCCACAGTTGCTGCACCGAACTCTTCGGCATGGGCCGTGATGGTGGTATGAGCAGTTGTTGCATTTGGGGTTGTTGCCCCGGTATCCTCCTTTGTCCTGATTGTTCGGTTGGGTGGCAGTGAAGACTTTTGCAGGTGTGGGTCGGTGTTGAGTTGGCTGTTGGGGGGAAAAGGTTCGGTTGTTGTTGTTGGGCTCCCACTTCTTCTTGGGTTCTTGGGGTTTCAGGTGCTCACCCCTCTTTGGCAGTTTTCCCTGTGCTACTGCCTGATCAGTTAGTTTGTGGGCAAGTCGGATCAATGGTTGAATTGTGGTGTGATCGGAAGCAGTCACTATGCTCTGTATCTGCTCCGGCAATCCACTGATGAATTGCTCGATCTTTTTATACTCCGGCGTTACCATTGCCGGGCAAAGCTTGCATAATTCATGAAACCGAGTGCAGTATTTCTCGATTTCCGACCCTGCCATCTTGTGTACCCAGAATTCTTCCTCAAGCTTCCTGATCTCGTCACGAGGACAATATTCCTCATGCAGCATCCTGGTAAAGTTCTCCCATGGGATGGAGTTTGCAGTTTCCAGTCCGAGGGTCTGGACATGGGTATTCCACCAGGTGAGAGCTGGTCCCTCTAGAGTTCCTGTGGCGTATTTCACCCGGTTCTCATCCGAGCATTCAGCCATGGAGAAAACTGACTCCAGCTTCTCGATCCAACGAAGCAGTCCCACTGCTCCTTCAGTACCTTGAAACTTGTGGGGGTGACAGCTCAGGAAGGCTTTAAACGAACATCCCTTTGCCGCTCCCCCATGAGATCCTGTGCATCGTAGTTCAATGCAACGTGTTAGTGTCTAGGCTACCTATACTATGTTAGTCATGTTAGGCAAAAGTTAGTACCGTTGTTAGAGCCACTCGTCTCACTGGCGTGTCGGTTGGCTTCGTACTCTGCGAGTACCTTGTTGAATTTTCGTTCGACCATCATGTCGATCCGTGCCTTTTCGGCCTTGCGTTTGAGTCGGAGGGCATTGGTTCCTCTTCCCGACATGTTTTCTATATAGAGAGGTTAGAGTGTTAGTCATCAGATGCTAAGTGTTAGCCGAAGTTAGGATTGTTGTCATGTCAAATGTCAAGTTAGCTATCATAACAAAGCTTCAAATAACAGTAGTAATAATAAAGCAGATAATAATAATAAAGCATAATTTCCATTAATATCAATCTTGAAGTACAATAATTTGAAAAGAAAGTACAATGCGAGTTCTCCGAGCACATCCCGCTCGTCTAGGCTAAATAAGATAAAAGGAAAACAGTACAAATAAGGAAAAATCTACTAATCCGAGTCCATGGAGACATGGGAGATGTTACTAGCTGCGTCCCCATCATCGTCATCGTCCTCCTCCGGATCCTCGTCGGGATCCTCGTCGAACTCCCCTTCCTCGAGATCTTCGGCCTCGAACTGTGGCCCGTCATCCTCAGCTGGCGGCTCCTCAACAAACTGTGCCGCCCATGCGTTAAGCATGGCGTCACTTGCCTGTACCATAGCCTGAGTTTCGGATATATCTGTCCGATTCTCGGTAATACGCCCGTCATGCTCCTGCATGACATCAACTATCTGGCCATGCTGGGACATGAGCTGAGCCACTTGGAGACGTAGTGTCTCCACCGTCTCCTCTAGCCGATCCTTCTCCTCCTCCAGCCTGTCACTTCGCCTTTCCAGGCGATCGTTCTTCTCGCGAAGAACACGAACCTCGTCGGACAGCTCGGCGTTTCTCCGAAGCTCCCGCCGGGTTACAGCAACATGAGCCGCGAAGGCTCTCTCCATCGGCATCCCAAGTGCCGGTAGTCGTGGTCCCTCAGAGGTATCACCTCTGTACCGCGGGGTAGGTACCCGCTCAGCCACTATCCACTGTAGTAGGAGGCTAGGCAGCCACCCCCAGTAGCGCTCCCGTGCTAACATCTGGGTCCTCCTCTCCATCTCTGCATCTACCTGAGCTACTATGCTGTCGATCCTACGTCGACTATCCTCGGTCAAATCGTCAACGGCTGGGCGTTTGCCCGGGTTCCTGTTAGCGTTCCCGTTGTTGTCAGCCATCCTGTAAGTTTTCAGGTTAGTACATAATAGTTCAATAGAAGAATTAACATCAGGGTGCGAATTCTAGTGTAGTGTCTATTGTAGAGCAGTGGCTATAGTCTAAGTTTACTAAATGCAAACCTAGTTCCCTATAACCAAGGCTCTGATACCAGTCTGTCACACCCCCAAATTCCCACTCGCGGTGTCAGTCCACGTGGGTGTGACGTGGCCAGGATCATAGCTCTTGGTCATATAGAACGACTTCTATATGAGTTATACAATCACACAGTTTGTGAAATTAGACAGATTCATAAAAGTATGCAGCGGAAAATGTTAAACATCATAGTACATAAGTTGCAGCGGAAAATAATTGTTCAAGACACTACATAATAAATTGTTTTCAACTCATAACAAATGCACACAACGCCTAAGATACGAGTCTATATGCAGGCCAGACTCCTTAAGGCTTCCTTGTGTGTATCCTAGCGTAAGCTCCATCAGTTACCTGAGAATACATGCGAAAAGTGTCAACTAAAAAGTTGGTGAGTTCACAGGTTTAGACGGACACAAATAGTAAACAGATATATACTGGGCATGTTAAGTTTAGTTGTTGGATCCACGATCCGTGAGTGTGTCATGTCATCTTACCGAAACTAGACTGTTTCCATTTGCCTCCGCGAGTCATCGCTGAACTCGCCATTCACATCGATTATTACACTCGTTATGACCTCCGGTCAAAGTTGTTGCCGAGTGGGGCTAGTCAAACCCAGTAGTACTACGTAATAACGACTCGTTCGTAACAATTAACGGTAAGGATAAGTGAGGGCTTTATGCGATAATAGTTACACTCAAAAAGAAACGGTTTCACAACATGCCAGTCCTATATCTAAAACAGTTGCAGTATATTCTCACCCCAATAGTTTAGCAAATCAGTTAAGAGTAAAAGTGGGGCCGTAAACTCACCTGAGTCTAGATATGCGTTAGCTCAAAAGAGTACGTGTAGCTCGCCGGCTAGTAGTCACCTATATCACATAGGTACTATGAGTTTGTGTTCACAAGTGTGGGTCTCACCGGACCGTGTTAGTGTTCAACAACACTAAGTGGTTATGTAGGTCGAGTTGACCGTGTTTGACCGTGTCGATCGTGTTTGACCTAACGACCCGTTGGTGACGGTTTGGATCAAGTGTTCGTGTATCGTGCGGTTTTAGTGTCGTGTGAAGTGTACGGATACCAAAATCGTTCCCATGAGGAAACTTACCATTTATGGTAAGTTTCTATTTTGGGAAAGTTTCCATGTTTGGCAAGTTATGCATAAAATCATATTCCGATTATTCTAACATGCATATTTATCCTAAATGAGCATGTTATCACATAGCACATAGATACACATAGCCGGTTTAGCATAGTTTGCGCGTAAAAGTTTCCATTTATGGAAAGGTACTAAAATAAGCATATTTTCACAAATTTAACAATCAACATCGCTTATTATCATCATATTAGTCCTAACTAGTCTATCAATCATGCTCGTTACAACTAACATGTGACAATTTATAGAATTTACAAATAAAGTTACTATATTTAGTAATTTATAGAAATAACTCCAAATCAAGTTTCCCAATACATTTCTCTTCCAATAACATCATATAATCACTAAATGAACATGTTAGACTCAAAGCATTATCATACATTTTACCCATTTGTAATCTTGCAACAAAAAGTTACTATTTATAGTAACTTTGATAGAAATCATCCTTTTGACTATTCTAGACATTCCTATGCATCAAGTATCCATCACAATAGTTTCTAATCATCATTTTAAGCATAACATATAGATCTAAACACATGTATGTTACCATTTCATCAAGATTCACCAATATGTAACATAAAAGTTACTATTTATGGCAACAATCATTCAAATGACCATTCTTGACATAATCAACCATCCTAAATTATGTAGAACATCCTCAATAACACATCTAGCAACATTTCAAGATCAAAAATCATCAAATAACTCATGGATCGTGCATGCATGTGGATTAAAGTAACTATTTACTAACAAAATCAATAAATCTCTATTACATCCTAACAATTTCATCATAGTTCATCACCATAACACCAAATCAGTAGCAAATAAATATAATAATAGATGATTATCATACAAAATTCGTGACAATGGTGGTGGTGGTGATGCATGTGGCCTAAATGGCTTGCATGAGTGTTTGTGAGAGTTTTTAAACAAGATTGACCATAGGAACTACCTAATAACTCCTTGGATTGCAGAGATGAGACTTTGAGCAGGTTGGAATGGCCTCCACAGTAGCTTCAACTCGTGCAAGGTGATGGTTGGTGCTTCCTTGTTCACTTCAAGCTCCCAAATGCCTCCAATGGGTTCTCTAAGGCCTCCAAATGGCCTTCCAGAGGTTTGAAGATGATTTGCAGGTGACAATGGCGAAGAGTAATCGCTGGTAACTCGGGAGAATAGGTAGAGGATCAACAGAATGATTAACATTGGATTTATAAGATTTTCTGCGATTATAGGCCTGTCGCGTACCGCGACACCGTCCAAAAAGCATCTCCGCGTACCGCGGTGATTAAAATAATCATTCTGTTCCCGAAACACGCCGCGTACCGCGATGGTTGAAGATGATCGGTCGTCGCGTACCGCGACTTTTTTCGGAGAATTCAAATTCTCCCGCTTGAGCTTCGCGTACCGCGAAAGCCCAATTGTGTGCCCATCGCGTATCGCGATGGGTCTCGGCTGAGCCCAATAGGTCCAATTTCCTTGTTTTGAACCGAATCTTTCGTATTTCTCGAATACGATCATCGTTTCTCAACACATTGGCTTTGTTCTAACTAAATTAGGTTCACCGAACCTAAGTGCAGAGTTTTGTGTTACAGATTGATCCGTTCACCAACGTTCGTCATTCAAGACACGTGCGATTGTTGTGCGATAATTCCTCGAATTATCGGTGTGTTCAGACTGTTGTGCCACGTGTCACACTAAATGCATTTATTCTAGTGCCACGTATGAAATAATAGTAAACATTATTATTAAAATAATAGAGTTGCTGACCTGGAAATTACGAGGTGTCACACCAGAGAACTGAGCACATCTTGATTATCAAGAGTTATACCTGCAGTAGTTAATTCATCCACAAGTTGGACATACCTTAGGTACTGAGAAGACATATTCTCATTGTTTTGTTGACAAAAGTTTTCAAACTTCTGTTTCAGCATATCCTTCTTGTTTTCTTTGACATCTTCTGACCCTTCATACATCTGCTTCAAGGAATTCCACAGTTCTTGAGCAGACTTGCATTTCTTGAATGCATGTATAATGGAGTTCGGTATTGACATCTGAATTAGCCAAAGAGCTTTAGAATCAACTTCCATCTTTTTGTAATCTTCGTCTGAGTACATAGATGGATCTTTTGGTACTGCAGCAACTCCAGCACCGGCAGCAGCAACTGTAGGAATGTAGGGACCTTCAAGAACAGACTTCCAAAGTTTGAAGTCTTGGTTCCTGATGAACCCTTCCATTCTGACTTTCCAGGTATCGAAGTCTTCAGGTGTGAACATTGGTGGCTTGTTGAGAGTGCCATTTTCTGTATCATGTTTGTTTAGAGCAGCCATCTTGGACAGACACAGAAAATATGAGTGTTAATACTATGAGGGTTTATAAGAAATAGAACTGGTAACTTGATGATGATTAGTCAGTCAAGTTCAAGAGCCAAAAGCTCTGATACCACTTGTAGGATCGGGTTGTTGTCTCTAAACAACACTTCACAAGTATTTCTTACTTAATTCTAACAGATGCGGAATGTTCTGTTAGAATGATCTCACAATTTCACTCAAAGTGACACAATAATAATCTTTGAACAATATTAAGAACACAAGAATAATTCAAGCTCAAGGATATATTTCTCTCAAAGTGGAAGTATACAAGCAAGCACACTTCAAACAACAATACATTGGGAGGTTATATAGCCGAGGCTACAACCGTATACACTTAGGAATACAAGTTGGGTATACTAGACAAGTACATAAAGTAAAGCTTATTCTAGTATGTTGAGTGTCTTAACAGGCTAAGACACTCAGTCATGATCATTACATTAATAGACATTGACTTTACAAAGGACTATTAAATACAAAAGACATTTAATGTTGTTGATCTTCAAGGCTTCAGATGATCTTTTGCATTTAATGCAGCATGGGAGAGGTAAGGCGCTTTATCTGACTCATTACATGTTGTCTTTGACTTTACTCAGACCAGCATGTCTTGTGTCAGTACCTTTTGTACTATGAGAGTAAGCTGCTACAGTCTTTGTCAGAGGATAAACCTCGGAAGTCTTTGTCTTTAGTGCATAAGAAGATTCCTCGGAAGCAGTTGTCTTGTACAACCTTCGGCAGGAACCAGTTATCCTTCAGAAGCAATGTTGCTTCCGAAGAATCACTTCTTCCTTCCGAAGGTGTTTATTCAAAGAGACTCCTATACTTAGACAAAACAAGAAGTTTGGTGAGCATCAGCCTTTATTAGTCTTTACAATTTTTTTTCTTTACATAATGTTTAATGTATGATAATTGTGTTATTATTTAATGAAAATCACAAAATTCAAACTTTAAGAACAACTGTCTATAAAGAAACACAATGCATTAAATGAAATGTTAGAAGCTTTCCGTCATTTTAGCAACAGGGATGTCCCTCCTATGAAAAGGTTGTCTTAATCTTTTTTTAGTACAATTATTTATACTATTAATTAAAATAAAATAGTATATAATTAATATTTTAAGCTCGCATAGTCTTTATAAAGGTAACCATCAAATTTATTATATTACATTTTTTTGAATGGATTAGTATAACGACACTTAAAACGAGATTTCAACTGTCTCATCGGATTTAACGCTCTGATGAGTATGCCCAAGCCCACCCATAAGGCATCTCACAACTAGGTGAATCTCTCATTTTGTGTCAGCAAATATATTTCGGTCCGGATTAAAACTAAAGATTTCTCGTAAAGACATCAAAAGGGTAACCATTAGCTACAAACCAGTTATTTATTAGATTACATGGTCATGACTCATGAGTAGTTGTTTTAATCATTTGACTAGAAATTTTTTTAACCAAAAACCTTGATTTAAATTTCAACAAGAACCCAAAAATAAATTAAAGAAACGATCCAAAAAAACTAAAAGCAAAATATTGTACCACCAGAAAGTTGAATAAGCAAAATTCTATATATTAAATAGTAAATCAAGTTTTTTTTAAATGTTTAACTAAAATTACTTTTTTTAAACAAATAAGCTTACTCATCTCCTAAACTACACCAAATTAATTTCACATTTACATGTGATTAAACTCGTGACCTTCCCATTAGTCCGTTTTAAGATACAAAGCCTTTACAAAGATGTCTAGTCTTAAAAGGATTTTTCTCTAGAATCCCTCACTTTTTTTAGGTAGTACATATGTATGTATGTATGTATGTATGTATGTATGCATATTAAATTATTGTAATTGCATGATATGAATCTTGGTTACTATTAGGGGTCCAAGAGTTTACAACATAAGTGGTTTTTCACGAATATAAAAGAAAATGAATTAAGTGAATTTGAAATAACAATATATTTAAGGGCCAAAACATGAAACTCTAGAAATATTAATTTTACTTTTGATTTTCTTAGCTAAAGAGACACTCCCAACATGACCCAGGGCCTAATCAGACATGATATCTTCTATTGGGTTGGTTTAATTCATTTTTATAGCAACTGAAAGAGCAGACCACATGTTCATGTCACCAAGACGCTCTCAAAAACGAACCCTTTGTAACATTTTGACTCACAATCTTAAACAACAATTAGACCTACAACCACCAACCATCATTTTTAAATTTTCATGCATTAATTTTGACTCGCTAACTATGACCGAAGGCTCGTGTTTTTATGGACCCCTGTGCCATCCTCGAATCTTCGAGGGCCAACCCTTTATGTGATTATGTCTCGCTAATTATTTGAGTCACTAATTTTGTCATGTCATGAACTCATCAAGTGGGATAAAAAAATGCAACCAGTTATTAAATCATTTAGAATTATCGTTGAGATAGGATATGTTTGAGAATTTCAGATATTAAAACTAGACTTGCTATTGGATCGTGTAAGGAATCAATTTTTGAAATTAATATTTCTACTTTTTCTAAGTTCAAGAAATTTGATTGGGATACTCCAATACAAATCTTCTGTATGCGTCCCTCTTTTGGTGTTTTTCACCAAGAAGATGACTGTATATTCCGGTTAACAGTTAATTCCGTGTTTTTGATTTTTTTTACATCCAATTACACTAAAATATACAATAGGATATGCTTACGTATGAAACACAAGTGTTTATGCATAGTTTGAATAAGCACGATAAGTTTGCTTGTCATGCTTAACTTTTCTGTTATTTTTTTATCTTTCTAATATTCTATTGTATTTTATCAAAATAATGCAAGTTTAGACCAGTTTTCAGAATTGAAGACTTATAGTAGTTAAAAACGGGTCATCGTTTGGGCTTCACATTTGAGTTGGTTTGGGCTAATGATTTAAATGTAAAGATTTATTTATGTAAACTTTGAGTTTTAGAATTTTTTTAAGAATTATAGTACTTTAAACTTTTTTTATATATATTCGTACAATATCCTCTTAAGCTGGAAACTTTTAGAAAATACGATTAGCTATTAAACTTTATTTGTAGTTAATATTACTATAGTGATCATTAATAATATTATAGTCCATTTGTCAGAGGTATTACCTATTTAATGATGGTTTAGAGTTCAAATCAAGGCTTATAAAGTAGTTTTGAATTCGGATAGGTTTGCGTTAAAACAAAAGATTATGAATTTTAGTGATTTACTTATGAAAATACATTAAAGGTTAGAACACCTTTAAGGACATCTGATAAAATTGAAATGAAATAGGGAAATAAAAATTATGCAAAACATATTACAAAATATATTTTTAAATATCATTATCATTTAACAAGAGAAAAAAGTAAGAAAATAAAATACACTAGATAATGATACACATCTCATTTAATATGAGAAAGAGACGTGAAAATAAAATTGAAGAGACAAATAAAGTAAAACTTCAAATTATGATATAGCTTTTTATAAGGTTTAAAAATACATATATTTAACACAAATTTCTTTTAAATTTGTTTATGATTATGGAAGTAGTAACGTCTATCATTAACTAAAGTGAATATTATAAATATAACGTATAAAACAACAAAGTTTGCTGACAATTTAGTATCATGTTATTCTTGCACTCATCTTACACTCTTCATACTCTTTATATGTCTAGTTTATCTTTATATACGAGGCATATAAGGGACAATTATTGTTCATCATACTTTAGTGTAAATAATTATGCACCTAAACGCCTCGTATATGTGTTACATGAGATGTATATAAGACCAATTATTGTTGAATCAGTATGTGTCGGAGGCTATACACCTCGTATATGCATATACAAAACATATAACGTTGTTCGGGGTTGTTAAAATAAAAAAAAAATTAAGTGTGTAAGTAACCAGTCTTACAGTTTTTTCTTGCGTACTTGTATCCAATTTATAAATACGACCACCATCACATCTTTCCCGTCAATCTCCGCCGTTTGCCCGTTTGTGATGAATCTAATAATTTTTGCTAAGGAGGAAAAATAAGTTGGGGAATCGGGAAAAATAAAAAAGTAAATGATCATAAAATTGTATGAAATGATATTTTACAACTTAAATAATATACTTCAGTCAATATGAAATAACAAATCATCTTACACTTCGTCTTTTACGTATTTTATTTTTAGGAACACTCGATTAAATCTTTTATTGGTAACATTGCCCAATCATCTAGTTGTCCCGAGTAATGTTATTAGATAAATTGTTACTTGAATAATTAAAAAATATTTTTACAAGGGGAAAGTTAATATGGGGTTGTTAAACACCTAACTTAGATGTGAAACCCATCAAAACGACGTATTTTTGATTAAATATCATTAATTATGGTATGTGCAAATTTTATGGAGTAAAAATAGGATAAAAAAAATTACCATAATTAATGAAATTTAATCAAAATTACATCGTTTTGATGGGTTCCACACCTAATTTAGGTGGTTAACAACCTCATTATTCACTTTTCCCTTTTTATAATCATACTTACTTATTTAAACAAAGAAGAAACAAAATTAAAGATCAAGAAACAAAATTAAACAAGAATAATTAAATTTTAACTAAATACTTAGCCAAACTTGATTTAAAAATTTCAAAATAATGTGTCCCTCAACAATTCTAAGTTGTATCCGCTACTGACCACTGTGCATTCTTCAAAATAAGTATTTATACATATGTTATTGTACAAACTACTCATTCTTCAACATAATTCAACTAACACATACGTAGTCATACTTTAGTTGTCGACGGGTCACAGAGGACAAATCATGATAAGATTGAACTATTTTGGCTTTTTATAAGCATATATTAGTTTAATTACCACCTCTAATTTATAGCAATAGAAGTTTTAAGCATCTTATAAATCCCGGAAAACAAAAGGGAAGAATTTAGACATATGAAACTTGAAAGTACATCTCCATGTGCATATATAAGATGCCACTTTGTCAAAAGAAATAGGTGTTCTAGAAAGGACTACTTTATGCTACTATTATACATTAGATTATTTATATTGTATTCCTTCCTCAATTGTAACATAAAAAGTTCTAAAATAAACAGGTCAAGCAGGCCCTGAAAACCAAAAAAAATTCCGAGATCTGGGGCGAGAAAAAAATGGGCCCTTTTATGGGCGACCCTGAATTTGATTTGTTTGGTTAATCGATTAAACAAAATTCAGATTTAAATTTATAATCTTAATAATAATTTATAAGATTAAATTCGGTTTATTCGTTTTAACCGGTTTATTTGAGTTTTTATCAATTATTCGGATCAGGTTTATTTGATTTTTAACCAGTTTATTTGGTTTTTTATCGGTTCTAACCAAAACCGAACATAACTATTTCTCAAATTCGGTTCGGTTTTTGGATAGGGAAAAATTAAAAACCAATTAAACCGAACCGAATAAACCATTAATCGAACAGATGAACACCCCTAGTTTAAAGGCATTAAAGTAACTTACTATATTTTAAAAAATATACTTTTTGTAACCCTTAAAACATGTGTTTTCAAATGTTTTTTTTGTTCTCTTCAACTTATTGGTTCTTATTTGAATGAATTTATATATATACATATATCTCAAAAATTTTGTGCTTCCTAAAAAATAAGCACGGGACGAAGATCATGTTTGCACCTCCCCGGGCCGCCCATAGGCCCTTTTAAACATTGATATTATATATTTTTTATTAATTTTTTATTTATAATATATAAAAAAATAATTTCGAGCCCCCTAAATTGTCGGGCCCGGGGCGGTCGCCCACCTCGCCCCTCCCCAGGGCCGGCCTTGAGGTCAAGCGAGGTTGTATAACATGTTAAAATAAGCTGAATTATATTTAGTTCACTCATAATGTTTGTTTCTAAGGTGGTTAATGATGGTGGGAGAAAGAATTGGCATAAGATTATCCGCAGTAGTCACCACATTAAAATCATTCTTCACCGAAATTTTTATCACGTTATCACCTTATTGAAAACCTTAGAACCCATAGTAATGACCCCACTAAACCACAGTGAGAGAAGAATAAACTAGGTGTGAGAGAGGAGAAAGCGGGTAGCGGGAGCTGTGTAGGGCTTGAATTTGTTCCCGCCAGGCTAGGGAGGGGGCGGTATTCCCATGCACCAAGGGAGGGTGTGGTGTTCCCGTTGACCCCCGCCCAGAAAGCAAGCTCCGCCAAGCCCGCGGCTCTCCCATTATGCACGGTCTAAGGTGTTTCATTTAATGGAATTTTTATCTTTAATTTGTTTAGAAAACTTTTTGACGTTTGCCAACTTAATTAAGTCCAAAATTAACTAGTAAAAGAAAGAGTTATAATTGAAAATGTTTAGATATCTGTTACTCTGTTAGGACTGATTGGACCCATAAGGTCCAACGAACAAGTAGACCCCATATTTTGTATTCCAAATCAGAAATCCCCAATACATAAATTTCAAAACGACCATTTTATATTTCAAAGACCGGGTTTAATCAAGAACCAAACTTAAGGTCTAGTATTCTTTAATAGTTTAATAACAGGCCCAATACTTACGACAGCATCTCATCATCTCATCGTCACCTACATTACATGTATATAAACATAGAAATATAGCATCCTTATAGTCTACTCTTATTTAATAGTTTAATAACAGGCATGACATCTTTTGATCATCACCTACATTACAAGCATATGAATATATAGAGTGTATATTAATCGTTAGCTAAAAGTGACTTTAACTTCTAACATAAAAGATCAAGTGTATTAAAAAATGCTAAAGGGTGATTCATTTATTTTGAATGTTTTTCTTTTGTAATCGCTTATCTTACTTTAATTCTTAAAGGCTAACAATGTATGACAAAACAAAAAAAGAAAAAAAAAAATATCATCTAAATAATGATAATCTAATTAACCATAACAAGATCAACATTTATTATACATGTACAAGACTATTTTTAAAGCAAAAGAAAATAATTTATAGTCATCTGGTTTAATGGGTATATGAGTACTTTTCTTTTCTTTTATTTTAATTTTAAAATAAAAACTTTGTGTCTATATATATATATTTATATATATATATATATATATTTAACTATAACTATTATTATTTTCTATTTAAAAATCATTGTGTATATATGTGTGAACACTTCTTTGCTAAAAGCGTGCCTCATTTCACATTTTGAAGAGATGTTTAGGAATTGATAATGATATAAATGGACGTTTAGCCTCGAAGATTTATCGTGAACACGACGGTTTAATCCATGAAGGATTGGAGATTAATTGTAAACGGTCGTTTAGCTTGAGGCAATCAATCTAAACATGGATGATATGCTCTTAAAAATCAATTAAATTAATACGATTTTTGATTAGTGGAATATGGATGTTTGTTTCGACGCTCGTTAGAGAATAACAACCGATCATGTTATTTTCACATTCATCTCACACATTCCACATCCTCTATAACCCTCGTATATATATGAGGCAATCATTGTTTGTTAAGAATTTTTAAGTGTTAGTGATTGGATTCATATGCGTATCGTATAGTCTTATATGGGACGTATATGTCTTATATGAGACATCATAGTGGGTTATACAGCTCGTATAGACCTACACGAGACGCATAACAATTGTGATGTGTTAAAATATAAAAAAAATTGGTGTGTAACTACTAAATAAATAAATAACCAATTCCATAACAAAACCATAGAGAGATTTAAAAAAAAAAAGCTGGTTATTCACACACCCCACTTTTTTATTTTAACATTCTTGCCGATCCTATACGTCTCGTATAGGTCTATACGCAGCGTACAGCCCCGCGTATATGTCTATACTCATCGTATATGAGTTAAATGTTGGATCGATTCCTTTGGTTTAGATGTAAACATGAATACGAAATCAGTAATGAAATAGAGATTAGATGAAACCTGTGAATCCAGTGAATGCGTTGTTGATTCCAGACATCGTTCCTGAGAGATTCCTGAGATGATGATCTTGACCGGGTTCCCGTTTAGGGTGTATGGTGAGGATGGAGTTAGGAGAGAGGCTCGATTATGGTGGCTCACGAATTCTCTAAGAGATGAGGAGGATTCGTGTGTGATGATGTTAAGAGAATGTGAGTAACCTTTGATTAGGAGCCATTAGTCTCTATTTATACACCCAAGGGGAAACCCTAATTAGGATAAATTAGGATAATTATGTCCATCAAATAATTATCTATCTGTTAGGGGTATTTAGGTAATTGATCATATTTAATTAAATAATCATGAGGGTCATATTGTAATATTTAGTCTTACATTAAATTATTGACACATTTGTGGGTTCAATGCGAAAACTGTTATGGATTAAATTATAAGAAATTTTTTAAATCAAAAATTAAATGAATATTTGTGAACAAAAAGTGTGGCTTGTTCTTTTTAGAATGCCAAATACCCAATGATTAGTTACGTATAGAGCCGCGTATAGTATTTATACGTTGCATATTGGTTTATACGTCTCGTGTATGAATTCAATCATTAAAACTGATAAGTTCTGACAACGAATGATTGCCAAGCACAGAAAAATAACAGAAAATCAGAAGTTATCATTATGGGACCCATGCAAGATGAAATTAATGGCGGCTGCTGAAGAAGAATGACAGAAAATCAGAAATTTACACGAATTGTAGGTTTTCAGTTCAATAAATTTCCAGGAAAAAAAAAGTTACAAGTAACCAAGCGTCAGGTACAACTGATCAGATACACTCATACACCACCAAAAAACCTTCCACAATTACACAGAGAAAACACATCCGGTTCCCAATCATTATTCACTAATATATCATACACTGATAACACGATTTTACAGGAAGAAATACAATAGAGGCCGGCCGGGAGGAGAACCAAAGCACGTCACAGATCATCGACCATTGTTTCCGTTTAGAGGACGCCGGAATCAACCTCCACCGGAGCACCGGCGACTCCATTACCGGCGGAGGTGATGGAGACGGCGGAGATCCTAATGAAACCAAGGGTTTCCCTTGTCTTGACAGCGAAAGAAACGAGAACACTGACAACATCTCTGAACACGTGAGCTTTGATCTTTCCTCTTTTGATGGACGGAGCCATTGGTTATTCGAATCAACGGTTGATCGGAATCCGGTGAACTTTTAATAAGTTTTTTAGTATAGTACTGGGTGTGGGGTTTAACGGTTTTTATAGGTCAAATATGTGTTGCTTGTAACACTTTTAGCAACGACTAAAATTAGACGCGCAGGATTGTATGACGTGACGGCAGATTGGATGATTAATATCTACACATTATTAGGTGACGATAATTTAGGGGCTGAGGTTTTAAGGGGCCCTGGGTGCCCGGCTCCTGCCGTTTTTATGGTCAGATGCCTCGATATTGCTCGGAAAATTTTAAACGTATTGAGTTCGGCCCCTTCGGTTTTTCTTTATATAATTCCTTAGGCCCTCTTAGATTTTAAAAAATAATAATGTTGAACTAATATTGTAAGTTTTAACATTACTTTTAAACGTTCACATTGTCGGTTGTTATATCATTTTTTAGCTGATTTTGAGTTTAAAGTTTGTTTTGGGTCTTAAGAATTAAAATGACTTTAACTATTAAACATTACATGTTTACCTATTGATTCGGATTTCGAGTGTATAATCAATAAGTTTAAATGTCGTCGCGCTGAATTGTGATTCTTCTTTCGAGTACTCATTTTTTCGTCTTACACATTTTATGTCTTGCTTGATACAAACGTTTTTTTTTTTTTTTGAGGGGAACAAATATATGATAATTTAAATTTTAAATTGTTTGATCCAACCTAAATTAGCATTTGTCGACCCGGATTTTTAGCCCAAAACATAGCAATGAGAGAAAAAAATTGGCCCTTAACTTTCCGCCCCCTTAGACATGTTTTTCAAGCTCCGCCACTGGACTATATCATTAAAAAACATATACGTGAGAGATTGGTTATGCAAATTAAAACTTAGATAACGCTAATCTACCTCGTTCTGTATAAAATTTTTTAAAAGGCTGTCAAATTGTCAAACATTTTACGACCTTTGTTAACACGTGCTGTACGAGTGACATTAACATTACTATGACTTTTTTATTTTTTTTCTTTAAATTCACTTTTGTGTTCATGGTTTTGAGTCGGGTTAAATACATTATATTTATTACATTTTTTGTTTATTGTTGTAATATGTTTATTTTATGAATGTTTTTTTAATCTAGAAGCGTAACAAAAATAATATTTTTTTACTTTTATTTCATTTAAACAAATCTGATCAAACGTGATATTTTTTAATTTTATTTAATAAATTAAACCTAGTTTTCTACTTTTCTTAACGTTAAGTCGTGAGAAAATGTAATTACAGTCATGTGAGCTTATTATTTGTTTGTACACTGAGCTTGGTAAATCCAAAGTCTTGGAACCATATTTTAATGTATTTATCATATATTTAGGGTAATTTTCATCCATTTATATATTTAAAAGAAGTTTAAAACGCTTCAAACAATAAAAACAAGTCTTGTGACCAAATTTATAACTTTAAAATAATCACACAAAAACAACAGAAACCAGTATCTATAACGAAGTCGATATTCGGTTTCGATTGCAATAATTCTAATAGCCAAACAATTGGTTTCGATGAAACATAAAAACCAAACCAAACCACATCCTTAATCATCTCTTTCATATTTCTTTCAACACATTGATTACGTGTGTAGGAAAGGAAAATTAGAAAATACAACCACCATACCAACTAAAATCGAATACAATTTGAGGAGAAACTAAAGGCTCATGAACAAAGAAACATGCTCAAGAAAAATAATAATAAATTTGAAAAATAGTACAATTAAATGAGCAATTTTTTTTTACTATTTACACATATTATGCTCTGTACCAAGCTCTGCATCTTTGTTATTTACTATGCAGGACCATTACAGGTGATCACACACACACAAGATATAAATTGAACAATATAATACACGAATACTACATCAGATATAATTGCTTAAACCTAATTCAAAAGCGCAATTCATCGATTCTGAACATAAAACACCGGAATCGAACAGATCGATCGTTAATTTTCATCATATGCCGGAATCAGAAAGTTAATCTGAGATCAAATCGGGTCGTAAGAGGATAAAAGTCAGGTCGTACATATTGAACTGCTGCCAACTTCTTTTCCAGTCTCTTTGTTCTTCGTCAACGTGATCTTCGCTTGTGAAGCTACATAAACCACCAAATTCAAGATCTGTAAAATGATTTTCCGCTTGATTTGACCTCGTCGTGGTTGAATCATCGATTTATTGAACGATCGGGTCGATTGGTTGGTGTATAAATATGTAGAGTTCATTTCTGTGTAGATTGAGAATGAAATGCAGGAACTGATTTTGAAGAATCTGAGAGAATTTATGAAGAATTAAGTGTGAGAGTGGTGATTTATAGGACTATGTTGATTTCACTATTTCATACTTTGGGAGCACGTTTTGGCTAACAAGCCCTTCAAGTTGTGTTTATGTGAACTTGTCACCTTTAATTTTTACTTTTGTTAAATAAACAACCACCCATGGCATTATGATTTCGCCGACCAATGTGGTCCTATGAGTGATGGAGTTTAGTTTTATGAGGTTTTAGGTTTTAATCCCGACTTAAGGAGGTTTTTATAACATCAATGGTTTTCTTTTGGATTGTCCAGATATATATAATATGGTTGATGTGCGAGCTTTCATTCAAGAATGTGACAACAATGACAAAGCTTGAAGAAATATAAGAGGTGGAAGTTCAGGGGACTTAATAATTTTGTTTCCCTATTGCTATGTATCGGGTCAGGATGGGTAAAACAATAAAAAATATAAATGTTTAATTTATCAATATTAATTTAAGTGATTGTTCATATAGTTTCTTAAAATGTAGATATTTTTTAACAAATAAAGACCTAAATCATTAACATGATGTGTGGGTATATGAAAAGAGAATTGCAACTCAGCCCCAACAACCTTTAATATTTATGAATTTATCTATTATGTATTTCGAGTCAAAAATCACCAAGTTATTCGCGAGATAATCATCTAACATTTTACAGCGAAGATGATTATTAAACTATTTATATTTTATAACTTACAAGCCCATATAGATTTTGTATTTATTATTAATCAAACAAGTAATAGATTATAATAGTTATCTAAAAAATTAACATTACTTATGCAAAAAAATTAAAAACACAAAAATATAATGCATGTTAACTTTTTAAAGTAGTGTTAAAATATACATTAACATTTACGAAATGGGCAAAATCGGTTTCTACATAAAAAAAAATTAAATAACTTTGAAAAATCAACAGGAAGAAAACATAGAGAGTTGTCGTGCTGCCTGACCCCTTTTATGTTTCTCCCTTGTGTGACATTCAATCGATTATTGCAATTCAAAAAAATAAACAAAAAGAATAAATAAACAACTACCAAATTTAATACACAAGGTCTTCTAGTACTGTTATTAAAACCATTTGTTTAACTATCTCTAATTATAAATTTAACTTTTTCCTGGGCCTTTCTCAAAACGTCTAATTTTGTTGTGTTTTAATTTATTTTGGAGGAATAACGAATCTTCAATCCACAGCAGCCGTCCTTCGATTCAATCTTCTAGAAGTTTAAATTTAATTTTCAAATTTAACCCTAAACTTTAAACTCTTGTTTTTAAATATACCTTTTAATTTACTTATATATTTTTTTTAGATGCTTTTAGCATGTTCTTTAATGATTATAATAATATGATCGTAGTTACCTCACGAACTTTTATATAAATTTCGAACCCAAATAGTAACAGAAATTTTGCACGTTATTTACATTCGTATGATGTGTTGGTACATTATCGTTTATTTGTACTTTTATATAAATGAGACACAAATTATAGTCTATTTTTATTTTTTAGTCTTATTTTTAAAACTTTTTTGCTTTACAATTCATGATGTTGTTATCGTGTCTGGTTTTACTTTTTGCTTTTAGTTTTAAAACTTTTGTATTTTACGAGTTTTGGTTTATTTTTAAAACTTTTGTGTTTTACGATTTATGGTTTTATGACAAAGTGACGACTTTTATTTGATTAGAGTTATGAAATTTTGGATTATGTTTTTTTCTTATTCAATCTAGGGTTACCATTACAATCCAGTGGACAAATCTCTAGTTTATATATATTCAATGGGCTTGTTATTTACACACTTAACTTTTATTTTAACGTCTCACCAATCATATACGTCTTATATATGTCTATACGAGACGTATAACTCCACTGACACCTAATGATTTAACAATGATTGATCTCGTATACCGTACATGACCTATACTCCACATATAAACATATACGATGCTTAAAAAAGGAACAATGATTGCTCTAACCTATAGGATACGTATAGTTTGTAAGACATGAGATATTTGCGAGAATAATATGACCCGTGTTCTAACACATGTAATTAGTTTGAAACATTGAGGAATATAAATGAGAGTTATTCACACAACCATCTTTTCTAATTCAATACCTCCACCGACCTTATACGTCTCGTGTGTAGACCCTTAATCATTGACACTGATACCCAATGATCAGTGGCGCATCTTAGTGAAGAACGGGGGGCCCCCTTGTTTTTTCGTGTAGCATTGTATATTTATCGATACATAGTGTAAAATTTTTTAAAAACCTTTATTTTGCCCCTATGAAAAAAAAATTATTTTGCCTCCCCTGAAGTTTCTGTCAAGCTCCGCCACTGCCAATGATTGGTCATGTATAGAGTCACGTATAGTCGTATATGACCTATACGACCTATACGACACGTATAAGTCTATACGTTTCGTATAGGTATCCAGTCATTGACACTGACATATTTTAAAATCAAATGAGCCCCATATAAGTCTCGTATAGGAGGTGTGAGATGGATGGGGTACGTGTGTGAAACACCACCCATCTAAATGGTCCAATTCAGGGCAAAAATGAAGATTGATTGGTCATGCCGTTTATGGCGGAGATTCCGATTCAAAGGTTTTCGGTGAACTCATCCCCCGGTTTCAACTCTCGGATATGAGCCGGAGATGGCTACAAAATTTTGGGTTTCAAGTCTCTTATCACCGTGAACGGTGATCATCGTTTACAGGTCCTTTACGGCGTCGTTTCTAGAGTATGACGAACTGATTAAACTTCTGTTTCTTTTTGTAGTTTTTGAGGTAAATTACCATGTAAAGCTTAGAATCAGGGAAAGGAAACCCACTATAAATTCCAACTTTGTGTAGTTAATTGATTTGAATATAATTTGGGTTTACCGAATGATGTTGTTCCAGTTTCTTTCACATCGAAACTCAAGCTCTAAAAATTCAATATCTAACAAAAATAATCTGAATTTGAAGCATTTATGGGTATCATATCATCAAATTCATTTATGGGTTTTCAATCCCCTGTTTTTGGGTTTTGCAATCCCCTGTTTTTTGGGTTTTCATCACTATTTGAAGCTTCTGAATCTGCAGCCTGCATAACAACACTCCATCTTGTTGAATTCTGTTTAGGGTAAGGAGGAAGATGAACGAAGGTATGTGTATTGTTATTTGATCTTAAGCAAGTTATATACGAATAATTTAGGTTTCCTTCAAAAACTTTATATTCATCCTTATGTTGTGATATCTACATATTTAGTAACTTTTTCATAAAATCAAACTTCCCAGAATATATGAATTCTATCGAAAATAAGACCACCAGACTTCAAATTTTAATGCAGCTATCATTTTCTCAGCAAAACCCTAGATTTGATAATGATCAGAAGACCAGTTTCCAGCAGCAAATGAGTTATTTGAATATGCTAATGGCCACTAGGATTCAACAGATGTTATCCGGGCATGAAGATATGAAGTTCCAGATGCCCAACTTCAGGGTGATCTGTATCATAGAATGTATGGAATTTGATTCCATTCGATTTGGTATTTCTAAGCTTGCAGGAATCAGAAGCTGATTACCTGCTAAGGGTATGCCTTGATAGTGGCGTGAGGGAGGCCGGTCTTGCCCCTTTGACGCCCTCCCCCACTACACCGGAGCGTGGTGGCGGTGAGCGTGAGGGTTTCACGGCATGAGAGGAGAAGAAAGAGGAAAAAAGGAGGGAATGACGGGGGCCTAATGAGGGGGTGACGATAACACATACGGTAATGACGTTGAGTGATAAGGGGGTGATGGTGTTAATTGTTTATGTGGCGTCTACGTAGAGTGATGGGGGCTTTACCACTACACATGGCCTAACTGGAAACATATAATTATCTTATAAATCATTTTAAAGATTTGCTGAGTTCCATTTAAACATATTTATCAGCAGGGGGGCAAATTCTGAGATATTAATCTGGTTTTGATGTGATTCGGGTAGCGCTGTAAACGAACCGAACGTTCAGCGAACAGTTCGTTAACCGTTCGGCGGAAAGTTCGTTTATGTTCGTTCATTTAATAAAGAAACGAACACGAACAATGTGTTCGTTAGCGTTTGTGAACAAGCTAAATTCCTTAATGAACGAACCAAACAAGAATTTTCGTTCGGTTAGCGTTCGTGAACAAGTTAAAAGTTAAACTAACGAACACGAACAAAGGCTCGTTCGTGTTCGTTCGGTTCGTTTACAACTCTAGAGTCGGGTGGTGGATATGCTGTTGATATGGGCTTGTGCTTGTCCTGGCAGTTCATATTTGCGATATATTGTGAAAATATTACGGGATTGAATCATTGCAAGGATTTTTATTTTTTTTTATTATTATAATTTTTAATTTTCATTTGTGTGCTTACCTATATATAAATGTGCATTTAGTATTATATTTTTTAAAGATTTTTTATAAATTTAAAATTGCAACACAAAGGGTATGATAAGTGATTAATTAGTCTTAAATTCATAATGGCTTAAATATCAAATTTGGATAATGTTAATGACTATAAAAAACTTTTTGTTAGCCTTTGTTATATGAATCATGTTCCTATTAATAATTCCATTATCAAACGCAGACTAATAGGGATCCTGGTGGAAACCAAAAGGTAATCACTGTTCTTGTACAAAAAACCAACATGAATTATATATTATAGTAGCCTGTGACATTTTGGTTTCCAACATGATGCAATTCTTGTCATATCGGATATATTTCTGGTTACTGGTCGGATTGGATTCAAGAAACAAATTACATAAATAGTTAAAAAAATATATAAAGTTATAAACACATTTAAACAAACTTAATTAATGTTAAAACAAAAATAATCATATTAAAAAAATTCAGACTTTGCTTTTAAATTATTTGGATTTTAGTGGAAAAAAATTCGGCTAGAACTTACCACCAGTTCCACTTCCCTATCCGACATTCCGACCAATGAATTGGCACAATTGGCCGGTTCGATTGACTATTTTGGACCCTCTTGGATCCCAATCCAACTAGCCGGTCCGGTCTGGTTTTTAAATCATTGCTAGTAAGTTTGAATGTAAATGTCGACAATACCTACATTTAAACATTATGTTGATCAGTATATCGAAATCGAACAGTATGCTTACTCGGTGATGATCGGTATTTCTATGCCAAATATATATTTGAGGCATTTATTGCTTAAGTTGTATGCGCTTTGAGCTCTTATTCATTGCCATACTTGTACTTTAAATAAACAAAACAATCACACTTTGATAGTTATCACTGCAAATGGAGCTAAATTTGCTGTTAAACGCATATAATTCATTTAGGCAATTTGGATACTTTAACACCAAAAGAAAATATGTATAAGAACTTGAATAACTTGATGAAACTGAAAAAACTATCAAAAATAAATAAATAAAATAACAATAACAATAACAATAACCGAAACTAAATGGAAACAAATGAGTTTCGTTTAGTTTTCTCAAAAACTAAAAGTTCTTGTTGGTTTTGGTTTTTTTTCCAAAAATAAATACTAAAAAAACTAAATCAACTCATTACCTGTAAAACCAACCCAATGTGTAATGTATTTGTATAATTGTATTTGTATTTTGATTTTGCATATTGTATATTTGTATATTTTTAGCCTATGGTGGATGATACCAAAAGCCCAACGGTAAGATATTGACCAAATTTGATATCTTGTTTATGATTGTCATCTCATTTATATATCAATCCATCTGCAAACAAAATTTTATATTTTGCCCAAATACAGTAATTTTTGGCTCATTTTGTTCTCGGCCCAAAAATATAAGACGTTAAATAGAAAAACCAAAATTAAAACATAACCCAAAACAAAACACCCAAAAACCGAACACACACACACATACTGATTCTTATTTTTGTTGATTATGCTATTGACTATTGAGATTTCGATGGCCCATTGAATTATTTCAAAATGACAGTAAAAACAAGATTATCCAAAAAGTAACCTAAAATATACCCTATAAAGTAACCTAAAAACAAGATTATCCAGATTATATTGATTGCAAATTATTCATGCAAAATTTAGAATTTTAAATTGTACTAGACAAGCCGTAAAAGCTTCTTAGAATGCCAGTTTAGCTGCATTAGTTTTTATTACACATTAAAAAATTATTACTTTTAGAATTCATTTTATTATTGTTATTGTTATTGTTTTATTTATTTTCTTGCAACAGTAAAAATTTATATGCCTGAAAAATTAAAATTACATTTATAAGACCACCCCAAAGTAGGGCTATTCACGAACCGAACCGAGCGAGGGTATGCTCGTGCTTGGCTCCTTTACAAACCGAGATGCTCGGCTTGGTTCGAATTTGTAAAATCGAGCCAAATGTTGTGCTCGTTGCTCGGCTCGTTTTAAAACCAAGCGGCTCGACTTGGTTCGGTTTGGCTGGTTTCAAAATAAAATTTAATGAGAACCTGTCATAAGTTTAGTTCCGCTGTCGGTTTTTTTCCAAAACATTTGGTCGGCCGTTTCAAAAGTTTAAAACCATAGTGAATGATTTGGTTTATGATTTTCACTAAAAAACCTGTTGTTAAAAACCGAACCAGACTTTATGATACACACACATGCATACACACATATTAAATAGATAGAAAAATTTATTGATTTAAACATCATTGACATACACACACACACACGTGTATCTGGGCTTACAATGCAAGCAGTGAATCTCAAATAATAAAACGATTTGTTTTTATTTTTAACAGGTCAAATATCTAAAACCTAAAATGCCCAAACTCTAAACCAAACCGTTTAGTGGTTTTGTTTGGTTTTAATTCTTAATGGTTCGGTTTTGGTTATTATTATTCAAAAACCGTTAATAAGGGTTAGGTTTATGATTCCACCAAAAACTATAAAAACCGGTTCCTTGAATACCCCTAATACGAAAGCATAATTTTTTTTTAAATGTATGAATAGTTCGTAAACATCATTATACATTAGTTTGAATACACCAACATCATTCATTTTCAAAAATTTGAAAAATGTTAGTGTTAATAAAAATCTATACATACGTATAACTTAGTTATACTTAAACGAGCCAAAACGAGCGAGCCAAATGAGCGACTATCCGAGCGGGCGACGAGCGAGCTTACCTTGGCTCGTGTTCGGCTCATTTTGAAACCGAACCAAGCGTGCTCGGCTCGTTTAAAACCAAGCGAAATTCGAACGAGCTTTTTTCGAGCTTTTTCCGAGCGAGTATTGAACGAGAGTGATGTGTTAGTTTAACACATCCATTTTTGTACATAATCGAGTCCTTTTACGTTAGTTTTGTATATATTTCAAGTCGTTTTTAGTTTCTTTTTACATTTTAGTATTTTTGTGCAGGAATGTGTCCCGGAGGAGCGGAAACGAGGGCAAACGGGCATCGGATTCAAGTGCGGTTGATCGAGCGAAGAAAACGAAGAAAAAAACCTAGGCGGTACGCCCCAGGCCACTGCTTGGTCCCAGGCGGTGCGCCTGGGAACATTCTCTGAATCCTAGGAATCCGCGCGCAACGCCTGGTCAGGACGACCGGCCGCAAGCGATGCGCCTGCCAGCCTCAGCCGACCAACAATTGTCTCGCGCGCACCGCCTAGCCACACGCAGCCCCGCTTGGCGATGCGCTTGAGATCAATTTCAAGCCTAAAACCCTAATTTCATGCCTTCTATAAATAGGACGCTTCCAGAACGATTTGGGGGTCTTCTTCTGCGAATTTGGAACCCTAATCAAGCCTAGGAGCTGCTGGAGCTTAACCATGGAGTTGAAGGCTTGATTAGAGCTTGTTGGAGTGAAGAAGGAAGAGCTTTTTGAGTATTTTCTTTAGTTTTTCATGTTCTTAGTTTAAATCAGTAGTTAATGATGTATTTAGACTTTTATCAGATCTGTTTTGGCACTGTTATGATGTTGGTTGGCTAGATCTAGGGTTATATCTAGGTTTGGGATGATAAAGTTGTGAACTTTGTTGATTTTGGACATGATTTATGTTTATGGATGATATATGCATTGTTATCAGCTGTAAAGTTATGATCTTTGATGGTTTTTGCATGTGTTGAATGATGATGCTTGATGAATGTTGGATCCATGTGTATCTAGGAAGATCTTTCCACACATAGATGCATGTTAGGCCTACTACTTGGTGTTTTAGGTTAGTTTATGGGTGTTGATCACATTCCATATGATTAAACATCATTAAGTGTTGTTATTTGCATATGTGACCTAACCTAGAAATCCGGGAGGTGATAGGTTAGATGGTTGGTCTCTCTCACTTAGGATATTTGAGTTAAACGACCCGGGAGGGCGTTGTCTTATATTTACTTAGTGTTGGTGTCAATCCATGTCAAAATTATCACCTTTATAGCTCTTTAGTGTCTTAGGATACACACGGGTTGAGAAATCTGGGAGGTGATTCACCCGTTAGAGTGCAATTGCATATCGGGAAAATCCAGAATGTGACCCGGTAGACTAGTGCATACATTACAGTCTTAGGATCTCATTTGGAGTTGCCTGGTATCTGATCTGGGTCCTATTAGGTTATCCTTATTCTGTTCCTTAAGATCCTAGTCTTCATCCTTCATAAGTCAGTCCAAGTCAGCACTTGTCACACTTTTGATTCCCAGCCTAGGTATACCAGGTTTCCTCATTGCAGTCAAATTTCAGTTACAGTCCCAGTTTTAGTTACAGTTTTAGAGTTTAGTTGTTAACTTAGTTGATTAGTCAGTTTCAGTCTGAATAGGTTTTCAGAGTTTCACCAAACCCCCCTCTCTTTTACTTTATTTTGTCCACAGTCTAGGTTAGTTTGTTAAACTAGTGTCCATTGGTTCGATATCCGGACTTCCACCAAATATTCTGTCACCGATAGGTACACTTGCCTTCATAGCGGTCTAGTTTAGGATTTCCGATTATTACTAGGTGTTTAGGTCAAGTCTAGGTCTAGGTATAGTTATTGTATCTTTAGCTTAGGTTAGACAGCTTTAAATTAGTCTTGTTTTTAGGTACTGACTGCTGCTAAACTGCTCGGGATGTAATCAAGATAAGCCTCAATAGCAGTGGCATGGACCTCATCTCCCACATCCTCAACTCTCTCAACCCCGTCACCCAAGTCCTAATCTCCCAACATATCCACTCCACTGATGTAGTCTAGACAACGATCCATAGTAGAGAAAAATGCATCAAGGAAGTAAACCTGATCGTCCTGACCACTGGAGTTCTTCATAGACTTCACCACATCAAAGGTGACGATATCCTCTCCAACACGCAATGAGATCTTCCCCTCATAAACATCAATCATCGCCTTCGTCGTGCGAAGGAAGGGTCGTCCCATGATGAGGGGAACTCGGTCATCAGCCTGCATGTCAAGTATAACAAAATTCACGGGGAAAACAAACTTGTCCACCTTCACCAGGACATTCTCAACAATCCCCCTAGGATACTTGACTGACCGATCAGCCAATACAAAGCTCATGCGTGTAGGTGCCGGCTCTCCTAGATCTACTTGCTTATAAATCGAGTATGGCATCAATTTGATGCTAGCACCTAGATCAGCCAATGCATGGTTCACAGAAGAACCGCCAAACAGACAGGGAATAGTGAAAATCCCTGGATCCTCGAGCTTCTCTGGCAGTTTGTTCTGAACCAATGCCGAGCACCTAGCTCCCAAAGTAACGGTAGAGAGTGAGATTCAAGCGACGAGCATTTTGGACGGCCCTACCCAAAGGCCCAAAGTGAACACATCAATTCCTTTTTTTACTGTTTCTGTTTTTTTTTTACTTTTATCTTTTCATTTTGACTTTAACTTTTTATTTTTCAGTTTTTTTGTTGTTTTGTTTTTCCCTAGGGAGGGGTACAAGCATAGTAATAGAAGATGAAATCGCTCACCAATTATCGAATCGTTGAAAGAAACAATTTCTTTAGAACCAAAATAGAGATAATTTCTTTAGAATAAACTCAAGTTCCAATCTTCTTAAAGAGGCAATTTAGGTAGTATAAGTTATAATTAGCATACTTTTGTCATTAAATAAATAAAATATTTATAATTAAATAAATGTCATGTTTGGTAGTTGATATAGGAGTAAGTGAGTAACTACAAGAGTGAAGAGTGGGTTTTTCACTTAATGAATATAATAGCATTCACATTTCAATCTTTATCTATATTTATATAAATAACCAGCTTAAAAAACCTATATATTACATATATTTAATAGATTAAAAAATTAAATAATAGTTAATAATCATTTAATTAAAATTATAATAACTAATTATAATTATATTTATTTAAATATTTAAAAAATATATTTTTTGGATTAATACATAATAAGAGGAAAAAATAAGAACGTGTGTATGTATATCACATAATGACATATGTCATCTCATTAAAATATAAGATAGATACGTAAAAATAAAGCTAAAAACGCGCTATAGAATGACATGTATTCTTCTCATCTATTCTTTTATCATAAATATATTATAATAATTATTTATATATTAATTAATATAAATATATATTTTACTTTATCATTGTTATTTAATAAGAGAAAAAAATGTGTAAATAAAAAGATATCAAATAACAACTTGTCATATTATTTAATATAAGAGAGATACGAGAAAACAAATATAAAGAGACATACAAAAAAGTCAAAGGGTTTATGAACAAAAATTCACAGTTTCTAAAAAATTCGTTATCCAAACACCTTTTAAATTAAGAAATAGAGAAGAATTTCTGACGAAAAATAACTTATAATTTCTAAGTTTAAGAGATATAGTTTGAGTACGAATATAAGATATGAATATTTATAAAGTACAATAAATTTGTTCAAAGTTCGGTTACCTGACACCATAATTATTATTTTATTTAACTATTAGTTATTACTTCAAAAATTACTTCATATATAATGGTAAAAATGATCAAATAATTAAAAGTTCAAATAAGTTTTTTTTTAAAATGCATATCTTACTCGTTTCATTTTAATTCATACTAAGCACTTGTTATTGTTTGATCATGCATCATGTCATTTGACATACCACTGACTCCTTTATCTTTCATATATTTTTTTTCTTCCAAGTAATAATATCATCTTCATTTATTCTTTTCTTTATCATATTGTCACGTTTAAATAACATATAGAAACTATACATAGTTAAAAGGAAAAAATATAACATTTTTTTTCTAACTTAAAATCATGCACGTACACTCTTAAAAAACTAAGTAAATGTTTTTTGCTGTTAAAAAAAAGTAAAATGTTTTTCTTTCTTTCTGAAGATCGAATATTAATATAATGTATGAAATATTATAATGTATGAAATATTATAATAAATGTTTTCTAGCTTTCTTATATAATTTATGACATAGTCCTTACAAGAAAATATATTTTAACAGTGACAAAAAACGTCACTAAACACTCAAGAAATCACTTCAAATAGCAATGGTGGCAACATATCGCTGCTATAGGGTCATCACTAAAAAACGTCGCTAATATATAATAATTGTCGCTATTGTGTCGTCGCTATTGAACCTTTTTTCTTGTAGTAAGTGTATAAGTCACTATAACATCATTACATTTGTTCTTCATGTATAGTTTAAAAACCAGTTTTTACGAAGTATTGTTCGGGTTTTAAATTGTCAGATTTGAAACATGTTCAAGTTGGTTTGATTCAAATTATACAAATTCCAAACCTATTTGATCAGTATATCAAGAACTAGGTTAAAACATCATATATATATATATATTTTTCTTTCAAAGATGTTTTAAACATGTGTATTATAAATATTAAATATATGAATATAAATTTTATATTTAATTATTTTGAATAACATAATATATATTTTTTCAAAGATGTTTAAAAAAACATAAAGAATTATAATGTGCTCATATTAATTAGCAACATTAATAAAATCATTCGTATTTAATAAAAGAAAGATGAGAGAAAATTAAAATTTAATAAAAAGTTACATACAAATATTTAACATGAGAGAAATGAAAAAGATAATTTTTAGATGATCTAGAAACTTGACACGTATATCAATAAAAACTTTATAATTTATTATATAATATATAGATAGATATAGATTAGGAACACTAATTTAAGTTGAGCTAAGTTCACTTTCAACCTAAACCGACCCGATTAAGAATCAGGTCGGATGATGTGGTTCGTTTGAGTTCTCAAACCGACCGGTGGAGCACTTAATTTTGAAGCCAAAAATTAAAGAAAAGCATATTAATTAAGGGGGTACCCAAAAGATCTTTAGGTCAACATATTAAGCCCTCAAGAGTCCAACGTACCACACATGCAAAGAAAAACAAGACACGTTCATTTTTCATAAACCATACAAAACACAGACTCTTGTGTCAATATGCATCACCACACACATTCACACCCACTCCTACACACGCATTTAACTCTCTTAGCTACATCCATCTTCTTTACAATTCATACAATCGATCCATCATTTCAATCATCAACAACACAACAACAATCTAGACCATCATCGATCTGCTCCATCGATCAATCATGGTGGTTTCAATGGATTCCCTGCAGAACAACCCCACTAATGATCTTGAGCCCACTCCCAACCATGTCCTACCATCACCATCATCATCATCATCATCATCATCACTAGATTTCAAGACAACACATCATCATCAACACCCTCTACATGTTTCAAACAAAACTCATCATCAAGATGAACAAGGGTTTGTGTTCAAGAACAATCTTGCTCATCAAGATGAAGGGTCACAAGATTTCAAGAAACCCCCTCATCAGCTTCAACATGGAAACGAAAGCTTCATGACCACCATCAAGAACGTTAACACGGATTATGAAGTGAACAAGGAGCCTGGTTCTCTTTCGTTTTCTTCTGTGGCGGCCGGAGAAGAAAGGGTGGCGGTGGAGGATGAGAGTGGGAGAGAAAGGCTAATGAGGCATCGGGTCGAGATGGCGGGTCGGGTTAGGATCCCGGACATATGGGGACACGAAGATTTGCTCAAAGATTGGATAGATTGCACTGTGTTTGATTCTTCTTTAGGTAACAATACCATAATGTCAGCTCGAGCAGCTTTGGTGCAAGAACGAAGATCAACCATAAGGATAGAGAATTAATGCTGCTGTTGATTATCAAAATATTGTGCTTTAATAATTAATTAAGTTACACTTAATTAAAGTTAGTGAAAGACTGAAAGTAATTAATCGTGTTATTAGTTTACTTAAATGGTCGAATTTTCATCTGTATGATCTTGAGATTTATACCGGCCGGGAATCATTTTTAATTAGATTGTGTATGATTTAGTGAATTATCGAAAAAATGTAATCATTAAATAATTAAACGATAGGGATTACAACTTAAATTTATATATGTTATGGTTTTTTAAAGATGGAATAAAACATGTAGTTTCGTTTATCTATTTCCTGATGATCCATTCATTATAGCTTGATGATTGAAAAACCCCAAGCCACCCGTGAGAGAGAGGAAAGGCTGTGGCTTGATGATTTATAAAACCTGATGTCTTACTAGTTGGATCAGTTTGACCGAATTTAGAAACTAAATGGTATTGTAAATACTTTTAATATATAAAACGGATGACCGAATTCTAAAGTATATATGCTTTTAATATACCTTGTTCGCTTAATTTACATTGGTAACAACTCATGTTATCGCTAAGACTCGGCTAATTAGACTTTCGTTGCGGGTTTGGATGTGACACAGAAGAACATGTATAAAAGGAATTCTGGATGAACATATATATAGGCCCTCTCATTCATTAAGTTCATATAGATTCGATAATATGTTCATTTATGTTTGTCCATATACCTTTCACATTTGTTTATGATCTAATTGTTTTTATTCATTCATTAAATACTTTTATGTATTTCTAAAATTTTATTTTTAATTTATTATCATAACATTTAAATTAAAAACTTAATTATCTGAAACTTATATATTTGAAACGTTTTGAGAAAACTATCTTTATCACTATTGTATGTTTCTATCTTGATCGAGCATGGTTATGAGATATTAATGTTTGTGATTATAATGTCAATTGATCGATTAACTTCATATGTATTTACATCTGATGTTTGAGTTTAAGAAAGTTAATTTTGTTTATAAAATAGTATTCGTTAAATAATATTTGTGAAGAAGTTCAATTATTAATAAATAAGCATGAATTGAACAAATATTTTCGTTTTATTATGTGTTCATGAATAATGAACCAATATTAATCAAACTTTTTAATGATGCTAACTAATGCTGTTATATACTAACATTTGATATATAACTGGTTTGTAATGATGCTAACTTAATTATCAAATATATGTTTAATTATATGAAACAAATAATGATGAGACAGGTAGTTAAAATGTCAATCATATATCCTAAGGTAAGGTGTATCATATACTCTAAATATGTAAGGTTTGATGGGATGGGAATCAGTGTGATTATAATAAAATTAAAAAAGAAAAAAAAATCTGTAAGCCGGCCCTTCGTAAATTTCCTATCATGGTCACGAAATTAATAGTAGAAGTTAAGTTGCTCCATCTATTTATTCTTTTCCGAAAGTGATTTGACGTTTTGGTAAGGATGTGTGTCTCTCGTATGTTATAAAAACACCTAACAAATTAATTAAAGGATATGACGTAAAAAAAATAAAAATAACAGAAATAAATAAAATTGAAGATCATATTCTGTCTCATGTGTCAAATATGTGTACCTGATCGGTGAACCTGATTTAGTAAATTTCAAGATTTGGTTTTCGGTTCTAGGTTTTTAACTCATTCAGCTTCAGCTATTACAAAAATTAAGAAAAATGTAAAATTTACAATTAAACAATATGCATATTTAGAACAAGCAATCATACCACATAGTGACATTTCTATTTGGTGCATCCTAGATATGGCCATGATAATTGAAATGTATCATGTAGTTTTTACAAAAAAAAATGCAGTGGATTGAGTTTTTATTATCCCAATATTACAGATAAAAAATCACAAATGGTGTTCTAATTGCTTTATTATATAAATAAATGTAAGGTTTTTTCAAAGGGTTATAGATTTTATATATATAGGGTTTGGATCCACAAGCAAGAAATTTTTGCATAAGAAAAGTAAGAACCAATATAAGTTTCACATGTGGTATGCTAAAAATATAAAAACAAAAATCCATTATAAAAAACAAAATCCTGTACAAAAATCAAAAAGTTAGTAAAAAAAATAAAAATCCAGTACAAAAAATAAGTATGTAGTACAAAAACAACAAAAAACACAAAACTAAAATACAAAAAAAAAAACAGAACAAGAAAATATAGTAAAAAAAGTAAGATGTTGTACCTAAATTATCATGTTACATGTTAAAATTATATTGATTTTTACAATTATTAGGCAAAAATATCTTTTTATTTGATATTTTCCATGTATATATAATTCCTTGTAAAAGATTAATATATCATGACATAAAATTATAAAAGGACTTCCATAGATCTAATGCATCACATGCTTAATAAATCGAAATGCTCAAGCCTATCATTAGACCACATGTTTGACTTTTTGTTCGTTCTTTGTTGGTTGATAGATGGGTTTTAGAGTTAGAGGACTAGCACCACTTGTAGAGGGAAGCTCTCGGTTCCTTCGTCAACGACATGAACTTGAACCATCACTTCGCAACAAAAACTGTAATTCTAAACGCCTTGCGGTTGAAACCCCTGGCTCACAATGTCTAATTAACCGACCAAGCCAGTGCTTTTAATGCTATTTTTATAAAAGTTAAGTAAAATAACGTTAAATTAGTGCAATTTTACTTTTGTATCTCAAAGAACGACACCTGTATACATTATATGTGTGCACCGCCAACATGACCTCTTGATGGAACATAAAAAAATAGTTTAAACCGTTAGGCATATGTTTCACGTTTCCGTAGACTTAAATTAAAAAAATTAAATGCATACAAATCCCAATATCGTGCATGTGGTGTGCGTGTGTGTATGTGATTGAGGTGTGTGGGATGTATGTGGCCTGCATATGTGTGAATGTTTGTATAATTCCTGTGTTCTCTGCTTAAAAATTGGTATTGGGTTTATATAAGTTTTGTATTGCCTGCTTAACACCTATATTTAGGCTATGTACAGTGGTAAAACTCTCATCACTCCACGTAGGTGTCACGCAAACAACTAAGATGGTGTTTGTTTTTCAGAGGTAAAACGTCTGCGGTCTGCGGACCACATCTGCAAACCTCTTTTGCAGAAGAGGTGGACCAAACCCCTGCAAGAAGAGTTTTTGAGGGTGTTTGTTTTTCAAAAACCTCTTCAAACAAGAAAATGTCTTCCCAACCCACCGTCCCCAACCCCACCGTCTTCAACCCCACCGTCGACCATCGAAGACCCCACCTACCGCCGCACCTCCGATCGTCCCCCTCCACCTACCGCCGCACCTACCGTTGAGCCACCACCATCCACCACTGTCACCATCAAACCCTAACAATCTCAAACCAGAGGAGATCGAACCAGAAGCGATCGTTCAAAAAACCCTAACAATCTCGAACGAAGGAACCCTCGGTGGTTTATGCGACGTGGTGGAGCAGGGCGGTGGAGATCGAACAACCTAGGGCGGTGGAGGAGGAGACCGCGACAGTGGAGATCGAACGAGGAGGAGGAGACCGCGATCGAACCAGGGTTCGCGACTAGGGCGGTGGAGGAGGAGACCGCGACTAGGGCGGTGGAGGAGGGCGGCGGCGGTGGGGATCAGTCGCCGATGGGAAGAGGGGAAAGGGTTTGAAGAGGTTTGAAGATGTTTGAAGTGGATGGTCCATGTCTTCTCCAAGAAGAGATCTCGCAGACGTTTTTTAATGAAATGTATGCGAGAAAACAAACACCCTACGTCTTTCCTTGGAATGCGGGGCGCAGACAAAAGAGGTCTCGCAGACCTTCGCAGACGTTTTTGTAAAAAACAAATAGCCCCTAACACAATCATTCCTTTATCACTTCATATCGTCATCACATGTGTTATCATCACCCTCTTCATCAAGCCTCCATCATCCCCTCATTTTTTCCCCTATCTTATTAATTCACGCTGTGACCACCCTCACACCCCGATCACGCATATGTGTAGTGGAGGAGGGCGCCAAAAATACACATGGCCTTATAAAATTGTCACACGACATTCTACACAGGTCTTGAACTCAAAACCATATGATTAAAAAGTACGCCCACTTAGTACAACGTGAATGATTAGAAAGGAATCTAATAATTGAGTTATAGTTCTCGGTTATCATAGAGCCACAGAGGTAACTACAATATACCTTTTATTTTTATCTACGTGATAACTTAAAATTATTTTTCTTTAATAATAAAATAATATTTTCTTTCTTCTTTTTATGAAGGGCTCTTTGAAAAATGATAATACAAAAAACTTTTAATGCTTTCCTTGTTTGGAATTTTTTAAATTATTGTTACAGAATTGAATAACTGAAAATCCATTAAAACATCAGGACACATGCTTTTGTAAGAGTTAAAACCGGTTCTGCTTTCAAGTCAAAGAAAATCTATACCGGTTTTTGATGAAAGATAAAACCAGTTCTAAGTTAGGAACTACTTTTTTAAGTTTTTAACTAAACCTTTCACTATTTTGACCGGTTCGATTCAGGTTCAACTATGCATGAATTTAAGAACTATTCTTAAACAGGCAGGTTTTTTTAACTTGAAACCGGTTTACCTTTAGGTAGGGTTAACTGGTTACACTACTGAGTTTTTCGGTTTCAGTTTTGGTTTTGAAAAGTGATGTTTTTGTGCACCTCTAGATGGGTATATGCTATGAACCAATTCCCTGCTGAGATTTACATAGTGTATAATTTAATTTTCATATTATGTGAAGGCTTTGACTTTTTAAGCAAGTAATTATGAATTATCCTTTCGTTTTTTAAACTTCTATAAAGTTACAAATCGAGTTGCTTGGTGAAAAAAATTTATCATAATCCACGTGGTAGGCGCCTTATCTGTCTTGAGATACTCGAGCGAAAATTTTTATCAACTTTCTTCATACAATTTAGGTTTTTTTTTTTCTAATATGTCTATAAATTGTTCTCATATAATCAAATAAGAATAACATGTATATGTATAATACACACATATAGAGAGAGAGTTTATAATAAAGGAAAATACAAAACAAAGCATATATATTAATACAAGAAACTTAGAAAAAAACAATGCAAGAAAGAAACTTGTGCGTTGCAACGGGAATTCCATCTCGATTCCAAATATCGGAACGTAAAATGATCTCATACATCATAATTCAAGTATGAAATCACATCACAACGATTGTCACCAGAACGTAAAACTATAAAATGTAACCGTTGTTAATTTGTGTGTATTAGAGCTAGGGACTGAGTTTATGTAAAAAAACAAATTTCAACAAAAAAGTTAGAAGAAAATAAAATAAGAAATATTGAGAACCAAAAGAAATTTTTAATTCATTTCAGTGATCTAAGCTTAAATAAAGAAAAAATAGAAGGAAAAAAAATAAGATGAAGGACTAAGATGGAGTAAATAAAAAAAAAAGGAATAAGAAAGATAAAGAGATAAAAGAAAGATTTAATTAATTACAGGAAACTAAATGTAATTAATAAAAAGTAAAAAAAAAATGACCCACATGTTTATTATAAGGTATTCCAATATCTTTTTATTAAAATGCAGATTTTTAATTCTTTCACGACAAGCAAACCTTTTTCTTGGTAAAAATACAGAAACTTTTTTTTTTAATTTTTTAATCTGTATTTTCATTGTTTATTCAAGTAAATTACTTTACAATGTAGGATGTTAATATTTTTGTTTAAAAAGAAAGTTAACAAACAAAATAAAGCAGAAATGTAGATAACCTTGCAAACTTAGTGCAGTGAAGCCAACTTCCATATCTTGATTGTGCCATCATCACTTGCAGAAGCAAGAAGTCTGTTTTCCTGCAAATAAACATCTGCATATTTTAAATCTTAAAAAAAAACAGAGAGGATCAAAGTTTTTTTTAGGTGTAATGTCTAGCTTAACTCGGAAGCCTTTCACCATTAAAAGGATAAAATCAAGTTATCCCTTTATACAACTTAATTGCTAATTGCGTTTTTTAAGAACAAATGAACACTTCTGAGTATTTGATTTCAGAAAGAGTTTATGCTTGTATGTTTATTTTAAACGTGAATATCAGACTATTATGGATGGATTCAAAATTACAAATTTATCCTAATCAAATGGTTGTTTTTTAAATAAGCAGATCCCTAACACCCTATGAATAGTGTTCGTTAAATATTGCGACACTGATATCGGTTTTCAAAGCTGTTAGACCAGGCAATATTGACCCAAAGCAAGATAAATAGATTGGTTTGGGTGAACTATTGTATTTTGGCATGGTTGCTAAAATCCCCGACTAGGCTAATTAATCGGCCGATTAATCGTTAGTCCCCTAAGGCCGATTAGACCCGACTATCCGATTAGGCCGACTAGTTGGCCGATTAAACCCTAGTCCCCACCTCACCGACCGACTAGCGACTAGCGATTTCTACAACATTAATTTTGGGTTAAAATGGGTAACATTATAACACATAATGAGTTGAGATGGGTAACCCCTTTAACACAATGTGGGTCAAGATGGGTAAGCTAAAAACTATGTGAATAGAATGAATTCAAATAAGTAAAAATGATCAATAATATATTTGATGAGAAAATCATTTAAGATAATTCAAATAAACTATTTGTTTACTTACAACTTATTTTAACTTGAACTAAAATGATGTCGTATGCCCATATAAAAATGGCTCATTTAGACCCAAACTAGTTCTGCTTAAAACTCATCTTGATCCGAAACTATTACGATTGTTACCTAACCTGACCCGCCCAGCCCATTTTTCCAAGCTATCAAAGGAACATTTTTTAGTATACGTATTAAAAGGTAAAGAAATTATTAGAGGACACATCATAAGGTTGCATTTCTAGAACTAAAACATAAAAAAGAATACCGTAGGGCTCCATCTCACAGAGTTGATGTCCATATCATGAGCCTTTTCTTTCTTAAGAAGCAGTTTATACTTAGGTCCATCAATCTGCACAAACAAAGAATACTCATTTGTTTAAATGCTGTAAAAAAAAAAAAGAATTGATCACAAATTTCGACCAAAAAAAGAAAAATTTAGAAAACCCAAGTAATGAATGATTTTCTTAATGTTTTAACAACGGTCATATTTAGCACGTATTCTTCTCTGACAATTTTTTTTACTTCAACAATAAGCTCATGAACCGGCCATCTTTAATAAGTAAGCTTTTAGCAGAAACTTTCATAAGTTGAATCATTTTGTACAAGTTATTTTATTAAATATCTATAGTATTGTCCTTGTTTCCTACCACATGATCTTCAGACTCGATAAATAAGCATATAGCATCATCAGCTGCTCCAGTAGCTATTATACCTTCCCTGTAATATTGAAATATTAATGATGAAAAAAATTCAATATACATTTCTAGATGTAGAGAAATATGAGTATGATAACCTTGACCAATGGACTGAAAAAATTGTTCGGTCATGATAACCAGATAAAGTGCAAAGGTGACTCCTGCCCAAATCCAAAAAATAAAAAATAAACAGGCAGATTTTTTCCATATATAAATAAGCATTACATTATATTAGAGTATACTGATCATTAATCAATAACATGTTTAAAAATCGAGATTGTCCTCACCAAGATGCATTAGTATCACCCGATTGTAATCTTTCAATGTCCACACTCCACACTTTAATGGTAACATCATCGCTGCAAATTAACTCGCAGGTTTTTAATTATTTACAAATTTGTTATATTAAAAAACTGTCAATGATAAAACATGCATAGCAACACCAGTGGTAACCATACTGACCCATTAACTTATGAAACAAGTCGATTAGGGTCATGTTCAATCTCTAATGGGTCAAATGCGTTAAAACTTGTCCAAATTGTATTTTTTTTTATGTGTAAAACCTCCCAAAAAAACTTGTTCAAGAAATTATTGAAGATATATGACATTTAAACCATTGTGACACACCAACTACTGGTAACAAATTCACAATTTTTGTCAAAATGTGTTTCGAGTCAACCCATCTTATTTGACTGGTTCTTAAAACTTCATGTTTTGATACGATACGCAACCCACCTAATCTGCCCATATTTTCACCATTTAAAATATCCCACTATACCTGCAAGTAACCATTTTTTCTCCAGTAGCATTAAAAGACACAGCCCACACTGTAGATGAGTGTCCGCTGGTAGTTATTACAGTGATTTATTAGTTCATAATAACAGCAGTTAACATTCTAGTAAGAAAACAAGAAATAAATGCAAAATATATTCAGATAAATAGCAAAAGATTGACCAATTAGATTCACTTAAAGTTTGAACACAACGCCAATCATCACTGTCACCATCCTCTGCCCAAACCTGCAAAATGTAAATAAACTTCAATGTAAAAACATTTGACCAAATTTATGAAATTTGTTAACACTGTGACTAGAATGATTGATTTATTATTAGTAATGCGATTAGTAAAAAAATAATTGGTAGAATATGTAATAAATTTTGACAAAAAAATTAGAATACTTGAACAATGTCTTTTCTGGTCAATTTATTTATTAAATTCTTAAATAATCAGAATTCCTCAAATAATCAAACAAGTGACTATCTGATCATCATAACTTCAAACAAGTAATTCCGTTGTCACGTATTATTATAGCCGATTATCTAGACTTCAGTTATTTAATATGACTAACATTTTTAAAATGCACATTAATGAAGAGTATGCATTACCTTTATAGTGTTATCATAGCTGCAAGAAAATAAAACATCAACCATTGGATGCCATTGAACCATTTTAACATCTTGTGTATGTCCTTGCAGCACAGAAACACAATCAAACTCGTTCCCAGGCAAAACTTCCCATATCCAAACACATTTATCTCTGCTACAAGTTGCAAGTAATGAACCAGATGCATTCCATGATACACTTTTAACTTCATTTTCATGACCCTGCACATGTTGCACTTAATTCAAATAACTACACGATATAGGTGACAAATGATAATTTTGATCCATTTATAGTTAGGCGCACATTTTTTTTAATATGTTCTCTGTATTTTCAAAAAAACAAATAAATAAATAAAGTTTTTTCTGAGTCGGGGGGTTTCCCTTAGAGCAGTTTCTTTATCCTATACGATAGAGGTAAAGTTTGTCTTCATCTCACCCCCAAAGACCCTGTTGTGTGAGTGGGACTTTTCTATACACATTTGTTTGTTTGTTGGTTATAGGGACACGCCCCCCACATGGGTTAATTTGTGTTCTACTAACAATCACTCATTGTGTCTTAAAAATCCTTAAATATCCTAAACTGCTTCATTAAACAAATTAAATAGTCCAGGTACAGAAAATTGCAACAAAAAAAAAAAGTGACTAAATAATGTAAATGAAAATCATAGATCAAGAAATACCTCCAAGGTGGATACACATTCAAATTCATTCCCATTTTGTTCCAAGATAGCAGTGGTGGCATCAAAACTAGCAGTTGCCAGTTTTTCACCGGATGGTGACCAGGCACATGATCTAACCGTCCGAGTATGAATCTCTTCTAATGCCTCCTGAACAAGGTCAAAAAATTTACAAACCAAAATGGTGAATCAATGCCTTTTGTACAGGAAATATATATTAGTCATTTAAATTAGAAACACAAAAATTGAATCATTTTGCAGGCACTGAAATATATGTAGCGCATAACAAAACAAAAATACCTAGTAAACTCCCACTAATAGAACACACAACTCAGAACTTTCAGAACTTGCATAACTAAAACTCTTTTAGCACAAACTATAAGCTATATTATCTCCAATTAATTGCATAGATTTGGAGAGATCAAATGTAGCTCTGTTCAAAATCGGCTTGTTGAGCACAAGCCAAGGTAAGCTCGGCTCGTTCACTCAAAAAATTTAAAACCAAAAATTTAATATATATATATATATATATATATATATATATATATCTGTCAAAATAAGGCTTAGTCGCTTAGATACTTAAAATATTATTTTTTCATATATTTTATATGTGTATATATCCATGAATGTAAAAAGTACAACTTTTAACAAATTTAAAAAAATAACAGCTCCAGCTTTCTACTAGCCTTGCTCGACCTCAGCATTTCAGCTGGCTAGTGTTGTAAAAATCGCTAGGCGCTAGTCGGGCGGTGAGGTAGGGACTAGCGATTAATCGGGATTAATCGGATTAGAATTTTATATGTATTTTTTCAAAATTATATACATATATCCAAAATTTTATACATAAAATTTCAAATACTTAAAGATTTTAACCTTTTAATTGTTATTTATATGCAAATTAATATCTATTTTATTTATTTTAATCTTTTAAAAAGCCCATTTGTTAAAATCCAATCCATATGTTAAAACTCAGTCCATTTGTTTAAAACCCAGTAAGAAAGAAAAGTAGAAAACCCTAGGAACGGCGAAAGGAATGGACGAAGACTCGAAGTTCAATCGGAAGTCAGATTTCAAAATGGGCGAAGTTCAATCGGAAGTCAGAAGAGGGAATCGGAAGAGCGAAGCTCAATCGCCGATTGCTTTTCTATTGCAATCGCAAATCGCCTCTTCATGTTCGAATCTTCATCTTCCACGAATTTCTTCAATCAGGTACGCGAATCATCAAAAATCACGACGAATTAGACCTAATTTTGGTTGACCGATTAGTCCGATTATCCCGACTAGAGCCGATTTTGACCGACTACCAATTAATGGAGCGACTAGGCTAAAATTAATCGGCTAAGGGCCGATTACCGATTAATCGGCCGCCTAACACATTCTTGAGCCGCCATTGTTGCTGCTCAACCAGCTGTGAGACGAACAGAAGCAGAGTATAGAGCAGCAGCAATGGCGGCTCAAGAATGTGTTTGGCTTACTCAGTTGCTGAATGATTTGGGTCAACTTGTAAACTATCAGGTGGAGCTGTTTTAGGACAATATTTCAGCAAATAAACTTGTTCAAACTCCAGTGTTTCATGCAAGAACCAAATACATAGAGGTTCAATATCATTTCATACACAAAAAGGTTTTGAAAGGAGATATTAAAATGGAGAAATTGATATTAATTAACAGGTGGTTGATGTGTTGACAAAAAGTTTATCTGGTTCCAAGCTAACCAAGTTCTGCAAATTAATGAATCAGGGTCAAGTAGATGTTGAGAGGGAGTGTTAAATTGCCAACATCTCCTTGGCCAGCACCCCGTGTGTATTTATGTCTGCATGAACATGTGCTGTGCACATGTGTGCTTAATTAGGTTATTTGGTTTTATCAAGTGTTAGTATTCTTATTGTTGGTTTATTAGTTTGCTTGGCAGTGGGGTAAATCATGGACTAGTGAGTGAGTGTGTAGTTTTTCTAGTTATGAGGTTTGATTCCTATGTATTTGAATGGTTTTAAGCTTGCTAGTTTATAAATTATCAATAGAATACGAAAAACTTTCAAGCAAGTTTGAGTCTCAAGTTCATTTTCACTCTTAATAATTGCTACCTTCTACGTTAGTCGAATAACCATTCAAGTTTAACATATTATACATTACTAAAGCCAAACTGTCACAATTAGAGCTCCAATTGATTAACAAGCTTCAATTTTTCAACTAACGTTTCCTGCAATTGAATCAAACCCTAAATCTCTTAAAAAAAAAAAGGGAGGAAACGAAAACTAACCAAGCAATTGAAGGAAGTTGAGGAAGGGTTCCGTTGTTGCCAGATTCGAACAGTCTTATCACCGCCGCATGAAGCGAGCATTGCAGGTTTACCGGCGGTGCCGGTGACCGGATTCCAAGCGAGACCCCATACCCTATCCGTGTGACCTTCAAGTCGTTGAACCTCGGTAAGTTGCACTCCTTCTTCGATTGAAGTCATAATCGTTGCCGGAAAACGGTGGTTCAGTTGACGGATGATGACCGGAAGTGTGATCTGGAAGCAAGGACTGGTGATCGGCGGTTTTGGTGAGCGACGTAGGTCGAAACGGAAGGGAGTGTGGTCGACCCGTGGGTTTTTGTCGTCCAGGTTTTCGACAAGTTAGCTTTAGATTTTCTTTTTAAAAAAAAGGTGAGCTGAAAATAAATAAAAAAAAAAAAAAGAAAAGTAAACTCGCCAATTATAGTGTTTTGTGATTTTGATTCGAATTTAAATTTTATTTTATTAAAATTTTATGCTGTTAAAAAAAAGTTTCTTTTTTATTTTGTTAGCCATATAAATTCTAATTTATTAAAACTTTTATGTTGTTGAAAAAATTTATTTCTTACAAAAGATCTACTACACTTTCTTTCAAAACCTATAAAATCAATAGATAAAGACCTTTTGATAATATCTAGATATAATTGTACACGTGTTGTAGCGCGTAGTGTTTTTGTGGACATGTGGTCTTCTAACATTGATTCTTGTTGGAGATGAAAAGAAAAAAATACAAACAAACACAAAACTGCAATTGGATGCTCTGAAACTGATTGCACATCAGGTATTGTTTAACACTAGCTTTGGGTTCATTGTAGTTACCCATTAGTTGTTGCATTCTCTGCTCAAAAAATGATTTATTACTATTTTGAGTGTTAATTTAGATGTTTGTTATAAATGTTTTAAGGAGAGCTTAGATTTTTTTTTTTATTTATGGTGAAGAGTTCTCGTGTCTATTAGCTCATATAAAATCGATTATAGAAGCATCTAGTTGTATAATATGTTAAAAATGACATTAAATAATTCAAGTAATGTTAAATAAAATGGTTATTAGTAACCATTATTAATATATAATAACTTGAAAGATTACAAAATTACCATATGTGCAACACGTTGACATAAGAGAAGTTGTCAACAACAAAAGTCAGAGTTCCAGATGATTTCAACTATGGTTTTATTAAACATTTGTCGAACCATTTGGAGCTTGATTTTCGTAAGGTAATGAGCAGTTTTATGAAAGTGGTAAAATCAGCCTGGGATGTGGATTTCTTTTATTTACTTTGTTCCTAAATGTATACATCCATCATGGCTAAATGACAACGGGCCTATTAGTCTAATTGGATGTATTTCGAAAGCCATATCTATTATCTAAGGTGTTTGCCACTAGATTTAAAGGGGTTATCAATTCAGTTATTTCAAATACTAAATCAACTTTCCTTACATCAAGGAATATTGTGGATGATCCTCTTAATATCAATGAAGCAATTTTATGACTAAAAAGGTCAAAAAGAAATTAAAATAAACAACATTTCTAAAGAAGTGTGTTGGAATCATCCAGGGCATCGGTTTTGGTATTGTTACATAGGTCTTTTTACAAGGTAACCTATTATCCCCTTTTCTATTAAATGTAGCAACGGAGGCTTTGTCATGTCTTGTTAATAGATTATCTCAGTGTGGTGCTACTAAGAGAATAAGTTTATCAAATGGGGGACCGACTTTATCACATCTTATTTACGTGAAATGTGAATAATATGCTTATGATTGGGGAGTGGACCGAAACACGATAACTAATATAGAAGATTAATGAAGTTTTTGGTTAGATGTTTGCTAGGGGTGTGCATGGGTTGGTTTAAGTCGGTTTTTTGCTTAGTACAAACCCAAAACCGAAATTTCGGTTTTTCAGTTTTTAAACCCGTTTGGGTTCGGTTTTTTGGGTTCTATCTTTTTAAAACCCAATTGGGTTCGGTTTTTTCGGTTTTTCTACTTGTGTCTAAAATTATGCTTATAAAAAAATAAACGAAAATATTGTATTTGTATTAAAAATATTTCAAATACTACACTACTTAACATTTAACATTATATACAAAAAAATTTAAATTTAGTAAAAATCATGTGTTTTTGGTATCATAAGCCTAAAAAATAATAAAATATAAGATTTTTATGTGACTTAATATCAAGAGCAAAGAGAATAAAAATAGACGGTTTATAAATTATTGAATTTTTTTTAAGTTAATATATGTATACATACGCATGCATTCGGTTTTTCAGCATTTATTTTAGGTAAAACAAAACCCAAACCCAAACCCAAACTTTCGGTTTTTAGAAAACTTACACCAAACCCGTCGGTTTACATTTGGTTCGGTTATTTCGGTTTGGATTTTTCGGTTTTTGGATTTTGGGTCGTTTTTTTCGTTTTCATGCACACCCCTTACTACTTACTATATCTGAATGTCGTTGTATCTCCTTTCTTTTCTAATATATCTTATCTTTCAAAAAAACGAAAAATCTATCTAAATGAGATTTTAAGACATTGGTATATCAAACAAATGAAAGTGTAAAAAAATTGTTAGTTAAACTAAATATATTTTTAATATTTATTAGTTAAGGTTAATAACTACTGTTCAATGTTGGAATAAAAGCTGGTGCATGGATGAGCTGGAGGTGCTGGCACGTGGACTAGCTGCTGCATGAAATTATGTTTCATTTATTATTTCGTTATTTATTGTTTATTTGAATTAGTCATGCACACGTTAAAGTAGTGGTTACCGAGTCTTATGTTAGTTTCCGTTTTTCTAGTCAATTAGTTGTAGTTGAACGTTGGAAGAGTCTGTATTTATTCTCTAGTTTATTCAATGAATGATTATCAGTTCAAGCAACCAGTGTTAGCAGCCTAACATCTGGTATCAGAGCGAACGATCAAAGAGAGAAGAGAGTGAAATGATGAGCAGCGAGAAATTGAAGATACCGGTGTTCGATGGACACTACGATCATTGGAGAGAAATGATGGAGAACTTGTTTCATGCTAAGCAACTGTGGAATTTGATTGACCCAGGGTTCATTGAGCCGATTGTTGGCGTGGCTCAAAGTGATGCTCAACGGAAGACATTGGCGGATCTGCGTGCGAAAGACTTACAGGTGAAGCACTACCTGTACCAAGCCATTGATAGAGTCACGTTCGAACAGATCTTGGATCGTAGCAGCTCCAAATCTGTGTGGGACTCTATGAAACAAAGGTATGAAGGAAATGCAAGGGTGAAAAAAAATCCATGCTTCAAAAACTGAGGCGTGATTTTGAAATTCTTGAAATGAAGCATAACGAAACCATCCCTGAGTATTTTGGTAGAGTTTTAACGGTGGCTAATCAAATGAGAAGCAATGGAGAAATCATCACTGATTTGAAGATAGTAGAGAAGATTCTGAGGACGCTCACAGAAAAGTATACATATGTGGTGGTCTCAATTGAAGAATCTAAGGACATCTAGAGAATGTCCATAGATGAACTCCAGAGCACGCTTCTCGTGCATGAGCAGAAATTCAAGAAGCCGGAGAAGGAAGAAGAACAAGCACTTCGTGTCGAACAAGGCGATACCTCGTGGAGCAGAGGTCGAGGCCGAGGAAGAAGCAGTTCTCGCGGTAGAGGACGGGGACGAGGAAGATCTTCTTTTAACAAAGAGACTGTGGAATGTTACTCTTGTCACAAGCTCGGTCATTTTTCTTATGAATGCCCGAATGTTAAAGAAGCCAATTATGCAGATTTTGACGCAGAAGATGAGGTTATGTTGATGGCAAAAACTGAAGAGGAAGGTAAGGATCATCTCTGGTTTTTAGATTCAGGATGTTCCAATCATATGTGTGGTGATGAATTGAAATTTATTTCTCTTGATAAAAGTTATTCACATTTTGTTAAACTTGGAAATAACTCACGAATGAAAGTTGAAGGTAAAGGTTAGATAAAGCTAGTGATAGAAGGGTGTTCTTACACTATTAATGATGTGTACTTTGTCCCTGATTTAAGAAACAATCTTCTTAGTATAGGTCAACTCCTATCTAAGGGATTGTATTTTTTAATTAAGGACGGGGTCTGCAAAGTCTATCACTCAGAAAAGGGGTTTCTTTTGGAAAATGTTATGACCTCCAATAGGTTATTTCCACTGTATGACCAACAAAATAATGATAACTTTAAAAGGAGTGAGAAATGCATGTACTCTAAGGAGGATGATGTGACCACACTTTGGCATGAAAGGTACGGCCATTTAAACTTTAATAGTTTAAAGGATTTACAAAGTAAAGACATGGTGGTGGGCCTACCTAAGTTTACTGTGGGAAATGAAATATGTACCTCTTGTTTGACTGGTAAACAAAGCAGGAAAACTATGTCCAAAAGTAGTACTTGGAGGGCAAGTGAGGTACTAGAGCTCATACACAGTGACATTTGTGGGCCTATTAAACCAATGTCAAATACAGGGAAGCAATATATTTTGAGTTTCATTGATGATCATAGTCGCAAGGGCTGGATCTATCTGCTCAAAGAAAAGTCTGAGGCTTTTGATTGCTTCAAAAGATTCAAATGTAAGGTGGAGAAAGAAACAGGCAAAGTAATAAAAGGTCTTCGCACAGACCGGGGTGGTGAGTTTACATCAGAAAGTTTTAATACTTTCTGTGCAGAGCATGGAATTAAGAGGCAATTGACAACCAGTTATACTCCCCAGCAGAATGGGGTGGCCGAGAGGAAGAATCGAACAGTGATCAATATGGTGGTTACTCTTCTTGCTGCTAAAGGTGTGCCTAAGCAGTTCTGGGCTGAAGCAGCAACTTGGAGTTATCATCTGTTGAATCGACATCCCACAAAAGCTTTGGAGAATATGACTCCACAGAAGGTGTGGAGTGGGAGGAAACCTTCGGTTGATTATTTTCGAATATGGGGATGTATAGCACATGTTCTTATTCCAAAAGAAAAAAGAACAAAGCTTGATTCTAAAAGTATCAAGTGTATTTTCACGGGTTTGAGTGAAGAATCTAAAGGTTATCGGATGATTGATCCACTTACTATGAAGGTAATCGTAAGTAAAGATGTTGTGTTTGAAGAAGATAAGCAGTGGGACTGGACATCAGATCAAAATAAAGCAGAAGATGAACCTCTAACTTGGGGTGATTCTGTAAATGATGATCCAGTAGAAGAATTTGATGAGCCCACTGAATTTAACTCAAATCCTGTTGAAGCAACTGAAGCTGAAAGTTCAAGAGCAAGGGATGGTCGAATTAGAAGAACTCCTGCTTATTTAAATGATTATTATACAAGAAATGAAGCTGAATTGAATGCTATGCAAGTTTCCCATCAAGAACCTTGTTCGTTTGATGAAGCAGTAAAGGAAGAAAAATGGAGACATGCAATGGATACTGAAATTCAGGCAATTGAGCAGAATCAGACTTGGGAACTTGTAGAGCTGCCAGTTGGTGTTAAATGTATTGGAGTGAAGTGGGTATTTAAAACAAAGGTGTAACATCACTGTACTTTCGGTTGTCCGTACGTCCGTACATCCGTACGAATGTACTGTTACGACCGGAGATCTATGATTATTAATGATTATGAAATCATTGATTGACATTATTGATATTATCACTATTGCTGGTATACATGATTATAGCACATATTATACGCGTAAACCATGGTACGTTTAGTTGTAAATTAACTAAACAGAACCAGGGTGTTTATCGCAGATAATTACATTGATTATGGGTTATTATTATGGAATGAGAATGGATTGGGGATGGAACTGGGAGTTTGTTTGAGTCTGGTTACTAAACGTAGTCAAGGACCCATGGTCATGGTTTATCGAAATAGCGGTGGGACGGTGGCTAGGGCAGTTGCGACTGACCCTTACATATGCCCTATATATATGCATATTTCGGTCTATCATGGATGTGTCAGTGACTAGGGTTTAGTGGGTTTTGGTTTGGGGAAATGATAATATTAAAGTTATTATATAATGGAAATTAATTACGCGAAGTGAGGTTACGAACGCTATTTAATCGCGAATATTAATTTAGAAATATTAACTTAATAATGTATTCGCGCGGGTGACGATTCACGCGAATATAATTATTGGGAATAATATTCTAAAACGATATTCCATAAGTCATAGATCAAATCGAAATGCGATACGAGCATCGGATTCGCAAAGGTGACGATCTTTACGAATACGTACGCGAGTAACGCGTTTCGACGAGATAAGTAAATAATATTTAATGATATTAAATTAATGATTGTGAACTTAAAATGTTTATTAGGAATCACAACTTAAAACGATTTCGAATAAATTTATTTATTTTATTAAACAATTAATTTGATGAAAATAATCGGTGACGTTTTATTTAAACGATTTTATTAAAAATCATTTTTATTGTAACAAAATACAATCATTTAAACGTGTATTATTTTAAATATGTTTTATGAACTAAACCGAGCATTTATCATACGATATCGCGATAAAAACGAGACCGGACCCGGGGACTAGACACGCGATATATGGAAGAGATTATCCCTTTTCTTCCTCACATTTTACAAAACATCCTCTCTCTCTAAACTCTTTCATTTTCGTCACCAACAAACCCACCCACCTTCTCTCTAGCTTCTTGAACTCGTTTCTCAACCGATTCGAGAGATTCCGGTGCCTACGCGTTCGTGAGATCAAGAGGAACACGAAGATACCAAGAAAGCTATCATTTGCTCACGATTTGAAGGTAAGAAACCCAGTTTTTTTCTTTTCGGTTTTGGGTTGAAAACCCTAATCGGTTTAGCCATCATGTAGTATAATAAATCTTAGTTGTAATGTGCTAATCGAGTTATAAATGAGTTGAGGGGAAACCATAGATGACCTTGTAACTTACAGATTCAAAAATGGAGATGATTAGAGTGATTTGCAGGTCGACGAAACCGCATAGGGTCGCTGACCGAACCTTTCCTTTGGTTGGGCCGAACCCAGGTCTGCAATGAACCCTGGGTCAGGTCTGCAACGAACCTGAGTCAGGTCTGCAACGAACCTGAGTCAGTTCTGCAACGAACCCGGAGGCTGCTGGAGGTGGCCGAACCCCTCCTCTTCAGCCGAGCCCTTGTGCCACGAACCGCCCTGTTGGCCGAACCTTCTTCTTTGGCAACGAACCCTTGTGGGCGGGAAAGTTGATGGCCGAACCATGAAATGCCAACGAACCCTTGAGGGACTCACGAACCTGTTTCACCACGAACTATGCACCAGTAGCGAACCCTAGGCTCACGAACCAGGAGCCTGCGAACCTTCACATGGGAGCCGAGCCTTGGTTGCTACCCGAAGTTTTCTCAGCCGAACCCTACTTCTATTGAGGGCCGAACCTTGGGCTTAAACCTAAAGGGTTCGCTGCCCCATGGGGGTATAATTTAGTTTTCATTTAATCAAGGGTTTAAGGACCAATAAACGACATGCTTAGATATATATAAGTATATACATGTACATGCATGCATGGGCACATCCAACCACCACCTTTTCTTTCTCTAGACACAAGTTCCTATTTTCTTAAATACTATGAATTAAATACGTGTTGAAATTGATGGAAGAAGGTCATATCTCGCATGGTTTATGTAAAAACACTTTTATTAAACTAAGAGATGTAATGAAGTAGGCTAAGGTGGTGGCTTGAATGGAGTCATGCATGTGGGAACAAGTATATGTGTGATAAAATCATTATCTTAACATATACCTACTTATGGGTGCATACCAATGAACTTAAGTCTTGTTCATCATTTAATAAAGACAAAAGATGTATCAATGAAGTTAAAACTTTGAAATGAATATAAACAAAACCCTAAGTGAAACAACTTAACTTAGGAAAGTAAACTAAGTTAAGAATATATCTAATGATTTAGAGTAACATTTATGGTCAAATGACTTAAATTAAGCGCAAGTACTCACGAATATAAAACGTACAATAATTACAGATCGTTGAGTTACTACGAGTTATATACGCGAGCGCGCATAATAAGAGAACACGAATTCTAAGGACTTCAGGTGAGTTCTCATAACCTCCCTTTCTTTAAACTGTTTTTGGTTTTAAAACCCGGAGGTGAAACATGTATACCAAATTAAATATTATTTTGATAACACAAGGTTAATACCTGTTTATCAATATGATATTCACATTTGAAATTATCATTATTATGGGATTATCTCTTATTATTTTATATCCATGTAAACATTGTTATTGACCTAGGTCAATAACAAAGATTACAAGTATTGTCACAAATCCCGAGAATCATCGCTCTTAACTTCGGTTAATTGCTTTGACATCGTGTATTGTCACGTGGATGGTTTCCACATCTGTGAAGCATTGCCTTTGACTTCGGTTATTTGCTTTGGCTTCATGTATTGTCACGTGGTTAGCGACCACTCCATGAATCATGTATTTAACTTATGTTAATTACAAGATGATCATGTATAGTCACGAACATTGATTGAGAATATGATTGATTGAGTTTGGTTGATTTGTTGTGGATTGATTGCCTATATTTGATTATGATTATTTGTGATTGGCTATGATTGATTTGGTTATGTGGTTATGTGATTGTGTATGTGTTTGGCTGTTGAATTGATGGATGTGTGTTGGATTATCTCATACAGGTATTCATATGGATTTTCTCAAGAAGATCATAAGTTTTATACCCGTTTTAAACAAAGCATTTTATAAAACCATTTTAAGCATAAACTTTCAAACGCATTTTACTAAAACATTTTTAAATATAAAACTTATGATTACTCACCAACTACTTTTGTAGTTGACACTTGATTTTCTTACATGTTTCAGGTGATGGAGACAAGTAGGATGAAGAGGATGATCTCTTCTATTTTGGACATCATCATCATATAGGATTCTTGGACTTAGTTAATTAACTAAATTTCTGGCGATTAGAGTTTAGTTAGTTTAACTAATTCTTTTGTGTAACTAATGTACTTGATTCATGATGAACATGATTTTTGTGTAATTATTTTGGTTGATTAAATGATATATGATGATTTGATTTAGATGCCCATGAGCTTTTGAACAATCTACACATCCCTCGTGGCATCCCGATGATTCCGCCGTCGGTCGGGGTGTTACAAAAGGTGAATGAAAGGGGAGAAGTCGATAAGTTCAAAGCTCGACTTGTGGCAAAGGGATATGGCCAAGAATATGGAGTAGATTACACTGAAGTCTATGCACCTGTTGCGAGGATGGATACTATTCGAATGATGATTGTTGTGGCTGCTCAAAGGGGTTGGAAATTGCTGCAAATGGATGTTAAATCGGCATTTTTGCATGGGATACTTGATGAGGAAGTCTATGTGCAACAGCCTCAGGCTATGTAAAGAAGGGTCACGAAGACAAAGTATACAAGCTTAAAAAGGCTTTGTATGGTCTAAAACAGGCGCCCAGGGCCTGGTTTAGTCGTATTGAAGGTTATTTTCTTGATACAGGATTCGTCAGAAGACATGCAGAACATACTCTTTATTAAGGAAGGAGCTAAAGGGAGCATATTGCTTGTTAACGTGTATGTAGATGATCTAATCTATACAGGTAATGGTGAAAGTTTGTTGCAGGAATTTAAGCAATCTATGAAGAAGGAGTTTGAAATGACAGATTTGGGGAAGATGAGATTTTTCTTGGGTATTGAAGTGTTACAAATAGCTGTTGGAATACATATTTCACAAAAGAAATATGCTCAGGAGATAATCAAGAGGTTTGGTATGGAGGGGTTTCCAGGATGTAAGCTCAAGTTAAATGAAGGTAATAAGATGGATGAAACCAGATTTAAGCAGATTGTTGGGAGTCTTATGTATATTACAACAACACGTCCTGATATTCAGTTTGTTGTAAGTCTCATAAGTCGATTCATGTCTAATCCATCTGAAGAACATTTTGAAGCTGCGAAAAAGGTGCTAAGGTATTTGCAGGGAACTCTTGATTTTGGCATTTGGTACAAAGCTGGAGGTTCTGGAAAGCTAGAAGTATTTACTGATAGTGACTTTGGTGGAGATGAGAACGATTATAAAAGTACTTCCGGGTATGTTATGATGTGGGATGATGGTGTTGTAGCATGGCAATCAAAGAAACAAGCCATTGTTACTTTATCATCGACTGAAGCGGAGTATGTGGCTGCCTCTTCTTGTGCTTGTCAAGCTATATGGATTAGAGGTGTGCTTGAAGATTTTGGTCTGCAAGTTGATGGTAGCACAGTGATCAAATGCGATAATACTTCTGCAATTAAGTTATCTAAGCATGCTGTGTTTCATGGAAGGTGTAAGCATATTGGAGTAAGATATCATTTTCTGCGAGATTTAGTCAAGGAAGAAACAATTGTGCTGAAACATTGTACTTCGCAAGAGCAAGTGGCTGATATTATGACCAAACCATTGAAGAGGGATGTGTTTGAAAATCTCAGAAGCAGGCTTGGTGTTTGTTCGATAAAAGACAAACTAAGCAATGAGACTTACGCTTAGTTTGAGGGAGGGTATGTTGGAATAAAAGCTGGTGCATGGATGAGCTGGAGGTGCTGGCACGTGGACTAGCTGCTGTATGAAATTATGTTTCATTTATTATTTCGTTATGTATTGTTTATTTGAATTAGTCATGCACACGTTAAAGTAGTGGTTACCGAGTCTTATGTTAGTTTCCGTTTTTCTAGTCAATTAGTTGTAGTTGAACATTGGAAGAGTCTGTATTTATTCTCTAGTTTATTCAATGAATGATTATCAGTTCAAGCAACCAGTGTTAGCAGCCTAACATTCAAATCGATTCAAATAAATCCATATCAATTTTTTTTTTTTGTATTTTATGTCACTTGATTCATATTTGGTCAAATGGTGTTTTATCCTCACCCAACAACCATTTCTTACTTAAAACCGTGTTTCTTTCGGCTACAATATTAGATTTCATCTACCGTTAAACTAACATAACCACCCAAACCAAAGCAAGTCATCCAGTTAGAATTGTCATCCCTCAAAACCATAGTTGGTGGGTTCAGTCAAAAGTTTGTAATTAACTATACCAAAATCAAGGAAATTAGAACTACTTGCACAATACATTAACATTCTCTACAAACTCTTAACCTATTAGCCTCCTTTGAATCTCACATCCCACTCTTGTTCATCATAGTCTTGTTCAGATATGTCTTTATCGGTACTATACACGATCTGATGTTGGCCCATCACGCTTCGTTCAGACATGTCTCGAGCACTAAGAATCTGTGTATTACATAAATCGAGTTAGTTAATGTTAGATTTAAAAGATAGTATGTCAAGGCATTTCAACATGAAAAACCGAGGTGGAAATAAACAATCGTGCAAGGTTGGATAACAAGTCAAAACAAAACAAAGAGCAAATTCTTGACACAAGAAAATAATCAGATTAGGGTAGTTATATTTAACATGTTCAGTAAAAGGTCATGTTCAAGTTGACATGTTAAATGAATTTGATTAAATAAGTTGACCCATCAACTCGTTTAATATATTTATTACAAGTTTACAACCCTTCAACCCTTCTAACACGTTTACAATTCCGCCAACCCACCAACCCGTTTGACTGAATTAGATAAATGGGTAAAGCAAGTCATGTTCTGGTTACACGATTTTAAGTGTTCTGGTTAAGTTTGATATTTTTGACATGAATAGATATATAGGTCAGCCCAACCCAACACAATTAACCCTCCTGATCAAGACTGAACTTTATAATATATATATGTAAAACACGTTGCATTGGCGAGAAAAATTTCTTGGCCAACTTTTAATTCTTATACATAGTGTCATCGTGATCTACAAAAAGCAATCATTTTTTTTATATAATTCAGACTTTTAAATCAAAAAAAAAAAAAATTATTTGCTAATGTCATCAGTAATAACTACAGGTTCATTATTTGATATGGGAAAAAAAAACAAAACTTGAACCGACCCAAATTCAAATTTTCATAATTCGGTTTATTCGAATCTATACATAATTCGATGATGTATTGGGTTCCTTGGTACGGCTTAAGGATGCACTATGAAGCTATGGGGAACACTCGACATCACAACTTTTGGATGACTAGTTTAAGAGTCTTTCTTTTATTGTATTGTTTTTTTAATGCGTGTTGTATTATCCATTGTAAAAACTTTAGTGTTGGCACCCCGTTTTTGTATATATCCCGGTCATTTTTTGGGTTCCTAAGTTGTGCTTAGGAATGTTGTATGCTCATAGGGGGTATGCCCCCTTTCACATGTAATTCTTCTTTGGTGATATAATATTTTTCCGGGCTAAGGCCCTTTATCCAAAAAAAAAAAAAGAAAAAAAGAATCTATACATATATAGGTAAAGGATTAAATATAAACAAGATTTTATCCAAAATCATAAAAAAGACATTTATATACTTTTCTACTTTAGTTTTTATGTTTTTGCTCCAGGTTCAGTTTATTTGAATCAACCCAAATTTGAACTGAAGTCAAATTTTCGAATTTGAATTGGCTTTTTGAATTCAGTTTGAATTTGAATATCCACATTCCATTCCTATGAACACCCCTAATATTTATATTAATAATGGTAAAAGAATAACTTGACATCTGAGTTATTCAGAGAACCAATTATTCGAGATCAATGCTTCATGCATACCTTTCGTTTGAGGTCGATATCTGGCAATTCAAGTGCTTGTGCCCGGAGCTCTCTAGCTCGGTTCCTTTTTTCTATTTCTGCATTTCTTTTCTGAATAAAAACCCATCGGGCCAAAGGAATAGCAAAAAAAGAGGCAGCATACACCTGTGAATTTTATCATGTTAATTTAAATTTAAATAAGATTAATAACAGTAAAACTGCATGAAGTTGTATTCCTCAATATTATAGAATCAGTTCAATATTACACAAATTTAACTACTAAGCTAAATTGATTGTAGGCAGAAAAGATTTCAAGTAAAAAAAATAGGAGATGGGTATGCTTTCGAAGACTTTAAACCATTTGACTGGTTTCCATTTTAGCAAAATGAAAAATAATGATAATAACAACAGTCAACAGGTTCTCATGGTTGCTAAAAAAAATTAAAATAAAACAGATTTTGGAACTTTTTATTGATAAAATATAACCCAAATTGGCCCCTTAAACATAAATGTATTGAAATTTCCCCCATTTACCTGAAGAAGAGGGAGTATGTCATTAACAAACATAGTGAACGGCGAAATTGGTTCAACAAATTTTGCATTCCTTCAAATACAGTCACATAAAAGAAGTTAGAGAATTAATAGATAAATAATTATGAATGTATATATGAAGAAAGATTTATTACTTAAAGATGGCAGAAAGAAGAATCACTCCAAACAGATTAAACCCACCCAAACCACCAACCAGGGCCCTCTCTTCATTGCGAGTTTTACTGCATAGTGTGCAACAACACGTATCAAAAACGGTAAAATGGTTAATAGAAACAAAATATTAGAGGTGGCTATTTTAACCTGGTTATTTTGACAGGTAAAAACTTAAAAGTCATCCAAAGTCGAATTTCATGCATACATGCAATTATACATTTATACAAGATACAACCTCCTAAAACGTTTTATTCAAGTACTTGGATAAAAAATTTAATAATATTGTTTATGTAATCATTATTACCAAAATAATTATTTAAGACATGAGGTTATGGCACATGCCCTTTGATCCCAACCCAAAATTTAGAAGCAAAGAACAATAATGCAGGGTTTTGTGAAGTCTTTCCCACGACTCGGGTCCTTTGAACCTAGAAGCAAAGAACAAGTATGCAAGGTTTTGTGGAATCTCTCCCATGACCTTTTTTTTTATATATTCATAAACTTTTGGTAGGAAAAAAAATCATGACTCAACCAACTTTCCTAGCATTTCAAATAAACAAAATAATTTTGTCCTACATAATGCCAACTCTAAACAGACTCACAAATCAGAAATAATAAGTGTGACCTAATTTCTAATTCGCTCCCCTAACTATTGAGTTTTGACAAGATTTGTCCAATAGAGTATACTTGTATGAGTGGCGAGAGTAAAAATTACATGCCATCTCACCCACCCATGTAAAAAGTACATTCCACCTCTCCCACCCAGGTTTCTCACATCACTCTCACAAGAGACTATAACAAACAAACTTACCCAGTATATTTCCACTTTTCAGGAAGGTCTAGGGGGAAGGATAAATACAAACCTTACCTCTATCCCAGTTGGGATAGAGAGGCTGCTCTCTTACATGAGACTATGTGAGGAGTAAATCTATGTGAGTGTGAGTGGTGTATACATGTTCACATCGCTGAAGTGCCGCGGTTGAGAAAGCACAAAAAACCATGTCGTTGGCGAAGTCAATTGAAGATGATGATGACAACATTTAAAAATAATTTGTGAGATTAGTTGTATGAAAGGTGTGTTGTATTATGTTTAAATTATGTATATTATATATATATATAGTAGTAAATGAAAAATATGTTTTTTTTTATTTTATAGTTGTTGAAGTTTGAACAACTCCCCCCAATAGTCTGTATTCAGTTTTTCTTTATTTAATAAATAAAAGAGTCATGAGGAGGGATTTTCAAATTTCACAAAATCGCACCTGCGTTTTATTCTCTTATTATTGATTTACAATTGGTATCAGAGCTTGGTTTCAAACGAGATCAAGCTCACTTTCTTATGAAGCCTTAATAGGACCCAAACCAATACGTGATCATCTAAGAATATTTGGATGTGTTGGCTATGTCAAAACACCCTCAAATCTCCTAAAAAATTTAAAATGACAGAACATGTTTGTTTAGGCATTGAATCTAGTACAAAAGCCAATCGCATGCACGACGTTGAAAGGAATAAGATAGTCGTGCCAAATGGGATTGGCATGGCTACTTGAATGAGCTTAGTGATAATAGTCCAGATGCACCAAGTTTGTCTTTCATGGGAGAAACAAGCAAATTAACACACGATATCACTTCATAAGGTAGTGTGTTGAACAAGAACAAATCAAGGTTGAACATGTTAGTGGGGATCAACCAAAAGCATATATCCACACTAAAGTACTTCCAAGAATAAAGTTTTCATCAATTAGAGAGCTTTTGGGAATGAAGGCAATAAAAAATTCCAAATTCAAGATTAGGGGTAATTGTTGGAGGACTAATCTTGACATTTAGGCAAAGTGTTAAAAAATTCCAAATTCTTCTTTTTTTTATTTCTCTTGGTTTAGAAGTCAAGCAAAGTCGTGAAGAGGGGTTTTCATAAAATCGCACGTGTGTTTTATTCTCTGATTTCTGATTTCCAAAATTAACCGAACATGATTCTGATATGTAATCCCCCCCCCCCCTCCTTCCTGCTCTCTTTTGTCACCTTCACAAAATATGGCAAGAAGGAAGTTATTAAAACCTGAGCTCCCATTTTTTTTCCTTGAAGAACTTATCAGGCCCTCCAACGTGTTCCTTAAAAATTTTCTTCAGCAGCATTTTACTCATTTTTGGAGCAGCTGTACGTTGAAGTGATGGAAACCAATACAAGATATTCCCCTAGATTGAAATGAGATTTAGTAATAGAAAACCAATATTTTTTTAAAACATAATGCTCTATTAATTTAAAGTGGCAATTTTCACAGATTTACTAATATATTGGATGATTTAGGTTATGTTTGATCTCAAAAGGGCTGCACGAGAAAAATTAAAAAAATTAGGTTAAAAAAACAGGTCAAGTCGGCCATTTGGTTGGTAAAAAAGATTCCTAAATAAATTTCTCAAGACAAAAAATAGTATTACTACTATATTTATATTTTTATATCATTGCACTTGACACAGTTAATATTTTTTGTTTAAAATTAATAATGTTTTATCAACCCAGACAAGCATGTTTCTACTGTTACCTAGTCTGCCAATTTAGTCACCTCTACTCTAAATCAATAGATAATGGAATAAGAAAGCACGCCACAATACTGATGAACAAAAGATACTGCAGTCAGTAAATAATCAATTAATTATTCATAAAATTCTGTTTATTTCATCTAGCAAGATACCTCGTTATCCACTTGTGGTTGACCATCAAAATGCAGAAGAACAGGCAATATGTATGAATCATCATCCTGTTTAAGATAAAATTACAAGGATTTTTTAGAAAGATGAAAAAAATATTATAACAAATATGACAACTTTTGTCACAAATTATAAGAAAATTAACAAACTTAATTACAGTGATAAAAGATTGCAAACTCTACATGCAGAAGTAGAAAATGAATCAAGCATAAATGATATGAGATACATCTTGAAGTCAACAGAAATTGTGAATAGTTCAAATAGATGACCAAATAAATGCAGCTAAGAGTGCCAGAGTTCAAACTTTGATTTCATTTAATTACAATATTACATGGTCAACAAACTTAAAGATCCTCACAAAATGTAAATGAACTCAAAATTTATGTGCAAATAATTCAATATGGACTTCACTTTTCTTTCATAAAAATTTAAGGTAACCACCCTACTATATGCAATACAGCAATAGATCAAAACATCAAGACTGCTAAAAAAGAATGTTTGCCCTACACCACTAAAATTTAAAATAGCTCTTTATGAAGATTGAAGAGGTGGGAATTTCGTTTAGTTTATTTATAAATAGGCCCATTCAGGTTACTTTAATCTCTAATGGGATCCAAAAAGTTACTTAAAGAACGAGTCAAAAAAGCCGAAAGTCACCCGCTCTGTATTTTATTGCATGTATTTCCTAAATTACGGTACTCAGAAAATCAGATTATTATTTAGACAACATAACCTTTGTAATCAAACTTACACAATAATTATTTATGCAATTTTCCTCAAGGTGACGTATTGGTGGTTAAGGTGCCTCCCCTCTATCCTTGAGGTGAAAGGTTCAAATAGTTATACAACTATAAAATCACAAAAGAAAAAACATTTTAACGTCAACAACCCTGTCCAACCTCACCCAACCCACCTTCATGCCACCTCTTGTCATAATATGTTAAGCTCCATGGTGTGCGTCGTAGTATCACATATAAGTTCCACATACTGTATATATTTGCTGCTTAATATTATTTTTAGGTCCTATTAAAAGTCATACCGTCTTCACAGCAGATTCTACATCAAGATATGGAGCAAGTTCCTCAGCTGTTACAACACCATCATTTGAACCAATGTACTGACCGATCTGCAATAGTAAGATATGAGTACAGATATAATCAGATTACCAGCATAAGATACAGAAATGACATTAAAAATACAAAAAGCATAAAAGAGGAAAAACATAGGAAGTAATGGACCACTAAATTAGTGTTCAATTCTTACCATCTTCCATCTCTGTTCTTCGATACCTTCATTAGGATCACCATCACCAAATACAAATGAAAATACCTACAAAAGATTAATAAATTGTGCTACTTTGTTGTCCACAAGAGTAAATGATTAGCACAAATGAAATACAAATTACTACTATAGTACTATGGACATACATGTTCAGTAAAACTCATTCCAGCATTTTCATTTTGAAATCGCCTTTGATGGTAATATGGATCCCAGTACCTAAATAAGAAGTAATGTTGTCATATTACATATATATGAAATATATTTTCCGTAGTTTACATGAACAGAAACCATAAACAGATAGAAAATGTTAAATGAACATTACCAAAACAATTCAGATGGACTAGGAAGTACAGAGAATAGCAAGTCAAAAGAACGATCTCTGCTACTTTTTCTGCTGCTTTCTTTACTATCACTGTAAGTAATGTTTTAACTGTGTCAATTAAAAACCAAGAATTATAAAATGTTATATCTAATATTCTAATTATTATGAATAATAAGAGCATACTCATAAAGAACATACAAAGAGAGAATCAATTACCTACTACTTGTGAGACTAGCAATGATTGTTGTATATACAATAAGAATGGAAGCAATTAATGCTGTTCCAAAAGTAACCCTGATCAAGTATCCAGCAACGGACTGTAAAATCACATTGGGTTTGTAATAGTAAGTTTTAGGCATCAATCATCATATTGGATGATCACATAAATAGAATTATAGGGTACTTGAGGGGTGTTTAGATTTGCATTACGTAACTGCTATTTGATTATCGCAACTTGAAGTCACAATTATAACTTTTAATGTATTCTACTTGAAACTATCTATCAAATAATCAATTCTGGACAATCACCTGCATACAAGGTGCAAAAAACTGAGGGTAGAGTAAAAGTACTTGTTTACTCTTTCTTATAACCAAATTTAAGAAGACTTGTTCAAATTCTTAAATCTTAACACATCCATTCTTTTTCCAAAAAGTTTTCTTTTTTGGTCATTTTATATATTGATTCCACAATACTTAAATAATCAGATTTGTCAAGCACTAAACATGCAAGTATTACAATTTTAAACAGAACATCAAGACACGACCTTAGGAGCTGGGGATTATATACCTTTGCTTTCTCAAGATAAGGTTCTGTTTTTATCCGAAGAGATTTAGATACAAGCTTTGACTGATAATCTTCTGGAAACACGTAAAGAATGTCACCTTCATCTGAAACCTATTGAAACAAATCATGAAAACTATTCATCTAATGCTCTACATTACAAACTATCAACAATCAATTTAATTCCCAAATCAATGACTGCATACAATATCTAGTTATTCTTAGCATGGTTTCTCAATACATACAAACATATAATGCAAGTGAATTAAAGAAAATTACCAAAGCATCAATTGACCACCACTAACATAATCATGTAAATGACAAGTATGAACATGAATCACACATTCAATATAATACCTAAATCAACTAGTTTTATACTCGTCCGGTGGGTGTGTAGCTTTATGTCACAATAAGATAATTGTATTTTTATGCATAGTTGTCAAAGGCGCTTAGGCACACAGGCGCAACTAGGCGCAGGAAAGGCACCTAATGGCAGTCTATGCGCACTCCGACGAGAATCCGGCAAAATTGTGGAAAATCCAACAAATTTCTCGAAAATCCGGCCATAAAACATTCTAAAAATCCATCAAAATGTTTTTAAATTTTAAAATATGTACAACTAGATTATTTATTGTCTTACAGTTAGACTTTATATTTGTTTTTAATTTTCTAAGCCTAAAACATGTCAAACCTCTAAAAATGATAACTTTATCCTATGCACCTAGTTTAAAAAAGCCCTTAGCTTTTTTTGCGCCTTGTGCCTAGCCTCCGTACGCGGCTTATGCACCTTGAGCCTTTGACAACTATGTTTTTATGCATTTTATACAAAAAAAATCAATATGTGTTTAATATGAAAGTTCGCGTGCAAGGTAAAAAATAACAAAACTAACTCTATCAAAACAACCAAAAAAAAATAAAATCAGTATCTCATAAATACTGAAACAATAGCGTATGACACTTGTAGACAATGCCAATCATCAATTCCCAACCATGTCTTAGAACGAATATGACATTCCACAATCAATAATTTGGCAGAAAAGGAGACACAATAAGCATGCCTGATGTAATTGAGATTTGTATGAATTGAAATTACGACAATATTCAATAATCTTAACTTTGTTACTATATTCCTGAAATTTCACAAAATGAAAAAAATATAACTAAAAAAATAAATAAAAACGAAACTTGAGTTTCAAAAATAATATTATTTATTGTAGAGTATATAGAATAAAATAATAATAAATTCAATTACCTTGACATGTTATTATGCTTATCTACTGGTAATCTACTTATCTTATAATAACACATTTGTTATTAAGTGACATATAAGAGAAAACACAATAGTGTTACCTAATACATATACACACTGATTTCAAAATAACCAACAACCATCTTCTTAATGTCACAAATTCCTCACTATCCCACTTCATGAATTTCTAGTTTGAATTTTTGGCACACATTTTTTAACATGAGGATGAAATAGCAACCATATAAAAACTGTTCCCACCCTATGACCCAAATCTCGTTTGAAATTTTTAGCCAAAAGTGTGAAACCGTCAATAACCATCTTTAGTTGAGATAGTTTACATAACCGCCGTGAATAGAATGCTTTTTAGAGACTTTGAACAAGAATAAAAGTTGTGGACTTTGAAGGGATGAGACCTTCCTTCTTAAAAGTGATTACTATGGTTGAGAACCATATATATAATGATAATATACAATAATAATATACAATAGGTTAGGAGCTATTGTGGTTTATGAGTCTCTAACTCTCTATGCATAATAAACTATTGATGATATAGATTCAAACACATACTATTACAAAAGCATAATCTTTTTGATTAGTATGCGGTTTAGGATTTAGCTAAGTGCTTCTAAAACTTCTACAAAAGCATCAACAAGCTACAATATCACCAATGAACAAAATATACCTCCAAGAAGCCATTAGCATCAGCAGCAATGGCTTGCAAAGCTTTCTGAGCTTCAGTCAACTTAATCCCAGCCATGCTGGCAACGTCACCTACCGTCACTCTCCTCCCACATTTATCTAAAGCATCCATCACCTGCTTCCTCAACCCCGTCGGCAACTTATCGCTCTCGACGATCTTCCCCGGCCGAAACACCGCCGGAGCAACCACCGATGGATCATCACCACTGGCCCTAATTTCAGACACAAAACTTCTACCGCTACTAACACCATTATGTTTCCCTAACGTCAAAAAATGAGTACGAAAAACGTCATTGTGTGCCCTGAGAGAACAATGAAATTGGCGGGAGGGTTCTAAGGAGACGATCGACGAGGGTTTTGTGTAGGATTTAGGTGTTATCTTGAAGCATGTTGATATGGATGCCATTAAGGTGATCGAAGGGATGTCGATGACGATGATCAGTGGAATTCTCCTTTAAAATTTCTGAGAATTTATTTAGGGATCCTAATATTTGTTCTTCGTTTTCGTTTTCGTTTGAATATTTGAGTCATTACGAAATACGAAATAACGAAATAAGATGTCATGGACTCAACCAAAGCGAAGTGAGTCATTTTAGTATTTTTTACAATAAATTAGCTTATTTTTGTTTGTTTTAAAAAAAATAATAAACATAAATAAAAGTTGTGTTTTTAATTATTTAGTAATGTAGCAAATGGGCTTTGTCCTAGCAGTGTCACGTGACTTTCCAAATGATAGGTAATGGGTTCAAATATCTTTCAAGACAAAATAGGGGTCTTTGAGTCCTTGAGGTCAGGGGTTTTCCGGTGCGGTTTCCTCCTGGGGTGGTGGTGGGTCTCAACGAAGGTCATGGTGACTAGACTTTGTGACATGCCCTGCAAATCAGTGATTCACACGTTGAGATCAAAAGTCGTTCAAACAAAAAATATTTAGTAATGTGTTCCTTTGAGTTTGTTTATTAAGTTTATTTTTTAAATGTGTTTTGTTTTATTATTTTTTTATTTTTCATTTAATACTATAAAAGTTAAATTATAAATCTACTTTTTTAAAATTTGTGCCGTGTTACATCATAATTTAAAACTAAAAACTCTCACATTTATCCTACGACTCAAATAATTTTTATCACTAATTATGTTTTTAGAAAATTGTAACTCTAACAGATAATGACGAGATCAAAAGTATAAATACATGTCAACCATAAATCTACATGCCAAACTTTTTTTTTTTTTGAAAAGTCAGTGATCTCAAGAGGAACTTAGATACCATCTTTCCATCAGGCACACCACAGTGTTAAAATACCACTAGCTTAAGAGCAAACTGACATGATTAAACAAAATACATAAATATAAAGATAAGTAATTGTCTGATTGATAACATAAGTGAAACAGATGCCATTTAATATGCAAAAAATAAATAAAAGAAAAAAAACACTTATGTAATAACACGCATACTTTTACATAACTTTCGTTAGTACCATATTATATGTATAACAAGTAAAGGCCATTTGTATAATAACACACATGCTCATAGGTGATTCTCAACGAAACCTAATTGTTTTCGCAAAAAAAATTAAGGAATATTCGTTCTCAAGAGAAAATCAAGATGGTACACATACTCATACAATGAATCAAACATGCATTCACTTAAGAGTGCATATGGTCATACATGGTATTATTTTCATATGATTACCTTTTAACTGAAAACTATACGTAAATAATATCTCATGCTAGGCGCTGTATCAGTTAACTGGTTCAAGTTAATGTTGTTTCGAGGGCAACTCGTACGGTCTTGGTTTGTTTTACTTTTGCGCATGACAAGTTATCAAGGAATCATAGCATCGTAGTTATAAGAAGATTAAACTTTTCAGGAGTTTAATTAATCGATGTAATGAATATTCCATGCTATTTTGTAGTCAGATCGTTGCTTTTTTAACACTATGAATGGAATTTTTGTTTTGATTCACCTTTATAACACATGTTTCTACTTTATTTGCTAACCTATATCACCATTGCTCTATAAATTTACGATTTCAACGACAAACATGATGTTAGTGTAATAATGACAACAGTGTGGTAACATCAGTAACTATAATGACATTAGAGAATGTAACGATAGTGACAACGACAAATATAACGGTGGTCATAATAACGATAACACTAAGTCAATGGTAGCGAAGGGTGCTAGTTTTTAAGCGAACTTTACAAATACATTTAAGCAAAAACACACAAAACATTATATGAAAATTGAATATTTACTATACATACTAAATTCTTAGATAAAATATACAAGTAACTCCACATTTAATGTGAAGTTACAATAATGTTCTACGCTCTGTTCCCGATTTATTTAAGGAGAAAATATAAGATAATTGGAAGGAAATGATAAACATGTTTGTGTTCCCGAGTTTCATTTAACAAATAAAGATAAAGGAAAATAGCAAATGTTGTATTCCTGAGTTTTATTTAAGAAGGAAAAGGGAAGGAAAACTAGACAAAATTGTTTACTTTTTGTTTCTCCCGATTTGAAAGGAAATTGAAGAAAATAATTCTTTTCTTTTCATTTATTTTCATTTCTCTTTCTTTATTTTTCTTTCTTTTATCTTCTATAATAAACTCGGGAACTCAATGTCGGTACAAAACCATATGTGATTTAATTCACTTTAAATATACATATCTTATTTAAGTAGAAAACTAAGAGGTCCTAAATGCCACAAGAAACAAATCATGGTCCACCCATCGTACATCTTATGTGGTGCAGAATGAGTTTTCGCAAATTAACCTCTCATCATCCCCCATTCAAAACACCTAGAAACTCCGACATGTTTTCATAGCGGCATTACGTCGAACACTTCAACTGCAAAACCCCAATTACTCGCCGGAAAATCATGGCCGGTGTTCTAAATTTCACGTCATTACCACCGATTTCTAAACCAATTTGGCGTCATCAGAAAGCAAAAACATCAAGCAGTAGCAGGGTTTTTGTTATTAAATCATCAACAGAAGTTTCTGATACATCTTCCACATCAGTTAAAGATGAACCACAATTAGGGTTTTCTGCGATCACCCCTCCGGCGAACTTCAAGCCTCCTGAGCCGAAGCTGTTTACCCCTAGACCTGATAAGATTGTGGACCTCATTACTGCTAGCCTGAATCTGTTGTTCCGACTTGGCACTGGTGTTTTTGTTAATGGGTATGTTGTTTTATTTCTTTTCAATTAGGAAATTTTGGTATTTGTTGTGAATCTTGAATTATCTAGATACAGAGTAACTTGTAACACTTGATAATGAAAATCAGGTGGATGATGCAGGATATTAAAAACAAATCATTTGTTACGCACCCCATCGACACTATATGTATATATGTATAGCATATGCCTATACGAGGTCGTATTGCCCTCTGACACTCACTTATTCGACAATGACCGGACTTGTATGCGCCTCGTTCACACCTAAACGGTCCCATATACGCCTACAAGGGGCGTATAGGATTACAATCATTAATGATTGTCAATAAGAATATATTTTTGTAGCTGTTTAGATTCAACACCACAGAAATCTTTATACTTGTTTATGCTGTAATTGTTTCTAAACACTTTAAGTTGTGGCATGTGATCTTTTAGGTACTCTGTTTCTTTTGTTTCCAAGAATGAGATTCCTCCTGGCCAGTATGCTCTTGGAGTTGCAGGTAAATGATATTACTATCTCTATCATGTTTGAATAATTAAAATAATAATTCTGCATATAATGGATTAATATCTCTTGCTTAAAATATTAATATAAATCACTAATATACAAGGTATGGTATGCTTGCAGGCTTTGTAGCAAAAGAGAGCTCAAAACTAGGCCCCAGACCCGTGAAACCTATTGAATTATACGAGTTTGAAGGGTACTTATAAATAAAAAATTGATTTCTCTTTGATATCTTAATAATTCAGACCTGAAAAAAAGCGTTCATATATAGATTTTGTTTATTTATTTTGTTCTTTTTCATATTTAATTGTTGTTTTTTACTAATTGTGCATTTTCATGAACATGTGGTAACTCCAGCTGCCCTTTCTGTCGTAAGGTACGACCCGCATTTTTGGATTATAGTTTCTTATTCTTGGCGGTCTTTAAAAAAAGATCCTGTTAAGAGTTACATACTGATTTACAGGTGAGGGAAATTGTTGCGGTGCTGGATCTTGATGTATTATATTATCCTTGCCCAAGAAATGGTCCCACTTTTCGTCGCAAAGTTCTCCAAATGGGTGGAAAGCAGATGTTTCCTTACATGGTATGCTAATTAATACTCTTCTATGCATAATTTATTTCCTAGAATATTACCTTATAAGTTAGCGATATTACTTGGGTTATTAAGGGCATCTTTGGTCATTAATATTAAAAAAATGCCTTTCTTTGTGTTTTTTTTTTTTGTTTTTTCTCCCCTTCAGGTAGACCCAAATACCGGAGTTTCGATGTATGAATCAGATGACATTATAAAATATCTTGTTCAGAAATATGGTTAGCATTCTTTGATCATGTCCTTTTTATTGTAGTTTTCCATTTTTATTATGTTAGGTGACAAAATGGTTCGGTAGGGTAGGTTGGGTAATGGGTCAAAAGTTAAAACTGATATTTAATGTGGGATGGGTTGGATTGGCTCAAAACACATATCTTTCAAATTTGATTACAAACAATTAGTTTGTGGAGTTCTTGGAGATGATCAGGGATAGGAGCTTTGGGAAACTTGGATTGAGATAATGGACTTTTAGGGGAGTGTTTCGATCTGTCTTGGGGCCTTTGTTTGTCCTACACTTTTGGTTGCCCTAGCCCCTAGCTTAGCTCTACCTTTGCTTGTCCCTACACTTTGTTTGTCATAGCTTTAGCTTTCCATATTTTTGCACTTATGCCTACATTTTTTTTTGGCATTGGGTTCATTGTTTGCTACCTCCATCGTATGCCATATGTCTAGATTACTATCTGTCCCCAAAAAGATTTTGGAGCAGGGTGTGAACTCAAGTGAATATCTAACTCAAATACGGAATAATGAACAACGCACAATGCTCGAAAGCGTTTTCTGTATTTGTAAAACCACTAGATCAGAACTAGACGAAAGTACAATACATACTCGAAAGGAAAGAAAACGAACGCATGAAAAACAAACTACCCATTACTTGGCTAACATGCCCACTACTTTACCTACAATTGAGGACCCACCATTACACTATCAATTGAAATAAAACATTACTTAAATAAATAAATAAACTGGAAATAAACTTCATGCATGGCATGTAGTTCATGCACACTCCACGTGATCATCAAGTAGCTGGGTGATGCACCATCTTTAATACCCCCTCTCAGCACCCAGATGACCTATACCCATTTCATCACAGAACTTCTTCAACTTAGGACCGGACAATCCTTTTGTAAATGCATCTGCAACTTGCTCCAAAGTACCTATAGGCTCTATTTTAATCTCATTCTTCAACACTTTCTCCCGAATAAAATGATATTGAACCTCTATGTGCTTAGTACGGGCATGAAAAACAGGATTCTCAGCAAGTTTAATTGCTGAGTTATTATCACAGAACAACTTCACTGGATAATCTACAGCTTGTTTTAGATCTCCCAATAATTGAACCAACCAAGTGCATTCTTGAGCAGCCATTGCAGCGGCTCGACATTCTGCTTCCGTTGTTGACAAAGACACAGTCGGTTGTCTTTTGCTGCACCAAGAAATAGAACTCAACCCATACATAAACACATATCCAGTGGTAGACCGTCTCGTACTTAAATCACCATTATAATCCGCATCGCAATACCCAATTAGCTTGGGTTCCAACTCCCTCTTGAGCCAAACTCCTTGACCCACTGTAGCTTTTATGTACTTCAGTACCCTGCGAACAGCAATGAGATGCGGCTTTCGTGGACACTGCATATATCGGCTCAATACTCCGATCGCAAACGAAATGTCTGGTCGAGTTAGTGTAAGATATATCAAGCTCCCCACTATCTTTCTATACTATGAAGGATCTTCAATTTCTTTCCCTTGATCAGCATACAACAATATATTAGATTATATTGGAGTGATTGCTGATTTGCATGAAACCATATTAAACTTTTGTAGCATGTCAACATAATACTTGGCTTGATGCAACAGGATATCATCACCCACATAAGTTAGCTGCAACCCAACGAAATGAGTAAGCCTTCCAAGATCTTTCATTCTGAACCTAATGCACAGGTTCTCTTTGAGCTGAATTATCTCTTCGTCCATATCTCCGGTGATAATTAAATCATCGACATAAACTGGAACGATCACCACTTTGTTGTCAGCTTCTTTAACAAACAGACTTGCATCCGCATCCGTTATCTTGAAACCATTTTGTTCCAGAAATTCACCGATTTTCCCAAACCACGCTCGAGGACTTTGCTTCAAACCATAAATCGCCTTCTTTAGCTTACATACATAACCCGGATGATCTTGATCTTCAAACCCAAGTGGCTGCTCCATGAAAATAACATGATCAAGATCCCCATATAGGAATGCATTGTTCACATCCATTTGCCATAACTTCCATCGTTTACTAGCCGCAATAGCTAATACAACTCGGATGGTATTTTGCTTTGCTACAGGACTAAACGTGTCCTCACAGTCCAAACCGTACTGCTGTGTGAACCCGCGAGCTACAAGTCGAGCCTTGTACCTCTTCACAGACCCATCTGGTCGCTGCTTCAACTTGTATACCCATTTGCACGACACTGGAACTACACCATGTGGTTTAGGTGTAAGATCCCAAGTTTGGTTCCTTACTAAGGCATTCATTTCTTCTGCCATAGCTAGAACCCATTCATCCTTTAACATTGCTTCTCCATAAGTATCTGGTTAACGTAAAGATTCTTCAACAAGAGCATAATTAGCATACTTGGGATTTGGTTTACTTGTGCGTTGTGACCTTCGTAAACTTGTTTTTGGTTTAGCAGGTTTGGCAGTGTTTGAAGCAGGCACCCCAGTTTCTTCTACCACCAATTCTTCATCATTGAATTTGAGAGACACCTCAAAAGTTCTAAGTCCTTCTTTGAGGTGCTCAGTATCTGGCAGTACTTTACTATCAGCAAACCACCAAGTCGAATTTTCATCAAAAATAACATTTCTTGACACATACACTTTCCCGGTGTTAGGGTCACAACAGCGCCACCCTTTTCGCTCTGGATCATACCCTACAAAAACACACAGGATTGCCTTCTCCATCTTATGACAAAGATGTCCGGGAATGAAAACATAGCACACACAGCCAAAAACACGAAAATAACTGACCGTAGGTTTGGTTTGGTTTAGCTTATCAAACGGTGAAATGTACTGAAGTGTTTGAGATGGCAACCGGTTAATCACATACGCTGCTGTTCTCATCGCCTCTGCCCAAAACCGCCCTGGCATGTTTTTGCCATGAATTAGACTTCTCGTTACTTCAGCAAGATGCCGGTTTTTCCGTTCAGAAACCCCGTTTTGCTGTGGAGTATTCGGACATGTTAGCTGCCTTTTTACATGTTTTTGTTTTAGGTACTCACTAAACTCAGCACCCAAGTACTCTCCTCCGTTATCAGAACGAAGACAAGCAATCTTGCTATCCGATATCTTCCCTGCCTCCAACTCGAATTCTCTAAACTTTGAGAATACCTCAGATTTTTCCTTCAAGAAATACACCCACACATATCTTGAATAATCATCAATGAACGTAACCATATACTGCATACCTCCAATCGAAGCTTGTTTCACAGGTCCAAAGACGTCAGAGTGCACGAGTTCAAATGGTTTGTTGGCATGATACTCCGATCGGTTGTACGGTAACTGCGATGCTTTCCCATATTGACATCCTGCGCACACAATGTCTTTACTCACATGCAACGAGGGCAACCCATTCACCAGCCCTTTATTCATCATCAGGCCCAATTTGTCAAAACCCACGTGCCCCAATCTCTGGTGCCACAAATTAGGATTTTGGTTTCCCTTCGTCTTGCACACATAGGCTGACTCAGCCGTTAGCACATACATAGTCTCTGTTCGGTGACCTTGTAAAATAGGTGTCGAGGGTGATTCAAACTCTTGATAAATTTTAACATCTTTGGGTCCGAATACCACATAATGACCATCAGCAGTCATCTGCGGTACCGAGATTAAGTTCTTCTTCATACCAGGGACATGGTACGCATCCTTCAGGGTTAGACCTCGAGTTCGATCGTTTGCAGGGAATTCAACATCACCAATGTGTGCTATGGAATGTTTTGAATTATCTGCAATTACCACAACACGACTCCCTCCATACTTAGTTGGATTTTTGAGTCTGGTCTTGTCTCCGGTCATATGGTTCGAACAACCCGAATCCATAATCCAGTCATCCAACTTATTCTTCCTTGCTTCAATCGTGGAGACATAAGCATAATCCTCTTCAGCATGAGCAACAAATGCCTCAGCGTCCCAGGCTTCTTCTTGTTGTGCATTTGCGACATTTCCTTCTTCGTTCGGTTTTACCCGACAATTTCTTGCTACGTGGCCTTTCTGCCCACAATTATAGCATTTGTATGGAAACTTCTTGCCATTTTGATGATGCTTCTTCTCATTGCTGGACTCTCCTTTCTCATATTCGCCATTCATTCGTTCATTATGTTCATGACCTTTGTTCTTGTCATGATATCGAGAAGTATTTCGGCGAAACTTATTCTGCCGAAACTTACTTTTGTTGCTTCTCTCTGCATACAAAGCCTTCGATTCTGCCTTACATGATGAGCCAACAGAGACATTACTCATTTGCTTGGCTAAAGCCTCTTGGCTAGCCAACAGGTTCTCAAATTCGCCGAGGGATGGCTGTGTAGGCCATCCTTGAACAGCAGCAACAAAACTTCTAAATTCAGCCTTCAACCCGTGGATGATTATTCGTTTCATCCGAGGTTCTCCGATATTTGCTTGTGGATCTAACTCACCAATTTCTCTACACAACGATTTAACCTTGTGAAAATACTGAGAAACCGTCATTTCTCGTTGATTCACAGACAGTAACTCGTTTTCCAAAAGTTGGAGTTTGGCATCATTCTTTTTCGAGAACAATTCCGCCAGGACATCCCACGCCTCTTTTGGAGAAATCGAATCACTAATATGATCAAGCAGATCATCCTTCACCGTTGTCTTGAGTACGAACATGGCTTTACCCGCTTTGATTCTCCATTTCCGTAACACCCCATTCACGTCTTCCGCTATTGGTTGAACCGTCTCAGCACCGTTTACAACCTCCCACAAATCTTGACCTTGCAGATACGAACTGATGCAGGTCGACCATGAGTTGTAATTCTGACTATTGAGCTTCTTAACGCCACCAACTACTTGAAGATCGGCCATGGGAACCCGCTCTGATACCACTTGTGAACTCAAGTGAATATCTAACTCAAATACGGAATAATGAACAACGCACAATGCTCGAAAGCGTTTTCTGTATTTCTTGTAAAACCACTAGATCAGAACTAGACGAAAGTACAATACATACTCGAAAGGAAAGAAAACGAACGCATGAAAAACAAACTACCCATTACTTGGCTAACATGCCCACTACTTTACCTACAATTGAGGACCCACCATTACACTATCAATTGAAATAAAACATTACTTAAATAAATAAATAAACTGGAAATAAACTTCATGCATGGCATGTAGTTCATGCACACTCCACGTGATCATCAAGTAGCTGGGTGATGCACCATCTTTAATACAGGGGTCTCAAAGAGAGTTACCTCTCTATCCCTTGGGATAAGAGAAGATTTGTCTTCACTTCACCTCACCTCACCCCTCCCCAACCCTACCAATATATTTGCTATAAGTGAGATTTATTATTGGGTATATTTGTTTGTGGAACATGAATACAAAAACTATATTACTCCAATGATTTTCCAATTGTTTGGATGATTTAGGAGTTTACGGATTAGAAAAACAAGTGTTGATAAAATTTTATTATTTTTTTGCCATTTAATTGGAATTTTCAAAATAATGTTAAGAGAAACGGTGAAATTTTTTGGTTAACCATGATCTTATACATCTTTGTTGATTCCTTTTGTTAGGAGACGGAAATGTACCATTATCTCTATCACTCGGTTTGTTGACAGTGAGTAATATAAATATTATACAAAAAATTTAATCTTTCAGATTAAACAACATGTTCATTATATTATTTTTTTTTATCAAATCACTGTTAACTAATTTATTTACAGACTTTGACCGCAGGTTTTGCTATGATTGGTCGTATGGGAAAGGTATAGTTTTCAAACATCTTAGTAACCATTACATGCTATTTTTCAAACATTTTTAAAAAATCAATGATTTAGTAGATGCCCTTTTTCAAACATTAATATTAACGTCACACATCCAGTTTTTAAAATGACCATATTATCAAATATGCATTCAACAATCTCATACTTTGGTTTTACAGGGGAGCATGTATACAAAGGCAAAAATGCCTCCACAACCTCTTGAAGTATGGGCATACGAGGTAAGGCTGAAAACAAATAATTTTTTGTTTAGGTTGGATTGACTCGAAACACTTTTATTCCAAAACATTTTATTACAAATTATATATGTATGAATTGATTTAGTCGGTTGCATGCATTTTAAGTATACTTTGTGTGACTTTTATCCCGTTCTATCCATTCTGACCTGTTTTCCATTGGCTAACTTTTTATTTTTTAAAATTTTCTTATTTTTGTAACAATTAGCAGCTTTAATCTTATAATTAGAAAAATAATTTCCTTATATTATACCACCTATATCCTTTGTAGGCGTCACCTTTTTCCAAACTTGTGCGTGAAGTGCTTGTGGAATTGGAGCTACCACATATTCTTCACAGGTAAAGGCTACTTTTAAAACTGTTAATTGTGCTTTTTGTGATATATATCTACATTTTACACAGTTTAGGAAATTAAGTGTCTAAAACTTTAGTGATCATAGTAAATTTAACATTATAAAAAAAATTTAGAATGACACGCCTTTTTTTATCCAAGACATCTAAATCCCTACCTGGACATTTAGTTTTGATTTGTAGTTTTTTACTTAATGAAGATGTTTTTTTTCTTATGCTGCAGAAACAAACACATATCATGTAAAGATATTCTGTTATTGATAAGTGTCAACAAATCATTTGCTTTATAACTTTGTTTCTTCAGTTGTGCTCGTGGAAGCCCAAAACGACAGGAGTTATATGAGAAGATCGGGCATTTCCAGGTTTCTTTCGTTATAATTTTAAATTTTCAAGATTCATTCTTTATGGAGGATTAATATATTAGAGATGGAAAAACGAGTGGTCGGGTGAGTTTGGTAATGGGTCAAAACAGGCAATTTTCTGTATGGTTAGAAGCAGGCAGGGAACACTTTCTCCCAAAACTAAAAAGACTTCTTAAGAAAAGTTGGTGTCAAATACTCATACATGATTACAGAAATCAAATTTTTAATAATAATCTAAAAACAAAATTACATTTTCATCCTTTATGTATATAGGAAATTGCACCTTTTGTCCTAATTATCATTATTTACAATAATCATTCTTTACGTTTAGGGTTTGTGAAGGATTTCATCTCTTTCACTGACCGGCGTCAAAAGTTCAGTTAATTTTTTGTAGATGACCATTTTCCCTTTCTTCTTATGTTTAATGAAAATTAATAAAAATAAAAAACTAATGAAGTAATCTTTCTTGCACCTGTAATAATTGCAAGAGCATGTTCCAAAGGATACTGCAATCACAATCTTCAACAACTTTACTAGAAAACTTGCTCAGCCAAACATTTGAATTTTTTAATCTAACTAAATTTGAATATGTGCTAGCTTTTAAGTCAAAATTTGTTACTAATTTTTTTAATCAAGAAAGAAGAAGCTCAATAGAGCACATTTGAAGACCATAGAGTTAATGTAAAGTTATTATAAAATAAATCCCATTCAACTTTGTCCATTCATTGCTAGAACTTTGATCAAGATGGAATGCATCTTAAGACATGATAAATATGCTGAAACATTTGACCAATCAAAAACTCGTTTTTAATTCGAAAGGCAAACAGGATAATATTATATAATTCAAAAGCTGTTTGCTGGTCAATTGATACTTTCTCTAGAGCCAATGCTCGAAGGAACGTTCTTTAAAGCCCTAAAACCCGAGATATGATTCTTGTTAGAGGATTTTGCAACCTAAGGGCTTGTTACAAAATCTGATTGTTTTAGTTGGGAGTGTTTTTAGGGATTAAGTTTTGACTTTTTGTGTTTTGTTTTCCTATAAATATTGTTGGAATAATCTTGTAATTATTAAAAGTTAAAGGGTTTAAGTTAGAAGTTTTTGTTTAAATTAGTTTTGGATTTGTTTGAGTATTTTAAGGTTTAGATTAGATTGTTTTGGTTAGCATGTTTTTAGGCATGTTTTTAGGGATAGAAGTTTGACTTGTTTAAGGTTTTGTTTCTTATAAATAGGGGTTAAGATTTTAGGTTATTTTTGTACCTCAATTTTATTCAATAGAAGCCTTGTTTTTCTGAGTTTACAATCTGATTGAGAGGGTACCGAGTCTTCAATTGGTATCAGAGCTAAGTTCTCTGCCGGTTTGAGAGTCGTGAAGTTTGGAGTCGAGAAGGCAGCAGCCTTTGGCTGTTGTGGTTGCTGTTGCAGCGGAAGCAGTGGGTCGAAGATAGAAGAAATTGCTGAGTTGGTTCGCAACTAGGAAAAGTTGCTGCTGCGAACTTGCGATTGATCAATCGGAGAAGTTGTCAAAATCTGATTGTGTGACACAATCAAGAAATTTGATCGGGATCTTGTGCGATTCAGGTGGAACGATCAATTTCAAAATTTAGTTGGCAGAAAAAAAAAGGAATCCGCGGAAATTGATTGCGTGAGGCAATCAAAATTTCGATCAGAACCTGTGTGATTCAGGTTGGAGGGCTCGAAGTTGGGGTTTACATCTGCGAAGGGTTTCAATCAGGGTTGACTGGGAGCTGTGAAGGCTGCCAATGATCTGTGATAGGTTCGAACTTGGGTTTGAAGGCTGTGAGAGCTTCAATCGGACTCATCTTGAAGGCTGTGAGGGCTGGAACAAGTTGGGAGGGGTTGTGAAGGCTTCAATTTCAATTTTGTGTGATTCTGGAAGCATCAATTTGTGATAAATTGGTGATTGTTGGTGCTGTGTGAAGCAGTACAGGAGTAATTAAACCTGTGTGGGATATCAGAGTGGTTCAAGACCTGTGTGGGAGAAGAACCATTGAAGAAACCAAACCTGTGTGGGAGAAGAAGACCTGTGTGGGCTGAAGCAAACCTGTGTGGGAGTAATCAAACCTGTGTGGGAGAAGAGAACACCTGTGTGGAAGTTCTGAGTGCTGCAAGACCTGTGTGGGAAAGAATAGAACCTGTGTGGGCTGTTTTGGTGTGAGAAATATTGAAAAAAAGTGTGAGCCAAAGGAAACAAGAGATGGCAGAAGGGTTGTGCAAGAGATTGATGAAAGAGCCACATCAAGAATTACAAGATTAGGGGGGTGATTGTTGGAATAATCTTGTAATTATTAAAAGTTAAAGGGTTTAAGTTAGAAGTTTTTGTTTAAATTAGTTTTGGATTTGTTTGAGTATTTTAAGGTTTAGATTAGATTGTTTTGGTTAGCATGTTTTTAGGCATGTTTTTAGGGATAGAAGTTTGACTTGTTTAAGGTTTTGTTTCTTATAAATAGGGGTTTTCTTTGTTCACATCGCGTTTTGGGTTCTGGGAACAACATCAGAAGACATCAATTGGTATCAGAGCTTTTAAAGCTCATACCTGCGACTCAAAGAAAGGGGAGAGGTCGAGGAGGTGGTGAGCAAGTTCCACGAGATAAGAGTCGTATTAGGTGCTACAAATGTGGTGAGCTTGGGCATTACTTGTCGGAATGTCCTAGTTGGGAAGAAAAGAAGGAGAAGGTCAACTTGAATCAAGTGGATGAAGATCATATACCTTTACTTTGATGAATAAAGGATTACAAGATTGAGGGGGTGATTGTTGGATCAATCTTGTACTTATTTATTAGCTTAGGGGTTAAAGTAGAAAGTTTAGTTTTATTTTGTTTTGGTTTATCTATTGAGTTTAAATGTTTAGATTAGCTTTGTTTTTTCAGCAAGTTTTTAGGGATAAGGTTTGACTTTTTGGTTTATGTTTTATTATAAATAGGGGTTTAGGTTTAATGTTTTCTTTGTACCAATCAATTATTAAATAGAAATTCTGAGATGTTGACTTTTTAGATGTTGGTTTTCTTATAAATAGGGGTAAAGAGTTTAGGGTTAATTGTACCTCAATATTGATTCAATAAAGTTTTGCTTTTTCTGAGTTAGTAATCTGATTTGAGGATACCCAGCTTCAATTGAAGACTCGGTACCCTCTCAATCAGATTGTAAACTCAGAAAACAAGGCTTCTATTGAATAAAATTGAGGTACGAAATAACCTAAAACTTAACCCCTATTTATAAGAAACAAAACCTTAAACAAGTCAAACTTCTATCCCTAAAAACATGCCTAAAAACATGCTAACCAAAACAATCTAATCTAAACCTTAAAATACTCAAACAAATCCAAAACTAATTTAAACAAAAACTTCTAACTTAAACCCTTTAACTTTTAATAATTACAAGATTATTCCAACAATCACCCCCCTAATCTTGTAATTCTTGATGTGGCTCTATCATCAATCTCTTGCACAACCCTTCTGCCATCTCTTGTTTCCTTTGGCTCACACTTTTTTTCAATATTTCTCACACCAAAACAGCCCACACAGGTTCTATTCTTTCCCACACAGGTCTTGCAGCACTCAGAATTTCCACACAGGTGTTCTCTTCTCCCACACAGGTTTGCTTCAGCCCACACAGGTCTTCTTCTCCCACACAGGTTTGGTTTCTTCAATGGTTCTTCTCCCACACAGGTCTTGAACCACTCTGATATCCCACACAGGTTTAATTACTCCTGTACTGCTTCACACAGCACCAACAATCACCAATTTATCACAAATTGATGCTTCCAGAATCACACAAAATTGAAATTGAAGCCTTCACAGCCCCTCCCAACTTGTTCCAGCCCTCACAGCCTTCAAGATGAGTCTGATTGAAGCTCTCACAGCCTTCAAACCCAAGTTCGAACCTATCACAGATCATTGGCAGCCTTCACAGCTCCCAGTCAACCCTGATTGAAACCCTTCGCAGATGTAAACCCCAACTTCGAGCCCTCCAACCTGAATCACACAGGTTCTGATCGAAATTTTGATTGCCTCACGCAATCAATTTCCGCGGATTCCTTTTTTTTTCTGCCAACTAAATTTTGAAATTGATCGTTCCACCTGAATCGCACAAGATCCCGATCAAATTTCTTGATTGTGTCACACAATCAGATTTTGACAACTTCTCCGATTGATCAATCGCAAGTTCGCAGCAGCAACTTTTCCTAGTTGCGAACCAACTCAGCAATTTCTTCTATCTTCGACCCATTGCTTCCGCTGCAACAGCAACCACAGCAGCCAAAGGCTGCTGCCTTCTCGACTCCAAACTTCACGACTCTCAAACCGGCAGAGAACTTAGCTCTGATACCAATTGAAGACTCTGTACCCTCTCAATCAGATTGTAAACTCAGAAAACAAGGCTTCTATTGAATAAAATTGAGGTACGAAATAACCTAAAACTTAACCCCTATTTATAAGAAACAAAACCTTAAACAAGTCAAACTTCTATCCCTAAAAACATGCCTAAAAACATGCTAACCAAAACAATCTAATCTAAACTTTAAAATACTCAAACAAATCCAAAACTAATTTAAACAAAAACTTCTAACTTAAACCCTTTAACTTTTAATAATTACAAGATTATTCCAACATCAAAAACTCGTTTTTAATTCGAAAGGCAAACAGGATAATATTATATAATTCAAAAGCTGTTTGCTGGTCAATTGATACTTTCTCTAGAGCCAATGCTCGAAGGAACGTTCTTTAAAGCCCTAAAACCCGAGATATGATTCTTGTTAGAGGATTTTGCAACCTAAGGGCTTGTTGCAGGAAATGATATTGGTTTAGATAGTTAAAGACAGGAGTCTTGTGGGGAAGTAATGGAAGTTGGTTAGAGGGTTAAGGTTTGTATCATTGTATGGTTAAAGAAAGGAAGCAATTGTCAGGGTTTGAGAAGCCGGTTTCAATTACTCAAAAATGAGTTCAATCGGAGTTTGTTTTGGTCGGTTTTCGAGTTTTTTAAAATTCTTTTTAGCCTTCTTAGGCAAATTAGACTTTTTAGTGGAACTTTTTCCTATATATATATAGAAGAAAGAAAAGGGAAAAGAAAATAATGATCTTGTCTGGTGTAAATTTGTGAATTAAATGATTTAGGGGGATTTTGTGCATTTGAATCAACTTTTGGCTACTTTTTGACCAGTTTGATTTGTTTCATTTTAATTTATTTTTATTTTACTCTGTCACTGATATTAAACATGAATCAACTTATGTATCTAATTTATATGAATTTAACGGCAGGTGCCTTACTTAGAGGATCCAAACACTGGGGTGAAAATGTTTGAGAGTGCTGAAATAGTGGATTATTTAAGAGCTACTTATGCTCTTTGATTTATTGAAATTATTTATCCCCTTTTTATGTATATGAATTTGAAGTGAACGCTTTCTAACATCTAATGATCTAATAGGAAACCTTGTATAGCTTAAAGAAATATATTTATTAAAATTATATTTTAATACAAATGATGTTTGTTGTATGTAATTTCAAAACTATATGGGCGTTTGGTTAAAAGTGCACTAATTTTAACGTTATTTTAATTAATATGTGAAAATAACGTTAAAAATGTTGGGATGATAAACTTCAAACGATAACTATGAGCCGGGGACTTCTTTGGAGCAGCCTCTCTATTCCAAGTAAGTTTTGTGTCCATCCTTCCCTTCCAGACCCTACTGAAAAAGTGGGAATATACTGGGTAAGTTTGTTGTTGTATGGGTGTTTGGTTCTTGCGATTTTTTTGAAGAGTATGACTGAGGTCATTAAAAATTTGATACTATCATAATCATATAACTGTTTTAACTGCAATGGATTGTCTGATATTAGAAGGCTTATCTTTCTAAGGTCCTAATTAGTAACGGAACAACATGATTGTAGAGTGAAATTACATATATAATAAAAAGTAACGTCGGTGTCCAATCAAATGTATATCCAACTCACTCCTTTTTAAATATATATTCTTACTCTTTTCAAATCTAGAAGCAAAGTTTGGTGTAGATGAACTGGTAGGTTCATTTTTTTCTGAAATAGCGACGCAGGTTCGATTCTAAAAGCTGGTAACTTTGTATCTTTAGTTTTTATTTTTTGAAATTGTATCTTTAGTTCACCGGTGTGTTGTGAGGTCACATTTACGACTTCGATTCCTTCCCAGGATAGTTTTTTTCTTTTTTTATTTCTTTTCTTTTTTAGTCTTTTATCAAAGTCATGTAACACCCAGTCACTCACCCTCTTCAACAGTTGCCGGTAACCAAACACTACTAGCCACCATCAAACACCCATCTTCCATCATCCTCTTCGTTCATGAACATCCCGTCACCAACTATTCGTCACATACACTCAATCCTACCACCTTAATCACTCATCTCTTCGATCCCCCTCTCCTATTTGAACGCCACCATCGTCCATCAAAGCACTGTAACGCTCCGCCATCGGCGTCCACCAGAAACCGTCGTTGACCACCACCTACTTGAACAGTTGAACCAGGTAACCCGCCCCTACCCGTCCCTTTCTTTCTCCCCCTTTCCTTCTTTCATTTTTCGTCCTAGATGCAATGACACCCCATCTGCCGGTAACATCTCTCGGTGCAACCATAAATACATCACCCCAGGCCTGCTACTGTCCACCAGCCTGTGTTGGAATATCAGAGATTGACATGACATGGAACTTCTAGATCTAAAATCGATTTCTACTATATGTGGTTAAACTCTTATACCAAGTCCATATTATGTAAAATGATGATAGCATACCCAAGTAGGACCAAAATCAGATATACTAAAACATTCGGTGATGATAACAATAAAAATAATAAATATGGTTGTAAATGTGAAATTGACGAAATGATACGAAGGTCTTAGGTTCGAAACGTGTGGTTTTCTATGGTTTAATATTAATAATCTGATCTCAGCATTAAAACAATGTTGGTGTGGTTAGAGGAGGGCAAAAAAAACCGGACCCGGAATTGGTGGGTATACCGGGTCTGGTTTTTCAGACAAATTAGAACCGGAACCGAAACCGAAACCTAGAAAACCGAACTGTTCCACATGTACCTGGTCAAAACCCGAACCGTATTCGGCCAAAACCCGAACCGGAACCGGTCAAAAACCGGTCGAAGCCGATCGAAACCCGAAACCAAAATCAGGTCTTGACTTTGTTGACCGGGACCGGTTCTAAAATGACTCAATTTGCGTACCTCTAGGTGTGGTGGAGTTGGTAAGCCAACACATGTACATGTCAGGATCGTGGGTCTAAATCATACCCCGGTCCAACCTTTTTTTTACCCCTTCTTTTTTTCCTCATATTTTTCTTTTAACAGTTTTACTTTATTAATTTTTTTTTGATTTTGAGTTTAACACTTTCAACTTTTCAATTTTTTATTTTTTTAAGAAACTTTACAAGGTGCTACTTTAACTTCAACACGTTTCTAAGGTTTTCAACTTACCCTTTTCATTTGTTAGCCAAAAATAATATTATACACGTTTTCATATAAAATTTTTTCGGTTACAAATCCGGTTAGATATAGTACGTTTTCGTGCTTATTTTAAATACGTTTTTTTTATTAGTGTACGTTTCGACGTCAATTCTTTTAGGAGATAGTTGTTTCACACGATAAAATAAAGTCGAAGTATTTTACGTTTTAACACTGCGGCAGCGCGCGGCAGATAACTTTACTAGTTTGACATATTTACCTTCTGGATTTGCATTTCTGCTTGATTTTAGAGGTCAAAAAGTCAAATAATTGAAAGGTGGTGTTGATCATTGGTCAAAGACATGACCAATTCTGACTGATCCAGCCAAAGAACGAAACTTAATAGGATGAAAAATGATGAACAAGAACCTACCAATTTTATTTTGTTTTTTCATCAGTATTCCAGGGTCAAGTCGTAATGGGTGATCATGGGTCAAGGACCGCACCAACCGAAAGCAAATTGACCCAAGACCGAAAACAAATAAGGTGATAAACGAGGATTGTACCGATTTTGTATGTTTCTGTCGTAATGTGCATGAACGGATCTAGTCTTTTTATTCTAATAAATAAAGGTTTATAGGGGTAAATGTTATGTTCCTAGAGTACATCAAGTTTGATTTACCGTCTTTCTATCATATTAAATACATCTCATATAAGTATACATTTTATACATTTTTTTAAATAAAAAAGTTTTTTTGTTACGTTAAAATATATTAATATTAAAAACACACATTTCTAAAAAAACAAATTATATAAAATTTATAATTTTAAAAAAAATTATTTAAATTAAGTATGCATTTTATACATTTTTTTAAATAAAAAGTTTTTTTTATACGTTAAAATATATTAATACTAAAAAAACACATTTCTAAAAAACAAATTATATAAAATTTTAAATTTAAAAAAAAATATTTAAATCGAAATTTTTATTCTAATAAAATGATTTGCTTTTCAGTTCATTAAAAACTAAATTTATAAAACATAAATAATATCATTAATTTTTATTATTATTATTATTATTATTATAATGATTTAATAAGAGAGACAATATAATTTATTTAATAAGAAAGATAATTAAATGAGAACATAAAAAATTGACAAGTGGCAACATGATTTTAAAATGTGACAAGTGGTAAAACATATTTTTATTTATTAGTATAGTAAGATAAGATAAGATAAGATATAATATTCGTTTTTTTACCAACCATATAGTTTTTTTTCTTTTCGATCCTACATGATACGTTTGGAAACCAAAACAAAACAAAAAATTAGTTTCACATGTGGCTAAATAATTAGTTATATTATACCTAGCTAGTTTTTTTTGTGGTGATAATTACGTAAAAAAAACTTTTTAGTAGCTTTTAGTTTTCTGTTTGCATCAACAAATTGTCATTATTTGTTCGACTAGCTTAGAAAGTGACTCGAGTCCTATTTCAACATCTACTATGCACCTCGTGAGAAATATTTTTATGACTTTGGTATAAAATAAATAATTCACATGACATTATATCATTATTAGAAATATCTTAGAAATAAGAGGTCCTGAATTCAATTATTAGTAGTAGGATAGATTCATAGTTCAAAAAAAAGAAAGGAAATATCTTATTTGACGGCTTTAAAAACCCTAAAATAGTTTTCAAAAATAGATTGGAATAATGAAAAGTCTAAGAACCATGAACTTGAGTTAGTGAACTTGAAGAAACCTTTCTATCCCAACCCACACAAAATAAGAAAACAAATAATAGTCATGGTGCTTTAGATATAAAGCCACATATATGTTAGGTATATTCCAAAGTGAAAAAAGAAGAGTCAAAATTGTGGAGCTATATACAATCTTTTGACCAAATTATGAAAAAGGCATATCATTATTTAAACATTCTTGAAAATAAATAAATAAATTAAAGAATCCCCCTTTTAATGAAATTCTAAAGTTGTGTTTAGTGTGAGGCTTTAGAGAAGAGGGGATGAAGTCATAATGATGAAACTAATACTAATAGTTTTATTTAAAGGTAACAGGTTTGAGAAAGTTAATTAAACAAAGGTTTAAATTAATTTATCCAAAATGAGAAATTTGTCATTTCAAGAACAATTATAAACGAAGGATATTAAAATTATTTTAATGCCTATTTTTATTTCAACTTAAACCAAATCCACAATCATACACTTGAGTCGTAACATGTGACATAAACCAAACATCCTTGTGACGTCAGGCTTTTCATAAGTGAGGTATGTGTACCGACGAAGCCTCTATTCAATGGACGGCAAAAACCGTTATCTATTTAGATATTGAAGGTTCAATGCAAGTCTCTAATAAGTTATGCCTAACATGTATCAAAACGGGCTCCTAAAGGGGGATTCGGGTGGTAAGATCGTAAGTGTACTCTCTTATCATGTAGTTATGTGTTAAAATTTGTGAGGTGTAAGTGTGGTAAATTTGAAAGTATGGTAGGTGTAGAGTAAAAATATTTGTTAAAGACAGCCGCCTTGGTTTGAAGTCACACATGTATCAAATGCCTACATCTAATCGACCGGATAAGATTGCAATGTTATGTGAATATGTGGTCCTTGATGATTAGAGTCAAATCATGAGCCCCATGCCTCGTAGTGTGGGTCTAAACGAGCTGAGCCGATTTTGAGTTTTTTAAGACTCGAGCTCGGAGCATTTTGACTAAATAGGGCTCGAGTTTGGCTTGTTAGAAAAAATTTTAGGCTCGAGCTCGAGCCTGGCTTGGCTCGTTTATTTTAATTATTCAATTTATTTATTTTAATTACTAATTTAATATATATGTATAATTATACTTTTCAATTTTAACATAAAATATTATTTAAAAATATTTATCAAAATTATATATGTAAAAACAATTAATTTTATAAATATACAATTAATATACTAAATAAAAATTATATAAATAAAAAGCTTGTTTAAGCTCGCGATCCAGCTCGAGCTCGATATGTAAGGTTCAAGCATCGGGCTCGATAACTAAACGAGCCATATTTCTGGGCTTGAGCTCGGGCTTGTTTAGGCTCGGCTTGTTCGAGCTTTTTACCAATCCGATACCGCGTATTTCACGAGCCGGCTTGATTCGTTTACACCCTACCTTCAAAGCTCCATAAGTCCTCTTAATTGTGTTGTTATCTGGAAGCCTGTAGAAAATACGGGTCGTATTCTATGATATGCTAGCAATGCCTCATTAACTTAATACATTAAATCTCAGGGTTGTATGATTCCATACTAATTATATATAGTAGTGTTATGTAACACCATGCAACCGTATGAATAATCGATGTGACAAGTTGGATACTTTGTTATTTGACTAAACCTTATACATACCATATGTTACTTTGCTACCTATATTTTAGTTTACATGATATAACAATATATGTACAATAGAACTCTATTCTAATTTGAACATCCTAAAAGTAAATCACACATTATTTCAACGATATTATAATCCACATCCACAAGGAGAGATGTCACGCTTACTAACGATGACGTGGAATGTGTGATGCACAATTCCACTATTAAACTTGCATCATTTTTTGTTTTTTACAAGTGACTTGATTATTAAAGCATATAGATACCCAACCAAGCCAGTGACTACAAATATTTTCAAAAAATATATATAATTATAAACACATTTAAACAAACATAATTAATGTTTAAACAAAGTAACAAACATAATCATAATCATGTTAAAAAAATATGATTTAGTTATAATATTTCATTTTTTGGATTTTAGTTAAAAAAAAAATGAAATCCGTTCTAACCAGTGAACCAGCTCAACCGGCCGATTTGTTTAAAGCAGGTTCACATTATTATTTTGGACCTGCCGACCCTTCGGTTCCCGGTCCGGTCCGGTTCCGAAAACCATGCCTATGAGGCTATGACCTCGAGACGAAACCGAATTCTTTCTTTGTCTTTCACGTGAGAACCAAGCTATCTAAAATCAAAGGAGTATGTATATACACACCAATCATTATAACACATAGCATTTTTCTAGCTATTATTCCTACATATTTTTTTTCTAAAATATTTTACCTAATTAATAGCATGTGTTTAGCGACATTATAAAAGACAACAAAAACTTTGAATTATTAAATTACATATATAGTTGTTTGAAAATATTTGAGTATTAAATTCAGAAGTGTCTAACATTGTTAAGTCATGTTGTGGGTTAATATTTTTAAAGAAAAACCCGATTAACTTAACCCGAAACATGATCAAGTTGACTCAATAACACCTCCAAATTTAGATGTTTTAAGAAGGTTTTGGAGCGAGCTTGAGATTAAAGTTTCAAGCATTAGACATGTGAAGATGCTACAAGCATGATAAGTAATGTGGTGAATACTAATTAAAACGCATACAATTTTATATATAACTGCTTATGAAATTTGCAATGTTTTCAAAACCGGACCGGATGGGCCGGTTGAACCGGGAACCATTACTAAGGGCGGGCCGGTTTTGAGCTCGAAACCGTTTTTGAAGGAATCGGCCGATCGAACCAGTGGACCGGCGGTCGGACCGGTTTATCTAATATATTTTCCATTTTATATTATATATGATATAAATTTATATAAGTATATTATACATATATTATACATATTTATATAATACATATGATGTTATCCGATTCTTAAATCCGGTCCGACCGATCCGATCGCTGATCAGTAAAGAGACTGGTTCGACCTCCGGTCCGGTTTTAAAAACATTGGAAATTTGGTTTGCTAGAACCACTGCCAAATAATCACCCAATCATCATCCCTAAGAAGGGTATGATTAGAATGATTAGTAATTTTTAGAAATAAAATATTATTGTAATTACATTTTTTCGTTAACAATTCTAATCTAATCTCATTTTAATCCAACCTAAATCTTCTTCGCCTATGGAGTTTGACTAGATCTGAACATTATTCGAGTGGGGAGCATATTATATATATTTATTAAAAAATATTTTTGCTACTTTTGTGAGTTTAGAAATTCGATAAAAATTAAAGTGCTTTGAATTATAATGGCTTTAACTTTTATGTTCATGTTTAGCTTTTTCTTAAAATTAATGTTATGATTTATTTTCTATTATTAGCTGTCAAGGCGTGTTTAACATGACAATTCTTAGTGGAAATGTTGGCAACCTGATACTTCAAAATCGGATCATACTTTCTTTATTGATATTAAATATTTATGCGATAAAAGATCCCACACGCATTAAACCTAACCCTTAACTTATTCTCAAAGTAACCTATATATAGATGAATGCCACCTATACACGTACAATTGTACAAACATGAATCTTTTTAAATTTTAAGCGGGCCTGGCCCGGGTCCCCGGACCCTTAAATTCTTTCGCTTAAAAGTTTTTATTTATTAGCATTTTGTCGGTAAATCTTACAAGCATTGAGTGTGGTCTCTTTTGATTTTCTTTTTAAAAATCCTTCAACCCTTGGTTTTTAAAAAATACTAAAGTTTAGCTAATCTTTTATCTATGCCTGGCAAAATGGGCGGGTTGGGTTGGGTAACGGGTGCGAGTTAGGATGAGTGCGGGTCAAGACAGGTTTTAAGAAAAATCCGTTTGGGTTTAAACGGGTCGTTTTATAAGAAATCAACTTCGCTCAAGTTAAAATAAAAAGCAACTAAACAAATATTTTATTTGAATAATTTTTAGTGATTCTCTCGTTAAATATATTATTGATCATTCTTACCTATTGAAATCCATTATGTTCACATGGTTTTTAAGTTGCTCATATTGACTCGCTTTGTGTTAAGGTGCTACCCATCTCAACCCATAATATGCCATAATGTTACCCATTTCAACCCAAAATGCGATAATTGTTTACCCAATTCTATCCATTTATCTTGCTATGGGTCAAAATTGTCAGGTATACTTTTAACAATACATTTAACGGTTTACGGTTTAAACTTATTTAGATAATTCAAATAAGTATATTTGTGGAACTATAAAGCTTAATTTATAAAAAGCTTAAGTTGTAGGCGTAATACGTAACATTATAATTTTTTTCTAAAAAAAGAAGAAAAGAAAAGGGGAACAATTCACATTCACAATAAGATGTCAAATGAATTTCTTGTGGATTCCTTGTTGATTTACATAGAAAAAGAAATTACTCAAATAGCTTCAATTATTGAAATGTTTTTAATCTCTCTTTATGTATAAACATATCTTTAACTTTAACAACCGCCCCTCTCAAATATTCAAATGTTTTGAATCTCTCTTTACATATAAACATATCTTTAACTTTAACAACCACCCCTCTCAGTATGCCGACTAAAATAACTTTTTTTTTTGGAAAGACAATTTGGATCACTGACGGGTCATAGACTCACCCGACCATATTCACACCTAATAGGAGGAAACCCATCATAGGTGAGAGAAAACCCTCTATCCCAACATGGAACCCCTATTTTATCAATGCTAGGACTTGAATCCGTGACCTCTCCTCAACCACTTGAGCTAAGGATCATTGGTGATCATTTCTATACGATGTATTTCCCTTTAACGGGTACTCATACTACTTCTAGTTAGTAATTAGTTAGTCTGATTACATTATTCTTTCTTCATCTTTCATAAGTTAATAATCAATCTCCCACAGCCAAGCCTTGACCAACAAGGCTGAAAAAAAGGCTCTCCTATGCCATTCAAAGAATATATATATATATAGGTCTTGCCAAAAGGATTTAGTCTAATTCTCAACAGAATCCTTGAATTGCATGAACCATCAAAAGAAGGCCAGAGTGGATAGAAGAGTGAATACAAAAAGATGATCATTTGAATAAGATTGTATGGGTTTGCTTGAACTGACAAGGACGTGAAACATGTCGTCACTGTAGACTAAAAAACCAAAATAAAATCTTGAAATCTACCTTGATCATGTCGTCAATGTAGGTCTATACATAGAAACAACCTGTTGTCATCCCCATAGTTTTACTTGTACGTAGTGGATCAGGATAACAACCAAGTAGACATAAATATAGAGAAGAATATTTGTTCAAATAACATATGAATATATCCTTAACAACATCTTTAATTTACCTACTAAAGTATTTATCTTAATTTGTTTTGAACGCCTTTAGGAGGATACTAGACTCAAAACAAGTCTCGGCTTAATTCAATAACTATATATCCAATATATGGTTTATGTTAAAAAAGGTTTTAATGTAAAAAATGACAAGGATAATTGTGAGATTAACATATGACATATTCTTTATTGAAAAAACATTTTGGTCATTATGTTTTATGTTTCAAATCATTGTGTGATAACTATTTATCATTGTGTTTTACATCTCAACTTATTTCAGAAAATTTCATTTTAGAAAAAAATATCAAGATACAATGATCAGGAGCAGAAATATACAATAATGAGCAGAAACACATAATAACACGTAAAAACACAAAAAGTTGAAAAGCAATTTTTCAAAGATTTTTTTATGTAAAAACTTTAAACAACAACCATACTTGGTAAATATCACTTGTTTAAAAAAAAACATTGTTTTTATTGTGTAACTTTAGAAAAAATAACTTCATATATAAATTAAAAGAAATGAATATTTAAAAAAATTAGGGAGACTTTATATAATATCAAACAACATTACTAAAATATCATTTCACTATCTTTTTTTTTTTTGTTATTTGCTGGCAATAATTGATTATAGATCTAATACATTTAGATACCGTATATCTTTTTTTACCTAAAATACTCTTTTTAAAATGAATACAAATAAAAGACACGACTTTTAAAAATGTTTATAACTAGATGATGCTAAATCGTGCGTTGCCGAGCAAATTTAACATATCCGTTTCATCATGATAACGAACAACCCATAAAACAAACCTATTAAGAGTCGAGCTAAAAAAATAATAAAAGAAAAATAAAATGACATAAATTTAACATTTTACGCTAGCATTATCTCTTGTCTTGTTTTTAGTATAGAAATAACATATGCATATACTGTACATAACAAACAAGGGAGGTATTCCATTAAGAACCACTTTTATGTTAGGAACTTGAGAACTGCATAATACACTTGTACATTATGCTTTAAGTTTTGTATATAGAGTGGTTATTTAAAAAGGTAAAATAGTAACTTCTCCAACTTTAAAGTAAAATTACTTTTATACCCCTAAAAAATGTGGTTTAAAATTAGTTCCTTTGGTTCTTTCATATTTAGTGGTTCTCAATTGAATAAGTCCCTAACAAACAAAAAAAATTAAGCCAATTAGAACCAAGAACTATTCATAATTTGATATTGTTTATATATATAATTTACAATCACACAACCCATAAAAGAAAAGAAAGAAAATATACAATTAAACATAGTAATCACGAGACTATCAATTTATCCAGAGTAAAATATTCAAATTTGAATAAGGTTATTTAAATATAAAATAGAAAAAATATTAAAACATTATAATTTTATAATTTCAATTAAAAATAGAAGGTTGTTAATATCATAGACGTATTAACCCCTTATAATTCTTAACTTCACTGAAACTGTTTAAAGATGTAACTTACACGTATATGCATAATAAACTTCTGTTTGTATATTAAGTAAAAAATATAAATTATATTGATCTTTTTTTTGCTGGAATTAAAATAAAAAAAAAAAGATTAAAAACCTTATTAAATTTGTTAATCTTACCCTGGAAAATTTTTTTGTCACAAAAAGCAAACCTAACAAGTAATTACACCGTCAAAAATTAGAACCGCTGTACGAATACGTAACACACAGAATCATTTTTCTACAAGCCACGTCAGCTACTCAACAAACTTACAGTTTAGTCAACGATCACATCGTTTCCACGTCATCAATGAAGCTTTCAAATCGTCGGCCGGCTACCGGCGACATCGATGTCGTCGGTCCAGGATACCGATCTCCGGCCGGAAGCAAATCGATTTATGCCTCCTAATGCCGGGGGATCCGGAGGCGACGCCGGTTCACTATTGACCGGTTTTACCGTCACGCTATTTTTCCTCGAGCACGAATTCTCCGTTTGTTCGTTGACTAATCCCGGAGATTTTTTGCTTTTTCTCCGGCGGGGACCTTCTGATCGGAATAACGACGTTATACGAGAGATTAGACCGGTTTTGTGTTGTTGAATTACAGGTTTTGCCGACTGAGTGGACGATGTAGATGATGCAGACGATCTCCGGCGGTTAGAGCATCTCTTCGATCTTACTCTTCCGATACACGAGACCTTTGGTGACGACGGTTCCGTCAACGTCGTTCGTCCTCCGGAGCTGGATCGTTTAGGAAACAAACGGATGTTCGCCGGTTTGCACTGCCGGCGATTCGAATCAACGTGAGTGTTCCTCGGCGTCTTCGGCAAGCCGATAATCGCCGGTTTTGATTTCAAGTTCACAGAAAACTTCTGTGAGTTAGATCTGGAGTAGCTTGGATTCAGATTCTTCGAATTGGAGTTGCCTTTTGTTGATTCCTTTCTCTCTAAGAAAGCATTCCGATCAAACCAGTCGAATTCGGAATCTTTCGATAGCCAGAATGATTCTGGTGGAACGAACTCAGAGCTGGCCGAGATACCGTTATCTTGCTCGTCATCCGGCATATCAGAGGTGATTCTCCGATCTCCATCGTCTCCGGTCGGAATCATTGTTTGTATATCAGCTGCTTTACAAATTTGGGGTTTCAGGCGGAAGTTCTGAGGTAGAAAATATAAAGACGGGGTTTCAGACTTTCAGGAGCATAGGCCCCTCTTTATCTCTTCAATTCAACTGCTTCAAATGGCAACAGGCCTAAATTGCGCAACCAACAAGCAATGAAAAAAATATTATATCTAAACCAGAGTAAATTACGGAGATGTTTAATATAATTTATTAGTATTTCAATTTTGTTATCTAAATTTTATAAATTAATCATATGTTTTTAAATTTTAAACATCTGAAACATATACAATCATTATTTATATAATTACTTCATATTATTAACCAAATTACTTTTGCCTAAGAAATATATATGTTATAAAGTTCTAAAATTTGATATCATATGAGTAATTTATTACAACTAGGGAACAAGAGTGAAATACTAGCAAATGTACTATCTTGACAATTACTCTCCAAACTATTTATAAGTACTTTAATCATTTGTCAAAAATAATAAAAAAAAATATTTAATTATTAGCAATTTGGTTTGAAAAAACTAGGTTAGATTACAACGATGATTAGAAAAAACGAAATTTGAAAAAAAAAATCTGAAATCTAAATCGTTATAAAACCCGAAAAAACAATCCAAATTCATATTCAGGTCATTTGGATAGATTTTTGTCGGTTATTTTTTTGTCCGGATTGAATTGTATATTAGATATGCCAATCTTGCTTATTCGAATTGGATATCATAATTCAACCCGAATAAACTAAATAAAAACCTGTTTATTAATTCGGATTATTCAGATGTAAAAATCAAGGTTATTCGGGTGAACTAGGATCGGATAAATATATTTTTTATTTAGGTTGGGTTTAATTTTGGACAAGGTTAAAAAATTTTCAAATCCGAATAAACTGTTATCCGACAATTAAACACCCATATGTTGGAACACATGTTTTGCATTAATTGGTTTGTATAAACATTCCAAACCCACTTGAATCAGTTTCATTAATTCATGGAGTTATAGCTTACTTTATTCGAATATGAGTCATAAAACGTATTTAACTTTCATCAAGGATGGGATATTAGGTTTTATGATCCGAGTTAGACTAAAATGTTTACGAATTACGAATGGAGGTTGGGTTGAATGTTGATAGCGACTAAATTAGGTCTATTGTTGACCAACCTAAATAAAATATATAATTTAAAATTTTATATATTTGCTGTTGTAACTTGATAACGAGTTTTGTATATAATTTAAAATTTGAACTTCGAAATTATTTTAGGTGATTAGTTGGAGGGAGGTTTTCAGCTACTCTCGTATAAAATTTAATATTTGTTTATCTAAAGACAATTGAGCAGCCTATTAAATGATGTCATCGTATTTTTTTAATTTTTTTTAACAAAGTTTATTCTACTTTATTATTTACTTAAAATAAAATTTTAATCGATTTTACTAAAGCCGGGTACATATTACAATACATACAATTAGAAGTTGGATCTACAGTGGTAAATGAGATTTTTTTTTTTTTACACGTTAAAGTCAAAGAAAACGGTTTTTTTTTTTTTTTACTATAAACAGTTGCAAATCTATTATTATTATTATTATTATTATTATTATTATTATTTTTACAATAAAGTCAAAAAAACGGTTTTTTATTTTAATTTTTTTTTATTTATTTTTATATAAAGACGATAAAGTAAAAAAAAAACAGTTTTTTTTTCCTAATTAATAATAATTACTGTTGTAATTCTGTTTTTTTAAATCTGTTTGGAGTCTTGTATTTCTTATCAATTGTCCCGATTAACGCCGCGACACATGGGTCAATTAGTCTGATTAACACCGCGAAGCGTGTGTATAAATTCTTTTTTTTAATTTGGTTCGAGTCTTTCGTTTATTATCAATTGAGCCGATTAACGCCGCGAAGCGCGGATACAATTTTTTTTTTAAATCTGATTCATGTCTTGCATTTATTATCAATTGACCCGATTAAAGTCACGAAGCGCGAGTATAAATATTTTTTAAATATCTTCAGACTTTTTTATTTGGTGTTTATAGATTCGTTATAAATTCTTTTTTTTTAATTTGGTTCGAGTCTTCCGTTTATTATCAATTGAGCCGATTAAAGCCGGGAAGCGCGGGTATAATTTTTTTTAAATCTGATTCAAGTATTGCATTTATTATCAATTGACCCGATTAAAGCCACGAAGCGCGGGTATAAATGTTTTTTAAATATCTTCGAACTTTTTTATTTGGTGTTTATAGATTCGTTTTTATGTTTCCAATGCTCATTTTTACAACGGTAAACATTTATGTCAGAACTTTATTATCAATTACCCCGATTACCGCCGCGAAGCGCGGGTTTCACCCTAGTTAGTTATATTTTATCTTTTAAATTTTTAGTTTAAATACACAAGTAACTAAAGTGGCACTTGTTAAAATTTCAACTTGTTATTGACATGTGTTATGTTTTAACCATATCATTTAGTTATACATTTTTATGTTAAATAATTAATTTAAATATTAATAACTAATTATATTGTTATATATTTTAGTATAAATGGATGTAAATTAATCTTAAAGAGTTAGGGGCCGTTTGGTTGGGTCTGAATCATTAAGTGCTGAATGGTTAAAATGTCTGAATGATTAAGAGGGTCTGAATCATTAAGTGCTGAATGGTTAAAACCGTTTGTTTATGCATCTGAATGAAAAAAAATGAAAAAAAAAAAGAAAAACTTTTTTCTTTTCAAAAACCTAAACTCAGACATAGCCCCTTCCCGTCGCCCCTCACCCTAGCCCCCAACCCAGCCGACCTCCTCCGTCAGTGCCTTCATCGCCGGTGGCCACATCCATCTTCTCCATCACTGGTCACCATCTCCATCGCCTCAATCGCTGGTCGTCACCACCATCGCCGGTCGCCACCTCCATCTCCTCCATCACCGGTCGCCATCTCCATCTCCTCAATCGCGGTCGTCGCCTCCATCGCCGGTCGCCACCTCCATCTCCTCCATCACCGGTCGCCATCTCCATCGCCTCAATCGCTGGTCGTCACCTCCATCGTCGGTCGCCACCTCCATCGTCGCTTCACCAAACCCTAAATCCCTCGTCGATGCTTCTGCTGCTACCGTCGATGGGTAACCTCCTGCTGCTGTGACGGTGTGGCGGGTGACCTCCTGCTGCTGCGACGGTATGGTAGTGGAAAGGGTGGAGCCGGCGATAAAGATGAAGAAGACGACAGAGGGAGGCGACCACATGTGTTCATTCAGAGGTTATCCCCTTCCTTTCCCTTCATTCAGACTTGATTCAATGTCTGAATGGTTCAGATGTTTTTTTCATTCAGATGTATTCAGACCTAAACAAACAGCCCCTTAAACTGTGCGGAGTACACGTACATTTAAGATTTCTGAACTCCGGATCAAGGGGTCTCGCCTCCTTGTCCGCTCCTAAGACAATGTTTAGTACTCACCCCACTGAAATCTCACCCCACTAAAATTTTCTTTCACGTCATCATCCATCTAAAAACCTTTAAACCCCATACTGCTTACCCCACTGAAAAATATTTCCCACTATATCACATAATCACCACATCGCCACAAAAAAACCTTCATCACCAATCACAAATGAGAGAATAAAGCGGGGAGCGGGAGCTGTTCAAATGGGAAACTGGAAGCCATCGGGGGAGGGGGCGGTATTCCCACAGACCCCCGCCCAAAGCCAAGTCCTCGCTGAGCTAGCGGCTCAACCATTACGCTTAGCCTAAGGGCAGAGCCCTTGGCAGAATCCAAGGGGAAGAACTCGGAAATCTAACCAAGATTTACTTAATTTTTATAATCGGATTTTGCCTTGACCCGCGAATACAGCCGCGAAAATCACCTATTTTTAACTTCCTTGCAGTTGATTGGTGATAGTGTAGAAAACACATAAATAGAAAATAGAAGAAGAAATCTTAATCTCACGAAATTATATTGGATTATCCCGGTCAAATTTCTTGAACTCAGAATAGTATAAATATTGATTTCAAAAAATGATTCGTTACACGATCCAATATAAATCCCGGTATTACCATCTGAATTTCTCCAACGGATATTAGTTATAATTTTTATATCAAAAACAATATTTTATTAAATTAAACATTATTTCTAGTAATTAAAAACTGATTTTGAAAATAAAAATTTTTCAAAAACATTTTTTTCTTAAAAACAAAAAACTAAAACCATAGTTTTTAAGCGAGGTTTTTATTAAAAAAAAATGATGTTTCCCAAAATAAATTTTGAAAACAAAATGTTAAAAACAAATAAATTTATAAAAACAAAAGTTAAAAGATAATATTATTGTTTTGTTACTTGGTTCATATCAATCTTAATTTTTTTTAACTATTCAATGTTTCTTTATTTAATGATATGTAATACTATTAAAATTGTATTATTAATCTATTTCGATCACCAATTTTTATCGAAACTTTAAATTTATTAATATTTTAAACATAAACAAAAAAATATTATGGATATTTAGCGTCACAAAATATAGTTTCTACAGAGAGAACGTAAAGATGTTTTTTTTTTCAAAATTAAAGACAAAGCGTGAATGGAAGTTATCGAGCTTTTAAGGCGATCGCTATTCTAAAAAAATAAAAAATAAAAAAAAAGAAAGAAAAAACCTGTATCATTTGAGCTTTGTGCCTTTGTGTACGTTACAAAGTTTTACTAATTCGTGTAATATTATGTCAAAACCAGAAAAATGAGTGTGAATGTTTTACAAGTATAATTAAGACTTGTAGCGATGTATAACAACCACCTTATCCGGTATATTCTCACTTTTCAGTAGGGTCTGAGAGGAAAGGATAGATACAAACCTTACCCCTATCCTAATTGAGATAAAGAAGATGCTCCGAAAGAGTCACCGGCTCAAAGTTATCGTTTGAAATTGATCATCCCTACGATTTTAACGTTATTTTAACAAAATAATTAAAATAACGTTAAAATTAGTGAGCTTTTACTTTTATCCTTAAAGGCCAACATATATATCTATATATCTATATATATATATATATATATATATATATTATGCGTGAACCACAAATGAGACGTAAGACTTGTAGCGATATGATAGCATAAAAAACTTAAAAAAAAAAAAAAAAAACTTACAAAGGGCGAGGTTGTCAAGTGTGGGAAGGAATGTAAAGGCTAGAACTGACAATATTAACACGTAACAAAGATAAATGAGTATTTTTAGGTGACAACAATTGTAATTTGGGTTGAAACTGGAAAAATTATAATATATAATGATTTGAGATGAGTAACAATTTAACACAATGCGGGTTAAGATGTGTAACTTAAAAGATATGTGAATACAATGAGTTGAGATCGGTAACACTTTAACACAATACAAGTTAAGATGGGTAACTTAAATAAAAAGTATATGAATTTAATGAGTTGAGATGTGTATTACTATGGGCTTCTTTGTTTTTTTTGTAAAACGTCTGCGAGACCTCTTATGTTTGCGCCGCGCAGACGCTGGCGTTTGAAGACAGTTTGTTTTTTTCGAAAGGGTTTCATTAAAAAACGTCTGCGTGAGGTCTTCTTGCTGAAAATTTGGACCAACCACTTCTAGGGTCTTCTAAGATCTGCAGACTACCCACCACCGCCGGCATCCACCTCCGGCCACCAACACCGCCCACCCCCGCCGCCCGCCACTGTCGGCCACCACCTCCAGCCACCGCCGGCCACCACCGCCGGCCACCAACTGTCACACACCGACTCGCAGCGGAAGACTTAACAGAGTCTTGGTGTCAACAGTAACTAACATAAGCATAAGTTAAGCAAACGATTTAAATAAAACGTAGATAATTATATATAAAAGTCATCGAGAATTGTTAACATAAGTTCTCCATTCTTATTACAAAACATCTATTTTTAACATTTCGACAACCGTTTTTACAGCAAATAAGCTGGTTTCTGCGCATCAGGTGCGGCTCTTCCGAGGATGGCGTCCGGTTAAACGGGCTAGCGCTCCCTTGAGAAAGGGGTCTTCCGAGGCATGCTGATGTGGTGCAAATGCCACGACTTACGCTCGGTTGTTGCTGCTAAATAAAAAGGAAAAAGATCCGGTTGGAGACCTTGTCTTGTTTAAACGGAAAAGAAATTTTCGTAAGATTATAATTTTATTATAATTTTTAAATGCAAATCTTTTTGTTTCTGGAATACACAACGGTCTTTCAAACGTTAAGGGCCTAAATTACAATGAATATGAAGCACCATGTCCACACGTCGTGACGTATTATATATATATATATATATACTATATTACCGGTTCTATTAATATAAAAATGGGAAGCCTAAGAATTAAGAAAGTAGAACAACTTCATAGATGACAACCATGTATGGTGTATTTTTAATTATTAATTAGGTGAATAAAACTTGCGTCATATAAATAATTATACACGTTATTTGTAACAAATATACGGTGTTAGTGTGTTGCGATAGTTTGTTTTTATTAAGAAAATCACATTTGAATGTTTTGACTTTTAGGATTGTTTCTTTTTTATCAGTTTTTCTTGACACTCTAATTGGGATCACAAGCCGATTTTAACCATAACTGACTTTAACCGACGGTTATGTTCAAGCTAAGCTGTTAACCGGCTTATCAATGATAGTTATGGTTAAACAATCCATTAACCAACTTTAACAGGGTTGATTATTGTATATTTGTTTTTTTTAATATTTTTATGTATGCATGTGTTTTTTTCAAGAATTTATGGTAGTGAGCCATAACTTTTTATTGGATGAAAATATTATGCATGGGACACGTGTTAAACTAAATATATTAGGAGATGAGTTAAAGTTCACTTGGTTTTAACTTTTTTGTTCATTTATTTTCAATCACTTCAAAGTCCTGTGAGTTTCATTTAAATTTTCATCATTAATATATCTAATCCACAAGCTTTTCTTGGTTTTTCAATAATTGGTGGTTCTGATCAATTGGTTATGGTTACAGATATGGATTTATAATTAACCAAATTAACGGTTTTGGTTATGAAACTTATCATAACCGCACAACCGAAACGAACCAAACCGAACCATGCATGGTTCACCCCTACATTAAGCATATAGATGGGTACCCAAAGCTTAGAAAGATAATATATTACACGAATAAATAGAAAAATAAATAATAATTACAAAGTTATTCTTAATATTAAAATAACTAAACACGTTTTTTTTTCACTTATATTAATAAGATATACAAATAAACTCATTTTTTGGATAAATATCTGCCATGAAATGCCTATGATATATCATGGTGGTGACTATTGTTCACATGATGCCAAAGAACTTCATATCCTAAAGAAGCAACTCCAAAAACTAGAAATCCATCCGGTATCTTCACCCAAAACGAGCAGCTTTTGTAGTTGCATAAGAACGCATGATCACACTACCAAGTATTTGGTTTAAAGTTTGATTAATTCGTGTTTGGCAAGAAATTATTTAATGGCTTGTTTGATTATTTTAGGGTATGAACTAATTTGTATCAACTTTGAAGTTCTCATGACGGTCTTGGGTTTTTAAGAAATAACGATTACCCGACTTGCAAATCCCTGAACTCGTTTTTCTTCATACGGTATGGTCCCAATATAATTATCCCATGTACGTTCGCTTTCAAGAATCGGTTTTCCTTTCCTTTCCCATCATCATGCTACTTACCTGAGAAACATACCAAATTTAAAAACAAGTGTCAACCAAACGGGTTGGTGAGTTCACATGTTTTCATAAAAAAAAATTTAAGCAAAGGAAAAGAACGTAATGTACAAAAACATCGTGATAGAGAACTCATCGTAGACTAGCTAGGTACTACGATACGATAGACACCATGAGCCTATAATCAAACCAAAACCAAGGTGCGAACACCCCTCAACATATATTGCTCCCGTTACTCACGGACCATGACAGCTGGTCGGGGAATGGGTTGTCAAACCCGATAGATCTACCAATATATCCTGCGGTCCCTCCCCCGAGACTAATGATTATGACTGCAGGAGCGAATCCCCTCTGGAGCGAATACACAGAGAACACATATACAAATGGCTGCACTTACTCAAGAGCTATCTAAGTCACATATTACTCCAAACCATATATTACAATTTAAATCTTTCTTTTCCCGGTATGTTTCTCCCCCGGTTTATCAAAAACCAAAAACATAATTAAAAGGGGCCGTGAAACTCACCTCAATGCGTTCCTGCTAGCAACAAAGATTTCCAGATAACCCGACTGTTTTCACTAGCGCCCTAAAACCCAAGGGACACATTAACAGTCTAAATAAAAGTCTATTATGTAAGTTGTTCACCCAACTTAACTAGACTTAAACACATTCCACTAAGGGAACCAGATTTCACACAAACGACACGTTGGTGACTTGAATTTAGTCTTTTATCATAAATCATAAGTTAATGTTTTCAAAGTCATATTATTTTCAAATAATTAAGTTATCTTTGTTAAAAATTCATTTTAACCCAAACTTAATTATTTTAAACATTTTGTCAAAAATGACAATTTCGTCGTATTTTACCGACAAAACCGACAATGTAACACACAAGCACGTCAACATGCATTATGGCCTAAGTGACTTTTAATACTTCAAAATAAGTATTTACACTTATTTTTATATTAAATTTGCTGATTAAAATCAGCCACGAAATTATGTCAAAATTATGCGTTAAAACGACGTTTTTACGCCATTTTTAGACATAGTTTTCAAATATTTCATTTTATATTTTTCTTACAAAACTTATACATTATAATTTACAAATTTTTATCATAAAAACTTATAAATTTTCTGATCAAAATCAGATTCATAAAAAGACTCTTTTTATATGTTAAAAATAGTCGAAAACGCGTGTTTTCGGTTAACAACGATCATCCTTTAAATATATTTTTAAATCCACTTGATTTTAAACTTAAAATATTTCATAAGTTTACATAATTTACTGATACAAATCTGTTAAAATTTATTTTATAAGAAATCTCTATTTTTAAAGATTTTATCTTATCAAAACATCCATTTTAAAGTAATAAAAATTATGGCAAAGTTATCTAATCATTCTTTATTCATTTTACAACAAAAATATTTATATTTTTGTGTATTTTATGACTTTAAAATCAGATTTGATATATTTCATAAAATATCAGTAATAATAATAAGTATTATTACTAAAATTCAATAACTATATAAATAGTTACATGCATGCTTATACAACCATCATGCATGTACATCAAGCTTTTTATACATATACTTATGTGTATATATTATATATATGTATTCATGAGTATAATACATACACATGCATACATGACATCAAAACATACATGCATTCATATATAAACACACCATGTACATAAATATACATGCATGTATGACAAAGTCATACCTATCCATATATATTCATACATGTATACATGCATGTATCTAGAATTCACATATATTCATATTCATGCATGCAAATCTCACATTCACCCATATATATACACACACATGCATGTAGCCATCTCCCATATACATTCATATATATGTAAATATATATATATATATGAACACATACATATACATATACGTTCATGCGTGTATATGTATATGCATGTGATTAAAATTACCATCCAACATGAAAACATTCATCATGTATGTATGTATGTATATTTTTTGAAAGACACTAACACCCATATATATATATACACATTCACGTCACTTACATACATATGTATATATATTTTTATAACTCACACACATTCACACCCACACACACACACGTTTCACACACACACTTACATATTATCATCTTTTATACTAAAACCCCTTTGATTTAAAACCCAAAATGCTTAGGTGAACAACTTTTCAAGAACAATCAAAATGCATGAAGATTTACCAAGTATTTGGTTTAAAGTTTGATTAATTCGTGTTTGGCAAGAAATTATTTAATGGCTTGTTTGATTATTTATTAGGGTATGAACTAATTTGTATCAACTTTGAAATTCTCATGACGGTCTTGGGTTTTTAAGAAAGAACGATTACCCGACTTGCAAATCCCTGAACTCGTTTTTCTTCATACGGTATGGTCTTTAAGCTTGAATTATACATGTTGCTAGTCTTCGGGCTGGGTCAGGCTATCATGAGCTCGGTCCGGTTTTAAACTTTTGCTCACGCTTTCTCAACGAGTTTATGCTTTATAGTTTATAGAGATGATCCTGAAACACAATTCATAATGAAAGTATATGGAAAGATTTTCTCCATTAAGGTTCTATAAAAAATTACCATCGTTAAATTTAAATATTTAATGTTTCGGGTAAAAATTAACAAGTGTAACTTTTAGCAAAACCGAATTAGTTTAGTGGGGTATTGTGCTTAACAATCAAGAAAATAGTTCAACAGTAATGTTTAACAAGAATATCCCTAAGGATACCTAGGGATATTTCAGAATATAAAATAGAAAAACAGCCAAACACACGAGATTTGTACGAGGAAAAGCCCTTAATCCCTTAGGATTGCCGGCATAAAAACCTCGGGAGGTGACAATCGTCACTCTGCCTTGTTTTATTAAACTAACAAAGTAAAAGTTACAAAGAAAGAGCACAAATGATCGATTGCTAAGTGAGTAATTTTGTGATTGTGATTGCGAATGATGATGCCGTCGTCAATTGTGTGCCAGATGTCCCCTAAAATCGATCATAAGCCTCAAATATATAGCCAATTGTATACAATATTGGTCAAATAGCCGTTCCTCAATAATCGGTTCTTTCTCCAATCAGATCTCGAGCACTCCTCATGAACGTTGGCATGTTTCCCACGTTTCCTCTTATTATTCCAGAAAAATAGGCTTGCTAGTTACATGATTCTGTTGACTCAATTCAAATATTAACAACACATGTGTAATTAAATAATAATAACATCATTTGTATTATTATTAAACAGTAATTAAGTCATCAGATCATATAAATTTATATTCACAAATATTCCTAAATATCCTGAAATATACTGTATTCCGAAATATTCCCAATTATGAGGTAACTTTTTTGAGGTATAACAATTGCCCCCAAATTCTTATTACCGCCTCAATGGGTGGTAAGAATTTGAAAATAACCGTTTATGTTGGCTCTTCATTCAAATTTTGAATTTTAAATGTGATGTGACCGTTTTTGACAGAACAGTTATTATTGTGGCGGTTTCCCACATATTCCTGCCGTTTATGCAGGATATAATGATCATTTCACACCCACTTGATGCCATCGTCTTCCACGGGATCTTGCTGTAAGTCTCTTTCATTTTCTTCTTCAATTTTAATTTTTTCTTTTGAAAAAATGTCTGGATCATCTTCCTCCTCTGATTTCGACTCCGACGATTTCACTGATCAAAACATTCTCAGTCTTAATCTTCAAAACAGAAATGTTTTGAATGATGACCGCATTGATCTTTTGCGTCTTTCTAAAACCTTTCCTGATGAAACTATTTTTCATCCCTTTTCTGAGAATCTTAAGGCTGACCATGTTTCGCCGACCTGGGTATGTTTTCCAGAATATCCCTTCACTTTAGGTCTAAAATTTCCTTTTTCCGACTTGATCTTGAATTTTTTCTTGACTACCAAGCTCTGTTTTTCACAATTGATGCCCATGGGATGGCGTCTCCTCCACACTCTTGACCAACTAAACCATCATTTTGGTTTAGACATTGGTATTCCTGAAATCTCTCTAATGTATCAACTCAGAACACATGGTTCATCTCGCTTTGTTCTTCAAAGGAGAAGTGGGGCTCCTATCCTTGTTCCAGGAATTACCTTCAATGAAGATGAATGGAGGAACAAATTCTTTTTTGTAAAAAGAAATTCTATTCCTCACGGGGAAATTCTTCCTATCAAGTGGGTTGAGAAGGGTAGGATTTCTAGGGTTTTCTTGGGACTGATTGAGATTTATTATTGTTTTAATTTTGCTTATTATGTTTTATTTGGTTGCAGCTCCCAAATTTGAATCGCTCGTGTCAGAAGAAGAAGATAGCAGAGAAAGAATTCGTTCTTTGTTGAAAGTTGACGAACAGTACAGGAAATTTGGTGCTAATCTCGGAACTGTCACTCCCATGGCTTCAGGTATAATTATAAATATTCTGATATCCTTATATATTTTTAATTATTCCTAACTTTTATGATTTTCTTGGCAGAATCTACCTTCAATCTTGAGGATCTCGACACCTTCTTTGCTGTTAAGAAGGAAAAAACCAGTCCTTCTGCCCCCAAACCTCGTGCGATGACTACTCGTTCTTCAAAGAGCACTAAGAAACGCAAAGGGGTAGACACCGTGGACCTTGAGGAGCCGTCTGATCTATCTATCCCTGATCTTCTGAAAAAGGTATAGGAATTATTCTTAACATTATATTCCTATATATTCTGAATGATCCCTATTTTGTAGGTTTCTGCCAAATATGCCTCAGAAAAAGAACAAATCGAGAAGCAGATTGAGAACCTGGAAGACCAGAGGAAGATCTTCACAGCCAAAGCCGGTCACTACGAGAAGGAATTAGCTAAAGTCAAGAAGCAGATGAAAGACATGGAAGCCACTCACAAGCTCCAGTTCAAAGAGCATATCGATGGGGCCAAAAAGTCTGCTGCCATAGCTGTGTTGAGGGCCAAGATACAACTGGTGAATCAGGCCAAAGCTGATGGTGTGGATTCTTTGGCCAAGAATATGAAGGAATGGGGCAAGATATTGGCGACCCTAGCTGGTGACAAGGTTGAAGCTTCTGTGGATGTGAACAAGGCTGGTGAGGTGGGTGAGACGAGCAAGGCTGGTGAAGTGGAGGTGACAGGCACGGATGCCGGAGTGGTGGAGCAGGAGGTGCAAATGGGCGATGATGACAATGATGCGAAGGTCTGAGCCCATTTTTTAATTGTTGTGGTTCTTGTTTAACAATGGTGTAATAGTTCTAAACAATAGTTTTCTTAGGAAAGTCCCCTAGGATTGGGGCAGACAATTTTAGAAGTCAAAGTGGAGGGACCATGAGTTTCATGGCGAAGCTTTGATCTTCTTTTTAACTTTTGTTTTAACATATCAAATGGAGGGACCATGAGTTTTATGGCGAAGTTTGATATGTTAAACTTTTTTAGATTGTTAATATGACAGTTATGTTGGGTTATATTTCGGTGTTTCCTAACTTATTTTCAGATATTCCTAAATGTTTTAGAATATCTTAAATTTAGCAGATGCTTTTATTCCGTTTAACCTGAGTCATATGTAACTCTTCATGCATGAAATATTTAGGTTAAGAATAGTTCTTGATAAGTTCTATTAGGTATACTTAGGAATATTTAAGAATAATTTGGTATAGAATTAAAATCAATCTGAATATCAAATATTATATCCAGTTTTGAGAATGTCATCTATTTCAAGGTTTTTATTTATAAGTATGTTTAAAAATTGTTAAATTAACATGCCCCGTATATAGTGCATACTTCCAGCCATGAAAATATACTTCCAAATATAAATAATCAGAAATGAAAAGCATCATGGTGAATTAAAAGAGTTGAGAAACAGGTACCAATTTCTGGAGATAGTAGATTTAATTTGAAATCTTCTTTGTTCCTGTCATGATATCAAAAAGATTTCATACCTGGATATCCCCAAGTATCTCGTAGTATTCCCAAGTATCCTTGAAATTTAATCCTGCACAAATAGAAAAACAAGAAAACTTGGGACAAGCCCAAGATACTGGCGACAAGGCCGATTAAAACTGGCGACTAAGGCCGAAATACTGGCGACTAAGGCCGAAATACTGGCGACTAAGGCCGGAATACTGGCGACAAGGCCGGAATACTGGCGACAAGGCCGGGATACTGGCGACTAAGGCCACTGGCGACTAAGGCCGATATACTGGCGACAAGGCCACTGGCGACTAAGGCCGGAATACTGGCGACTAAGGCCGGGATACTGGCGACTAGGCCGGAATTCGGAGGATCCCTGGTAATAGTCTTTGAAAATGAAATTGTCAGCCACTCATGCGTGTACTGGTCCCAAAATCTCCAACTATACCGGGATATTTCGGAGGATCCTTAGTTATAGCCCTTGATAATGAAATTGTCAGCCACTCATGCGTGTACTGGTCCCATCATCTCAGACTATAATAGGATAAACGTGCGCAACTGGCGAGGGCATGAGCCCTAAGTCTTCATGATATTCTGTTGAGTTTTGATTTCAGGTCAAAACTTTGCAGCTGGACATAAAGTCAGTGCGGGGTCTTCATCAAGTTCTGATTTCAGGTCAGACCTTGGGTTAAGACATAAAGTCTCATCTCTTCTCCTGCTATACCTACAAGACAATAAGATTTTTGCATAGCTGGGAACCAGGAGTCCTGATGCCTTGCTTACGCTTGATTAGTAGCATGGTAATTAGGAATATACAAGAATATATAAGCATATACAAAAATAATTATGAATATTCAGAAATAAGAATGCAGAGTATAACTTTAATATGTTTTAAACAAAGTATGACTTAAGGTGAATAGCATTCCAAGATCTTGGAAGAGGTTCTCCTTCCATGTTGGTTAACTTGTATGCCCCTTTTCCTGCTTCGGAATCTATCTTATAGGGTCCTTCCCATTTCGGAGCGAGTTTTCCATCAGCTGGATTGGTAGTATTCTGAAATGCTTTCCTTAGTACTAAGTCACCAATTTGAAATCTTCGTATCCTAATATTCTTGTTATATGATTTGGCTATCTTTTGTTGATATGTTGCCATCCTTATCCTTGCGATATCCCTAAGTTCATCAATGGTATCTAAATCTTCGGAGAGTATTTCCTTGTTGGATTCTAGATCTTGTAAGTTTGATCTTGCAGTAGGGATTACCATTTCAGTTGGGAGAACGGCTTCAGAACCATACACTAAAGAGAATGGCGTTTGACCAGTTGCATTCTTTGTGGTTGTTCTATCAGCCCATAGGACAAATGGAAGTTCTTCAGCCCACTTTCCTTTCTTAGATCCCAACTTTTTCTTAAGGTTATTGATTATGATCTTATTGCTTGATTCCGCTTGACCATTAGCTTGAGGATGAACAGGTGTAGAGGTGATCATCTTTATGCCCCAGCTTTCACAGAAGTTTGTGGTCCTTTTGCCTATGAACTGGGACCCATTGTCACAAGTGATTTCTGCGGGTATTCCAAATCTAGTCAGGATATTCCTCTTTATGAACGAAACTACTTCTTTTTCTCTGACTTGTACGAAGGCTTCTGCTTCAATCCATTTTGAGAAATAATCTGTCATAGCAAGCATAAACACCTTTCCTCCAGGTGCTTTAGGTAGTTTTCCTACTATATCCATTCCCCATTTCATGAATGGCCATGATGAGACTATTGGATGTAGAGGTTCAGCTGGTTGATGAAGTATATTGCTATGTCTTTGACAAGCATCACATTTCTGGGAATAAGACATTGCGTCTCTTCTCATGGTTGGCCAAAAGTATCCTGTTCTCAGGATCTTTGAGAATAATGCTCTACCCCCAGTGTGGTTTCCACAATCTCCTTCATGGATATCTTTCATTACTTCCAAACTTTCGGGTTTCTCCAAACACCTTAAGTATGGGCCTGATATTGATTTCCTATACAAGATATCTCGTATGATTGTGTATCTAGATACTTTTGCTTTAAAAGCTCTAGGATTTGTTTCTTCATCAGGTATTTTTCCTGTTTGAAGATAGTTCTTGATAGGGATAGTCCAGGATATTTCATGTGATTCTGAGTGAAGAACTTCGGTGTTCTCGGGTTCGCTATCCTGATCTATATCTTGTATATCTATTGCTGGTCTTAATATGTGTAGGATAGGAATATTAATATCCTCAGGGATTCTTAGAGATGATGCTAAGTTTGCCAATGCGTCTGCCTCGGCATTCTCATCCCTTGGTACTTGAGTGATATCGAAATTATAAAAATATCCTGATATATCCTTAACTATTTCTAAATATTTTGCCAATTTATCTCCTTTAGTCATGTAAGAACCGTTAAATTGATTGGCTATTAGTAGGGAATCGACAAAAACATGTAAATTTCTGATGTTCATATCCTTAGCTAGTTGAAGTCCTGCTATTAAGGCTTCGTATTCTGCTTCGTTGTTAGTTGCTTGAAATTCGCAACTGATCGATTGGGGTATTATGTCCCCCTGTGGCGATTTTAGTATAATGCCTAATCCTGTTCCTCTTACATTTGAAGATCCATCTGTGAACAAGGTCCACTCACCAGTATCTTCATCTAAAAGTCTTACTTCTAGATCCACTTCTGGTTGCAGATCACTACTAAAATCAGCCACAAAGTCTGCTAAAGCTTGTGACTTAATTGTTGTTCTTGGTTCATAGATCAAATCATATGTGCTGAGTTTGACTGACCATTTTGCCATCCTTCCTGACAGCTCAGGTTTTCTCAGTACAGATTTGATAGGATAATTCGTTTTAATGTGTATTCTATGTGTCTCAAAGTAATGCCTTAGCTTAGTTGATGCCATAACCAAAGCTAAAATTAGCTTTTCTAAATGAGAATATCTAGTCTCAGCATCTACTAAACTTTTACTTACATAGTACACAGGGTGTTGCGATCCCTGATGATCCTTAACTAACACTGCACTTACAGTCGTTCGGGATACTGCTAAATATAGTGATAGAGGTTCACCATTTACTGGTCTCATGAGTAATGGTGGTGAGGACAGATATTCCTTCAGATCTTGAAGTGCCTTCTCATGTTCTTCATCCCACTGGAACTTCTTATTCTTTTTAAGGATATCGTAGAATCCTTTGAATTTCTCAGAAGATCTTGAGATGAATCTATTGAGTGCTGCTATTCTTCCCGTTAACCTTTGCACCTCTTTTATGCTTTTTGGGGATTTGAGGTTCAAGATTGCTTGAATTTGTTCCGGGCTAGCCTCTATTCCTCTTTTAGTGACCATATATCCCAAGAACTTTCCTGATCTTACCCCAAAATGACACTTAGATGGGTTAAGTTTCATATTATAGTGGTCCAGGATATCGAAGGATTCCTGAAGATCCCTAAGGTGATTTTTAGTTATCTTCGATTTGACCACCATGTCATCAATATATACTTCCATAGTGTCCCCCAGTTTCTCTTTGAACATCATGTTAACGAGTCTCTGGTATGTGGCTCCAGCATTCTTCAAGCCAAAAGGCATTGCTGTATAGCAATATATTCCTGTTGGCGTCATGAAGGCTGTGTCTTCTTGGTCCGAGGATTCCATTTGAATTTGTTGAAAGCCTGCTGATGCGTCCATGAAAGTCAACATTTCATGTCCTGCTGTCGCATCCACCATGGAATCTATATGTGGTAATGGAAATGGGTCTTTAGGACAAGCCTTATTGAGGTCTGTGTAGTCTACACAGACTCTCCATTTTCCATTCTTCTTTTGAACCACGACTACATTGGCTAGCCATTTTGGAAATTTGACCTCTATAATCATTTTTGCTTTGAGGAGTTTCTCTACTTCCTCTTGAATGATTAGATTTCTTTCGGGTGCAAACTTCCTTCTCTTCTGGTGGACAGGCTTAATATTCCTATCTATTCCTAATTTATGTGTAATCACATCTGAGGATATTCCTGTCATATCCTCATGTTTCCATGCGAATGTGGAAACTCTTGATTTCAGAAAAGAAATCAGTTTCTTTTCAATATCCTCAGGGATACTAGTTCCCACAAGGACTTTGATCTCAGGATCATCGGGATTCAGAGGTATTTCCTTTACTTCTTTTTCCCTATATTCCTGAGTATCCCCAAGGTCGCACTTTGATTGCTATGCGGGTGATGGTTTAGTTGTTCCTTTCATTGAAGACGAGTAGCACTCCTTGGCTTCCTGCTGGTCACTATTGATCTTCACTACTCCCCAAGGCGTCGGCAACTTGACACATTGATGGTAAGTCGAAGGGACTGCTTTCATGTCATGTATCCAAGGTCTACCTAGTATAATATTATAACAGGAAAGGGAATCTATAATACAGAAGCGTTGCATAGAGTTTACCCCCTCGATGTATACCGGTAGTTTGATTTCTCCAACGGTGGCTTTAGTTTCGCCACTGAACCCGACTAGAATCAGAGATTTAGTTGTTATCTCTGATTCAGGAATATTCATCCTCTTTAGAGTTTCTAATTGGATGATGTTGACTGAGCTTCCTCCATCTATTAATATCCTGCGTACATAGTGGTTAGCAACATACAAAGTAATGACTAACCCATCATGGTGAGGATCCAGGATATCCTCGCGGTCTTGTTCTTCGAAGGACACCACTGTTTCAGTGGTGAGTGTTGATGTCTTTGTGGGTCTCTCTCCGTTTTCCATCTTGGCTTCTTTAGCATGTCTTCTAGCTGCAGAATAAGAGGTACCACAAATATCAGAGCCACCGGAAATGAAGTTAATTACCTTTGCATCTCTTGGTGGAGATGTTGCTCTTTTTGGGAATCCGTTGGAATCCTGTTTTCTTTCTTTCTTCTTTCCCAGTAGTTCTTTGAGATGACCTTTGCTCAATAAGTAGCTTATCTCCTTTCTTAATGCAATGCAGTCCTCCGTTATGTGGCCGAAGTCCTCATGGAAGGCACACCATTTGGATTTGTCTCTTGTAGCAAACTTCTTTTCCTTTTGTGGCCACCTGGCTTTTTCACCTAAGTCCTGCATGGCACACATTAACTCAGGAATATCAACAGAAAAGCAATATTCTGATATCCTGGGATATTCTTCGTCATCCTCATCCTCTTCCACAGAGTTGATCTTGTGGTTATCCGTCTTGTAGTATGGCTTGGATTTGAATGACTTGCTGTTAGGTGAATCCAGCTTTCTCTTTCCTTGATCGTTGGGAGATGTTGTAGTGATCCTCTTTTGGATTTCCTTATCATCCTCCAATCTTATGAATCTCAGTGCACGGTTTCGAACTTCATCCATATTCCTGCAGGGATTCATAACCAAGTCATCATAAAAAGGTGAGTCTCTTTGTAAACCCATCTTAAACGCTTGAACAGCTGTAGTGATGTCTAGGTTAGGGATATCCAGGGATTCTTTGCCAAATTTGTTGACATAACTTCTAAGGGATTCGTCGGGTCCCTGGGTTACCCTATAGAGATCACTAGTCAGCCTTTCAAACGTCCTGCTACAAGAAAATTGGTTGTTAAACAAATTAATTAGGTGAGCAAATGAGGTAATAGAATATGGAGGAACGTTAAGCAGCCATTTCAGGGCTGCCCCTGTCAATGTTGACCCAAATCCTTTGCACAAGCATGCTTCCTTTAGATGTGGAGGTATTGGGTTAGTTTCCATTCTTTCCCTATACTGCGCCACATGTTTTTCTGGGTCAGTAGTTCCATCATACAGCTTCATTGTTGGAGTTTGAAATCTTTTCGGGATTTCAGCATCACATATAGGTGGAGCGAATCTGGATATCCTGTGAGTGGTTGTTGGTACTTCCGGGATAGGTTTGACTATTCCTGGTACACTTGAGATCATATCCCGGAGTTTCTGTATTTCCTTAGCCACTTGAGGAGATATCCCTGAATCCTGCGAAGAACCAAGATTAGTAGTTTCAAATGGAGAATAGTTGAAAGTATTGCTAGTAATGGGAGTTATATAAGAAGTTCCCGGGATATTGGTACTATCCCGAGATATCCTTAACCCTTGGGATCCCTGAGGATCCCCGAGACTAGTTTGCATAGGAATAAAGTCTCCTGAATGATTCCCAGACATTCCTGATGTCCCGAAATCCAGGATCCTTGGAGCCAATGGAGTGGAAGTCTCTTTCTGCTTATTCTTTTCAGCCCTCAAAGTTTCCATTTCTCTAAGAAGCCTCTGATTCATTTTCTGTTGATCCAACATTTGCTGCTGAACCTGTTGAAACATACTCAAAATTTCATTGTTAGAAACAAGTATAGGAACAGAAGTGGTCATCTTTGTTGATGGAGCACTTTCAGCCACAAATGTGGTTTTCTTCCCAGGATTGCAAGGATTATCTGACTTCTTGGAGAAAACAGGAATCTGCGAGGATATGTTAGTAGTAGTAGCAGAGACAATAGGTAATGAAGAAGTTGATCTCGGTTGTGAAGCCATTTTTCACTGTATTTTTCGAAAAAACGCCTTTAAACAAGGTTTTAATTATCAAAAACACAAGTTTTGCCCCACGGTGGGCGCCAAATTGTTTCGGGTAAAAATTAACAAGTGTAACTTTTAGCAAAACCGAATTAGTTTAGTGGGGTATTGTGCTTAACAATCAAGAAAATAGTTCAACAGTAATGTTTAACAAGAATATCCCTAAGGATACCTAGGGATATTTCAGAATATAAAATAGAAAAACAGCCAAACACACGAGATTTGTACGAGGAAAAGCCCTTAATCCCTTAGGATTGCCGGCATAAAAACCTCGGGAGGTGACAATCGTCACTCTGCCTTGTTTTATTAAACTAACAAAGTAAAAGTTACAAAGAAAGAGCACAAATGATCGATTGCTAAGTGAGTAATTTTGTGATTGTGATTGCGAATGATGATGCCGTCGTCAATTGTGTGCCAGATGTCCCCTAAAATCGATCATAAGCCTCAAATATATAGCCAATTGTATACAATATTGGTCAAATAGCCGTTCCTCAATAATCGGTTCTTTCTCCAATCAGATCTCGAGCACTCCTCATGAACGTTGGCATGTTTCCCACGTTTCCTCTTATTATTCCAGAAAAATAGGCTTGCTAGTTACATGATTCTGTTGACTCAATTCAAATATTAACAACACATGTGTAATTAAATAATAATAACATCATTTGTATTATTATTAAACAGTAATTAAGTCATCAGATCATATAAATTTATATTCACAAATATTCCTAAATATCCTGAAATATACTGTATTCCGAAATATTCCCAATTATGAGGTAACTTTTTTGAGGTATAACATTTAATATCCCTTATAACTTTTTTTTTGAACAGTAAAAGGTTCAGTCGTGCTACCTTCAATTATACTGGCGGTTGGTAACTAATATCCCTGATATAATTGATTGTAATCATTATGGATCAAGTTGTCGATTTATGTTTCGTTCTATCTTAGCGAGCAATCGTGTGTTATCAATTATATTCTTTTAACGACCCAGCCCGTGTATTACACGAAGCTCTAACTTATTTAAAAAATACATTCAGGTATTATAATACTGATTAGTAGTTGAATATGTTTGTTTGTATTTTGACATCCCACCTCTTAATAGGGGTGTTCATCTTCGGATATCCGAAAATTTCGGATATCCGAAATAAGGAAAAAAATAAAAAAATTTAAAAAATATATATTTCGGATATCCGAATATTTAAAAAATATCCGGATATCCGGAAAATATTCGAAAATTATCCGGATATCTGAAAAAATATCCGAAAAAAACTAATTCGGATATCGGATATCCGAACGATCCGAAAATTTTCAAAATAGATGTCCGAATCCGAATTTTTGGATATCCGACCTTCCGGATATCCGATTTTTTCGGATATTTCGGATTCAGATTTTTTTGAACACCCCTACCTCTTAATTTAACTTATTATTTTTACCACCTTTTCCTCCCTTCCTTCAGCCGGCTCCAAAAATTATTTATTAGTTTTTTTTAGAAAATCTTGAAAAAAGTAGCATTTCTTGAATTATTACACCAATAATTTATGCACCATTACTAAATTATTGCATTTTTACCATCTACGGTATTATTCATAGAGGTGAACAAAAAAACCGGTATTCAATAGTTCTCAAACCGGTTCCAGCCAAACCGGTTTCCAAACCGCCGGTTTGGCATAGGTTCAGGATCTTACCTTTAAAACCGGTTCCTAAACCGAACCAAACCGGTTTCAAACCCCTTCAAACCGGTTTCAACCCCTCCAAACCTTTTTCAAACCTATCCAAACCGGTTCCTATAGGTTTGACATCCTCATCTCTCAAACCGGTTTCAAACCACTTCAAACCGGTTTCAACCCCTCCAAACCTGTTTCATACCTATCCAAACCGGTTCCTATAGGTTTGACATCCTCATCTCCCAAGCCGGTTTCCAAACCGAACCGGTTTCACCCAAACCGGTTTTGACCATCCGTAGACCAAACTGGACCGGTTTCTAAACTGAACTGGTTTGGTTAAAAAAAAACGATTTGTGCAACCCTCATTATTCATGCATGTCATACAAATCATCTCCCCTATTTTCAAGCCCAATATTAGAGAAAGAACGATGAACTGAAATACTGAATAACTGATGAAGTTACCACCCAATCACCCGTCAATAAAAAAAAGCCCTATAATGGCAGCAAAGCATAAGTGTTAGAACTTAGAAGTGAACACAGGCCGGCCCATTTATACTAATATTAAAGATTAAAAAAACATAAAAAAATGTAGTGAAAAACAAAATACAATATAAAAAATAAAATATGGTAAAATAAAAAAATCAATACTAAAAAGTTACTGAACAAAGAAAATTAATGCAAAAAATATAAAAAATAGTTTGTTATGTTTTTTAGGCACAATTGTGTTTTATTTGATCTTACGCTACAAAATATTAGGCAATTATCTTGCACTCCTAAAATATTTGAGGGCATTAAGGCCACTTTTTTAATCTTTTTTTGTTATATATGTGACTAGGTTATAAACCCATGTATTACATGGATTTAGGTACAAAAAGTTATGTAATTATAAAATATATGATAAATCACATATTGTATTATCCTTTTTATCGAAAAATTAAAAGTTTGAGACCATCTTTGACTTTAACTCTAAATAAAATAACGTACATTATCCGTGTTAAAAAACTATTTGTTTCAAAAACAATTCTATTGTTGATAACGATTGGATCTTCACTTTAAAAATAAACACCATCAAAAGACTACTTTTTGGAAACAATACATTGTATTTATTTTTAAAAATTAGTAAGATATTTAATGTTAATTTTAATTATTATAAAATATAATTTATAGAATTGCGTTAAAAATTAATAGCTTATAAAATTTAATTATATTAACAAAATACATACAAAATTAGCTAAAGTAAGTTTTGTACCCGTTTGTGTTAATATAGATTTTAATTTCATGTTAGTTATGAGAAGATTTAAATATAATAAAAAATAATACAACCTATTTATTTTTTAAAAATTGTAAGATAGTTAAGTTTAATTTTTAATATTATAAAATACAATTTAAATAATTAACACATGTCCATATTTAAAGGAGATTTAATGAGCTAATGACATGTGTTCACATTTAAAGAAGTTTAATTTTAGTAATGACATGTGTCCATATTTATAAGAGATTTAAGGAGGTATTAACACCTCATCAAATTTATTTTCTTTTATTATAATAGATAGATTCGACATGGATATTATATCTGGGTCTAGTAATGTAAGACCCCAAACCCGGGAGGTCCTATTGTTGGTCATTTAAAGCATAAATGTAATTCTTAATAAAAAAATACATCACATAGCAGCGGAAACAATATCTCATACAATGCAGCGGAAAATCTCAACGTTTAATACATAATCCATAATCAAAGATTCGATAAACCTAAATAAATCATAAAATGTCTAGATAGGAATGTCAGTCTTCAGGGTGTAGGTAGCTTCACTTGTCAGCCAAGAGTCTTTATAATCAACCTAACCTGCAATCAGTCTGATATACATGCAAAAGTCAGCGTTGCTGAGTGAGTTCTAGTTTTCAAAAATAATTAAATCTTTTAAAATCTTAACCTTTTCATGATCATATACTCATATAACATAATTAACGCAAATTCAGGAAATTGTCACACATAGTTTATTCAAATCACATAATTGCCCCAAACAGACCAAACACTAAGTCATGGTTCTGTCAGAGGACTTCCTCATAGTTGCCCCATATAGAGGACTTCCTTGTTTAGTCAAACTATAGGTTACTTCTTCCTTATAGCAAGACTCTGCGTAATAGTTGCCCCATATAGAGGACTTCCTCTTTTGTCAAACTATAGGTTACTTCTTCTCTATAGCAAGACTCTGCGTAATGAGTCGACTCGTGCACAACCATAATCACATAACACATTCACATTCATACATTAGATTCACATAGAATATCATACATGAACATATTTTCAAACATATCTCAAGCTGTAGCTATTACTATTTTAATGTAAACATAATCGAACATAATTTTATAAATATATTTTATATCATGACTTTTATTTTACAAAAGTATCATATCATCATTATATAAATAAACCATAACATGTATATCAGCCCAAAACATTAAAATCATTTAAGAGAGGGCGTCTAGAAACTCACCTGGTTGCTATACTCGGATCACCCAACCGTGAAAGACTCAAGAACCTACATATTTTGTTCACACATTAATACATACTTAACTACATAGGGCATAGAAACTAACGGACTTTGGTTATGGTATAAGGATCATAATTAACCTTAAAATGCGTTGGAGGAGTTGTGGAACATCAAAACTTAATATTTGAGAAAAGTGAGTATATTAAACATAACCTTGAAACGGCCGTGTTAGTTTTGACATTAAGATTTGACGCGGCCGTATCGAGTTTATGTATACTTCATGCATACACATTTTCAATCACCCATAAATTGATGCATGTACCCTTATCCATATCATACATGAACATACAATTAACTCACGTTTGTTGATTAACAATTCACGCACCCTTATCTTAAATTCATATTTCAATCAGTTCTAATATACACAAACACCATGCCAAGGCGTATAGTTTTAATAAACCCGGCCGTTTTGGTTCTGACCCGTACCCGTGTTATCTCGACCATTAAAATCACCTGAGACACTTGTGTTTACCTGCACACATCAGCTTCAGGATGTTGTGTTTAGGACTGGCCGGTCAAGTCGCACCAAAACCCCAACCCGTGACTGGAAACATGTTCCCCATGACCCACCGACTGTATTCCATTGCATCTCTAACATTTTGGCTATCATCGTGTACTCTTCACTAAGCCTAAGCTGAGTATAACGCTTTACATAGCCATATAAGGCCACCGGGTTTAGCATGGACAACACCCACCATGCCGACCATAAACACTTAACCGAATCCTAGTACTCACATAACATGTTCAAGACCTAGAACGGCGTGAACCGGCACTGTTGTTTCAAGTTTAATTCATAAGAACACAAAATAAACTCTAATGGTTACCTGCTGATGTGATGTTCTGGCTTCAAAAACCGATTTGCTTTTGTAGAAGAATAACTAATACTATGGATTAATTCCCCCTGTTAGCAGCCGCATGTCATAGTTGAAGAAAACAACTTTCATTCGAATGAAAATTAGATTGCAGCCAAAAAGAATTATGGTTGTAGGGTTTGTTCAGATTTTTGCGCCAGCATCTAGGTTGTGGGGGTTCGTGGGATTGTTTGGGTAATAAGGGTTATGGGAATTTAATTCCTTATATATATTTTGGCCCCTATAATTTGCCACCTTATTTTAAAATCACCCACAGTTTCATCTTTCAAGTTTTATTTATCACACTTTTATCTCAAAACTTTACAACAAAGTGGAACGAGAATTCGGGATGTTACAAGTAACCTAATAAAATTACCAAGTCTTAAAGTGCTTATTGATATTAGTGATTAGGTGGTAGTTCAAACTTTTTCTCTTTTAAAACTTGATTTTAATTGATGATTGTGATTTGGACATAATTCGATTATTGAAAACGATGAGTTGATACATAGTCTTCTGATTGGTTTTGAAGAAGATGGCCACGTTATTTATTGAAAAACATGAGTTGATTAACTAAATTAGTTCAACTTTAAAGCTTACTTTTTTAAAGCGATAAATCTATCATTCTTTTATTTCTATATTGCCTTTAAAACCAATATATTTTTTGACTTAATTTGAACCAAAGTTTTCTCATTTCAAAGATAAGACATCTATTAAATATGATAGTGTCACATATCAAATAAATACTATTACCACTTTTAACAAATAATAACCATCTTTGATAAGTTAGCAACTAGCATGATATTTAATGGGTTCTAATATTCATACACCACCCCATTTTTTATACACCATTCTTACGTCAAATCAATCACATCATACTCACATAACTTTTATTTTTACATATTTTTTAATATTAAAAAATACAAAAACTTGTATTATTCACACATCGGTGTACCAATATCCCTACCCTATTTAATTCCAGCTCACATATCAAATAATCTAGTTTATGACATCTTAGTTGTTGGAATAGTGAATAACATGTACTATGATTTTTCCTCTTTCCATAAAAATATGTCACATTGTAAGGTAGAAAAATGTCACCATCATCATGTCTTTTGTATTTAGATAATAATGAAGAAGTGATTGACTTGAACTCATTTCAAAAGTCTATACAACATCATCATCATCTCTCCTTACCATTCCACTTCTTTGCAATCAACTTAATTCAACACAAAAACAATTCTTAGTATCTCTTAAGTAAATACAATTACTAAATGCTTAAAATATATGAATTAAAACAAGTTTTATCTAACTACATAGTATCGTGAGATAACAACAAAGACTTTGATGAACTTATGAAACGACAAACAACGACTTTGTCGAACTAATACACGAATTAAGCTAAGTTTATCTAACCACATGGTAGAATTAGATAACCACAAACACCGTACGAAACATGTTGAGGTTGACTTGCGTTTTACAAGTGACATAATTATTGCTCGGATTCTTAATATTCAACAAGTTACTATTGCTTGTTTCTTTGGCAGCTAATATTAATGACCAATGAGTTGTCATCTATTTGTTTTTTCTTGTGTCACTTCAACTTGAGGGGGGCATATTAGCATTCTGCTTATGTACTGGATGCTAGTAAAATTTTTTTTTTTGAACTGCGAAATTTTATATCACCAAAACTAGCAAGATGCTAGATAAATACAAACACCAATCACCAAAATGGATGCTAGTAATTAGTTGAGTGGCTATTAGATCATGTGTAGTGGTAAAGCCCCCATCGGTCCACCACTTCACATGGACACCACGTAAACAACTAACACCAACACCCCTCCTCATCACTCCAAGTCATCACAACATGTGTTATCATCACCCCCATTAAGCCCCCATCATCCCTCCTATTTTCCTATTTCCTCTCCTTTCATGTCGTGATCTGGCTCACGCATGTGCCTCTCACGCCCCTGGTCATGCCCATGTGTAGTGGGGGAGGACACCAAAGGGACGTGACCGCCCCTTTCACGTCACCATCATGCTTTATTACACATAGCCTTAGTATAGTTAATTCTTGTTTATATAAAGTATTAATTATTATTCGTACTTTGTACTACTAATCATATTGGAGAGCGTTAAGATTAAACTTTTAACTTTTAAGATTACCAAACTCAAAACTTTTAGAAGTAATATCTAACCTAAAAAGAGTGTGTAAGTTTTCGGTTAAAAAACCAACCCAAAACATGAATTGTGATATGATTATGAGTTTAATCCTACATAATGCATACATGCTTATTTTGTAGATAAGATAGTTGAGATGCAAAAAAAAAAAAACAGGTTAACCAAACCGGTTAGAAACTGGTTTTTAAACTAATTTTTTGTATAAGGTTTCAGTTTTTGCAAAAAACGGCGGTTTAGAACCGGGTTGAGATTTTCAAAAGAGGCCAAACCGGTTATCCGGACCTCAGTAAAAATCAGTTATTTGACGGTTAACTAGTTTTATATATCATACAAGTTTCGGTTTTAGAGCTTGAAAAACCGATTATTAACCAAACCAGTTACCAAACTTTAACCTTAGACCCGTTAACCGGTTTGCGCACCTAAAAAATAGGTGTAATTGTGTAAAGTAATAAAGTATTTGGTATAGGATCTGTACAAAATAATATAAAATTTCAGTATTTGTTTATTCAAAAAAAAAGTTAGGATCATGTAAAACGGTTTAAACGGTTAAACGTCATGTTTCTATCACTATGAAACCCTACATTCTTAAACACTTTTTAATAAAAGTAAACTTTATTTAATTTCAACTTTAAATAAAGTGGCACACCTATAAATTCCCACCCAGATCTAGTTTAATCACACACCAGATCACCACCGCTTGTCCTCCAACTATCCTACTCCCACTCAATTAAAACCCGCCACGTCATACAATAATCACCGTACCAAAATTTCATTGGTTGTCTCACAAGCTACCGGTGTTCCGCACCACACCGAATCACTATGTAATTTACACGTGTAATACTAGCTCACCTAGGTACACTCACGTTGAGACAACCGTCTTTCTCTTCATCATTTTAACACATCCTTTCTTTCTTTCATTATTTCTTTCTCTCTCTCTCTCACACACAGTGATACACACAGATTGTAGTGAGAGAAAGCTTAATCTGGATGTGATTATGGCAGGAAGGAAGAGACGGAGACTCAAATCGTAAGTTTCGTCGATGAATTTAAGTGAAGTACAATCGAATTCTTCATATTTTGTTGTTCGTTTCTGGTTATACTTTAGTTCTTCGTGAAATTTGCCTGTTTAGGGTTGTATAGATGAGATCGATGCTTATGTTAAGTAATTCAGCTATAATATATGTGTTTTGAGGTATATTTGGATGAAATTTAACTGAATTTTACAATTTCGTGTTGTTTGTCGGTAATTGATGTTTTTTCGTTGTTTGCTGGATGTTCTTCAACTGTAATTTGTTCGATTTGATGCATACATTTTGTTGACAACTTGTTTACTTTCTGACTGTACTTTACGTGTCCATGAAATTTGGCTACTAGGGACGCAGAGATGAGATCGGCGTTTATGTTCACAAGTTCAGCTATAATATCTGTGTTTTGAGGAGAATTTGGAACAAATTAATCTAAATCTCAAACAATTCGTGTTGGTGTGGGTAATTGATGGATTGTGTGTTATAACTTTATTCGTTGTTTGCTGGATCGTTTCATCTGTAATATGCTCTACTTAAAGTGTGCGTTTCATCTGTAATTTGTTTGATTGGATGTATGAATTTCATTTGTAATTTGATGCTTTCAATTATAATTCACAATTTTAGGATTTAGGGTTTAATGCGTCTGACGGTTCAGCCTTTTGAACTTTTGGTCAAAATTGGTCATCCTTGATTATGCTGTTGACGAGGATCATTGAGTAAGTAACAGATTTCATGAATTTTAAAGTTTAAGGTTGGTTTTGTTGTCTATGATGTAGATAATTGAGCATAGATGATACGATACGATTTTGCTTTTAAACTTGTGATTTCTTAAATATTGCTATAATATGTGTTTTGAGATGAATTTGGACGAATTAAACCTGAAAATGTCAATAAATTTCCGTTAGTGCAGATAAATTGATGGATTTTCATAATGATTTTATTCATTGTTTGCTAGATACGTTTCATCTGTAATTTATTTAATTTGATGTATACATTTTATCTGAAATACATGAAGCTCACAATTTAAGGTTTTAGAATTTAATGTTTCGGAATGTTTAGCTTTTTTGGGCTTTTGCTCAAAATTGGTCATCCTTGATCTTGTTGTCAATGGGAATTATTGGCTATGTGACATATTTCAAGGATTTTAGGGTTAACAGGAGGGTTTTTGTTGTCTTTGATGCACAGATTATCGAGCTGCAGAGTATAAGATTCTTCTTTCAAACTTATGTGTTCTTAAATTTTATTCTCAATTATGTTAACTTTTATATAAATTGTGTTTGATAGGTTATCAGTAACTTATAAAGACGTTGCTCGAGATTCAAAAAAGAGGAACACCAATCAAGAGGAAGAAGAAGCATGGTCATTCCTTCCAATCGAGCTTCTTGAATTTATAATTTCACAATTAACATTAAAAGATAACATTCGCACATCTGCAGTTTGCAAATCCTGGTTTTCGGTTGCCTTATCAGTCAGAGTGGTCAACAGGCCACCATGGCTTATGTACTTCCCGAAAGTCGGTAACCGTTTTGAGTTTTACGACCCGTCAAAACGCAAGACATATTCTTTAGAATTACCCGAGTTACATGGCTGCAGAATTTGTTACAATAAAGATGGTTGGTTATTGCTATACAAACCAAGAACACAACGGGTCCTATTTTTTAACCCGTTTACCCGAGAAATGATTAAGTTACCAAGATTTGAAATGACTTACCAAATAGTCGTGTTTTCAACTTCCCCTAAATCTCCTAACTGTATAGTTTTTACAGTTAAACATGTTAGCCCAACTGTTGTTGCTATTAGCACTTGTTATCCAGGAGCAACAGTCTGGACTACCGTTAATTACCATAACAGATTGCCATTCGTTAGCAGTATATGGAACAAGCTTGTTTTCTGTAACGGGCTTTTCTATTGTTTAAGTTTAACGGGATGGCTTGGAGTTTATGACCCAATTGAGCTCACTTGGACTATCCGTGTTGTACCACCTCCACGGTGTCCTGATAACTTCTTTGTTAAAAACTGGTGGAAGGGGAAGTTTATGGCTGAGCATAAAGGCGATATTTTTGTAATCTACACTTGTCATTGTGAAAACCCCATTATTTATAAACTAGATCAGGTGAATAAACAATGGATTGAAATGAAAACACTTGAAGGCGTGACATTATTCGCGAGTTTTTTATCATCACATGCAACAACCGATCTTTTGGGAGTGATGAGGAACAGTGTTTATTTTTCTAAAGTTAGATTTTATGGAAAAAGGTGTATTTCATACTCTTTAGATCACCGGAGATATTACCCTCGAAAGCAGTGTCATGATTGGGGTGAACAAGATCCGTTTGAGAGTATATGGATCGAACTGCCTGAAGATGTCTCAACATTCAACTGGGAAGATTGAATAATGTTGCAGTCTTGCAGATAATTTTCCCAGGTTTGTTGATAACTTTGTTAAGATGAGTATTTGGGGTAACAGGTTAAATAGGTTTAGGTTGAAATGGATCGAATCTCGGACAGGTCAACACAGGTTTCGCTTTGGGTTAACCCAAAAAACACTTTTTTTAATCTATTTTTATGAATTTTTAATTCATTAAAAATTGGTCATGAAATAAAGTCATCAGATCTTTATAAGTAAAAGGGTCATAATTTCCGCTTTCATTTTCGTTTTTGAAATATTCCTTCACCATTTGATACTAAAACTGTGTATTGTCTTGTTTTTAGCTGAATCATGATCAACCCCAGAGTGAAGTGCTTCTGAATAAGACCACCAGAAGTTTGGCTTTAGATTCAGTAAATAAATGTCAACTGTATTGTGGAAATAACATAGGAAACAATGTATTTTAGGGTATTGAATTAAAATCCAAGCAGATACTTGCAAGATCATTAGTAGAAAGTAAATTTGTAATAGACACTTAGCTAATAATGTAGCCCTAATTATTCATGCAATTGGTTGTTTAAACTTATAACTAATGCAAGTGATTGAAATGCTTACTAAATCATAATGCACTTGGTGCCAACTCTCTTCTCATTCAAGTTATTAATCTTAACAATTTTCACAGGGCTTGTGTTGTAATTTTTGTAGGGCTTGTGTTGTAATTTTTATAGGGCTTAGGTGCATACTCTTGCTTGACTTATCTCTCTATTTTGTGCACAGTTCAAGAAGAGGTTGGATCACTTCATGATCTGATATACACAATCTTAGCCTGCATTTTTATGTAAAATGCTATTTTGAACCACTTTTAATCTATGGCAACAATAAATGCCACATGGTACTCGGTCATGTTGCTTCTTTGAAGAGGAAAATTAGGAGAGAGAATATTTATGAACTCGCATGTTCTTGAATTTAAAGAAAAGAAGGTACTTTGCTATGACAATCAAACATGGACAGATAAGACTAAAGTAAACATATTACAGCATTAATAGGATATTCTGGTGGTAAATGATATATTCCTCACACCGACTCGTGAGGGTTTGAACCTATACCGTGTAGGTTTGGTGATGTTAAACAAAACTCTTCATAATTTGCAGCAACAGTACTAACAAAACTGCAAAGAGCTGCTCAGTCAACTAATGAAGCATATGGAACAATCAAATATGAGGAGGACAAAAGAGGAAGACAATACCATCCAAAAACAACACCTGCTACTGCATGCAACAACCCAATCCATAGAAAACTAAATAAAAAAGGAAATCCAAAACCCTAATCAGGACTAATATGAAAATAGTTGCAATCAGTTAAAAAAACGTAGGGTTCTTAATCCTTATATATCAACTAAGCTTAAAAAAACCCTAATTTCATCATGGCCAAATCAAAGTGGCCTAAGTAAGCATACATATATGGAGTGAAGGCAACAATCATACCAAAAGACAACATACCTGCTCTAAATGAAGCTATTGGCCGAGAGAGGTGCCCTGAATGAAGCTATCGGCTTAGAGAGGGGCAGAATAAAGGAAGATGGAGTAGACTGCCTTCTGTGTAGCATAGCGCAAATGAAGGGAACGTACCAGAAGCAAAGAAATAAAGGAAGGGATAGACAACAAAGGATTGTACTACATGCATGTATAGTGATACAAAAAGGAACCATAATTTTGTAAGATGAGCAATCATTTGGTTTTTAATATATATATATATAAATAGCTTAGGCGTTGATTAAAAATTATTTTACAACAGCCAATTTACACCATCACGTTTGCCCTTCATACATAACTATGTCCCTGCGATTGTGGCCTAATGGTAAGTGGGTGAGAATCTATAATGGAGGTCTCTAGTGTTCAAATCCCGGCACCACCCAATTTTCCATGAGTCACGTAATTTACATCCCTCATGTTGGTCATAAGACAGGTCGGTGAGAGACACCTAATGGTGACGTTCACCATTTTTTTTTTCATACATAACTATGTGGTGCTCTTCCTGCTGCAGCTGAATCCTACCTTGAGTGTGAGCCAACGGTTAAACTGAAAAAGCAACTGTCGTCTTGGATATATTATCGTAAGATTTTAAATAAAGGATTGTTGCATCACTACAAAAGATTATAGATAGTTCTTGCCTCTCCAAAAGCAGAACGAAGTTGAAGAAAGATGCACCCAAACTGGTCTGTCGTAAACAATTGTGTTTTGTCTCAATGCTCCTGTTTCTGGGTATACTCGGGATGACCAGTTTTTAATTGCGTATTTATCATTTGTTAAATGAGGTTTTTGGTTGTTCATTTCAATATTGTCACCATGTTATATTTGATTAGGCTGCGCTGATCCTAAACAACTGAAACTTGCATATATGGTTTTGTAGCAAAATCTTGACTACACATCACGCAATTGTTTTAATTTTCTGTGTTTGCAAATTGCGCTTACAATATCAATATATAGGTTGGGTTGGGTTGGGTTGGGTTGGGTTGGTTTCACCCCAAACCGGTTGGGGAATATAGTCGTCAATTTTGGTTCTCAAACTGGTTTCTCCCCCACCATTAACTATGCCCATGGAACCCAATGGTGTGGTTTAAGGAGCTCTTTTGGGTGCTCGCAAGATTCATAAAGAAGTTAATCCAGTCAAATGTGCATTTGACCGTTTGATTGATTGATTATTATGTTACATTTTCACAAAATAAACAGAAGCATGATACCACATGTATTTTACGTATACAGGTTATAATGATAGAAAAGGTTAAAAGATCAGGGTTATAGTTATGTTTAACGTACATACAAAAATCATCGTTTTGTTGCTGGTGATCATCATTAAATTTATGGAATGCTTCATAGTGAAAATTAGTTATTGCATTTGTAATTTAATCAATGAAATTGGAGAAGGGATTCTGGCTGTTAATTGCTAAAAAACTGTCTTGTTTTCACCGTTTTAAAGATGGATCTTGTTCGTATAAGGATTGCTGTTGGTTAAAAAGATCTTCAATTTTGATGATTTAATAAAAGGAAGTGTAAATAAGCTATGAAGTTAGTTAAACATCAGTTACTCCTAGAATTGTTCTCAGAAAATACACCTTACACAGTTACACGGGAATCTTTACCAAAACGTGTCTGGAATCATTGACCTCTAGGGACCGGTTCGAGTGCTTCAACAGTGACCACACTATTTCCTCTTATGACCTGTGAAAACAAAACACACGAAATTTTTACAGCTTTTAAAGTTGATTTACTATCAGATCACAACTATAATCATATTAAAAAGATCATTACCACCATGCCAATATCAATTTTCTCATCACCATTAACTTCCACTGTGTTGTCAATCACTAGGTTCATGAACTGATCAAATCCACGAAGTGTTCCAACCACTGTTCGATTAGCATTCAGCTTGACTGCAATGTAGTTTTAGCTATTTAAAGAATAGTGTTATTCTTAACATCTGTCATGACACAATGTACTCAAGACAACCTCAAAATAACAGCGGATATTCGTATGCAGAAGTGATAGAATGTATTAATCAGGTATGATGATATGATGGTATGATTGTAAAATTCATTACCCTAATTTACTAGTTTCTGATGGGAGCTACGATATTTGATTGTATAAAATAAGAACAAACAAGAATACTAGATAGACTGCCTGATTCAAGTAGGGGTAAATCTCCAATGTACCAGGTAGAACACTAAGAACAATTAACAAGATAATGAAATTAAACAAAAAGCATCTTACTTAAAATTTTTATATAGTTTGTAACTTCTTCCCACTCCCCCCCCCCCCCCCCCCCCCCCTCTTTATTTCGTGGATCATCTCCCTTCCTTTCTCCAAAAGTTGAATAACATTTCATGCCACCCACCAGCCCTGATCGAATCTGACCCAAACCCACCTTTGGATTCGTTTCAGTTTCACACAAAACGACAGTGATTCAAACACTCATTTGTATATTTTCTCTTTTTTTTTAGTGTGCAATTCAGCAGAATAGCAAAGAATCAATGATGATTGTAAGACTATAGTAATTCTTCGTTCTAATTCACTAATTTCATACGCTACAACTTTCCGATTGAGTAATCTTCTCAATTGTTTTGCGATCCAGCACCATAACCAAAAAAATGATAAAACAAAGATTGTAAGACTAGAATAATTCATGCCCTATATAACTAATTTCAACAACGAAGAAGATTCAACCTTTCGATTTATTAGTTTCTCAATTACTTTGCAATTCAGCACCATAACAAAGAATCAATGAAGATTGAACCTAATTTACTAATTTCAAGCGCAACGAAGATGATTAAAACTTTCGGTTGATTAGTTTCCGAATTTTTAAATAATACAGCACCATAAAAAAGAATCAATGATAGTAGTAAGACTAGAATGATTCCTGGCCCTAATTTACTATTTCAAAAACTACGATGATGACTGCTCCGTACATCATAAGAAATAATATCTCACGATCGTACTGAAAAAAAAAAAACGGGGAACTTACTCTGTAATTGCTTGTCCATGTACCTGCGTTCATTTGAAGACAGTTGCAAAGAAATTAGGAGCATAAAGAGATGAACAAAAAGAAAAACGGTTGACAAATGAGAGCTTACTTCTTGAGATCAGGTGGCTGACCCGATCTGCTCATGGTGAAACCCTAGAGATGGACAGTGAGCGAAAACGATGACAGAAAATAAAATAAATTGAAATCGTGGAGAAGAGCTGAGAATATTGGGTTACTGGTACATCGGTAACTAGCCTAGAATCTCGTGTATTACACGAGTTGAATATAGGAAACATAAGAGAGGTCGGAGTGGGAGCCGGGAGAGAGGCGGGGAGCCCCGGGGCCGAACGGGAACAGTGGAACACCACCCCCGGAAGTGGGGTGGGGTGAATCGGGGAGATGGCACCGAACTTCACCGAGCGTGGGAGACAAATGTATCCGTTGTCAAACGGTTACTTTTTTTTAAAAAAAAAAAACAATTTATTTCTATTTAAACAACTCAAAAAACCAACCAAAATTTCACACTTTTTTCTCTCATCTTTATAATCTATATACTAAAATTTATAAAATTTTCAACTAAAATGGAAGGAGGTTCATCACGTGGTGGGTCGTCAAGAAGAAGAAATTTAGAAAACCACGACAAAAAAATGTTCAAACGCCTCAAATGAACCCGTTCAACACACCCGGGTATCATCCACAAATGTCATCTCCGAATCAACCAACATTTTACTACGATCCAATGAACCCGCCTCCATATTTGCAATATTCACCGGGCACTCAACAACAATTCAATCGGTGGGAGCAATCGTATCAACAAGACCAACAAAGTTACCAACAATTCAATCAACAAACTTTTCAACAACAATCTCCATTTCAAGGTATTTTTTATACGTTTATTTTTATATGTTATTTTTTTGTTTATTTTTATAAGTTTATTTTTTATGTCTATTTTTATACGTTTATTTTATGTTTAGACTATCGTGACCATAATCAAGACGACTCGGATTCAAGCGAACATAATAAAAGTGTTCAAGTCGAGTCGGAAGAAGAAGAAGAACAAGAACCGGTTAGGCGAACGGGAAAGAAACCAATTGGAAGAAAGCACTGGCCAAGCGTTGGTCCGATGAAGAGGAGGTTGCGTTGGCCAGAGCTTGGCTAACTATTTCTGAAAATCCCGATGTTGGTAATGTGCAAAAACGGGATGGTTTTTATAAAAAGGTATTTTTAACATTGTTTATGTTAATAAAAAAAGTAACGGTTGATGCTTAAATTTATGTTGTTTATATGTAGGTAACCGAACATTTTCACCATCTCGTGAAAGACAGGTCGAGGACTGTTGATCAAATCTATTCCAAATGGAACGATATGAACGCCTCCATGAAGAAATGGAATGGTTTTTACCAACAGTGTTCAATGAATCGCAAAAGCGGTGAAGGGGATGAACAAGTTTTGAAACGGCCATGAAAAACTACAAAATCTTGGTCAAGTCAAAGGGATTCGATCACATCCAAGCGTGGGATGTGGTCCGCGATAGCCCTTTATGGTGCGACATTCCACCAGTAGGTTGTGAGTCTCAATCTACAACAAAAAGGCCGAAGCCAAACGATTCAATGGGTAGTGCGAACCCCCACATCGACATCAACCTTGATGATGACGAAGAAATCAACATCAATCTTGATCGTGATGGCCCACGCATTTACTATGAACCGGATAGGCCAACAAGAAAGGGCAAAAGATCGGCCGCGTCCTCCTCGTCGCATGACGAGTTAATTCAACAAATGGCGGAATTCAACTCGTTGAACAAAGAGGAATCCCAACAAAGATTCCGCCATCGAGAAGAAAAACTCTGTGTTTTGCAAGAGGAGAAAGACGCACGTGTTGCATTAATGCGACGACAACAACAGGCTTTAGACGAACAACAAAAGGCTGTAGATTTATAGTTTATGATGAAAGACCACACAATTTATCAAGAACCAATACCACAACTGATTCTCGATCGTAAACGAGAAATTGCTGCTCGTTGGGGATGACATTGCCCTTTCTAAGTTTTTTAATTTAATTTTTTAGGTTGTACTCTTTTTTTTTTTGGTTGTATTCTTTTTTTTTGTTTGTATTCTTTTTTTATTTTAAATTTAATGAATCTTTTTTTATTTTATTATTATTATTAATATTATTATTATTATTATTTATTGTTACAATAATTAATTAAAAATAAGATTTGAAAATGGGGAAAAGTGGGGAAAAGTGGGACGACACCGTGCAAAATGGGGAAAAGTGGGGAAAAGTGAGGAAAGCTGATGTGACGCTGATGTGGCAACGGGGAAAAGTGGGGAGTTTCCAGACGACTCCTTGTGGCCTAATAATCAAAAATGAAATAATCTTTTAAATATAAAAATTATGTTTTGTGTTTAATTTATTGAAAACCTAAAATAAGTGGTTTATAATTGGGTATAAAATGATTCATGTAAAAATTAGTTTTAGTTAAGTAATAGACAGAAAACTAAAAATTTTGAGATGCTAAAAAATTGAGAAGTATCGTCTAAATATAGTATTTATTAGTTTAGGAAGAATAGTTGGTAACTTGGTAATTTGGTATCCGTGCTTTAATTCCTTTAAAGACTTAAATGAAAAAAGTAATAAATAATTAATAATGAAAATTTAGTTTTTCTAATATAACATATTATTAATATAATTTAATATAATACTTTAAGTAATAAAAAATTATATTATTTTTTTTTTAAACACAATTTTCTTAAAGTATTTTTTAATATACTATACAGTTATATCTTTTATAATATTTTTTTAATGTCTTTTATAATATTAATATATTTTTAATGTATTAAAAAATTTTATTCTTAAAAATTTTATTCTTAATTTAAAAATGTATAAAAGGTATATTTTATATTAATATTATTATTTAATATGTTGTTTATTTAATAGGTGAAAGAGACAATAAATCAAAGTTGAGATGCTTTAAAGACACGCCATGTGAAATTTTGATTATTAGAATAGATAGATTTGATACTGATAGTGTGACCGTGAACGTGTATGTGAGAGGAAGGGAAACGTGTGATGTCACACCCCCAAATTCCCACTCGCGGTGTCAGTCCACGTGGGTGTGACGTGGCCAGGATCATAGCTCTTGGTCATATAGAACGACTTCTATATGAGTTATACAATCACACAGTTTGTGAAATTAGACAGATTCATAAAAGTATGCAGCGGAAAATGTTAAACATCATAGTACATAAGTTGCAGCGGAAAATAATTGTTCAAGACACTACATAATAAATTGTTTTCAACTCATAACAAATGCACACAACGCCTAAGATACGAGTCTATATGCAGGCCAGACTCCTTAAGGCTTCCTTGTGTGTATCCTAGCGTAAGCTCCATCAGTTACCTGAGAATACATGCGAAAAGTGTCAACTAAAAAGTTGGTGAGTTCACAGGTTTAGACGGACACAAATAGTAAACAGATATATACTGGGCATGTTAAGTTTAGTTGTTGGATCCACGATCCGTGAGTGTGTCATGTCATCTTACCGAAACTAGACTGTTTCCATTTGCCTCCGCGAGTCATCGCTGAACTCGCCATTCACATCGATTATTACACTCGTTATGACCTCCGGTCAAAGTTGTTGCCGAGTGGGGCTAGTCAAACCCAGTAGTACTACGTAATAACGACTCGTTCGTAACAATTAACGGTAAGGATAAGTGAGGGCTTTATGCGATAATAGTTACACTCAAAAAGAAACGGTTTCACAACATGCCAGTCCTATATCTAAAACAGTTGCAGTATATTCTCACCCCAATAGTTTAGCAAATCAGTTAAGAGTAAAAGTGGGGCCGTAAACTCACCTGAGTCTAGATATGCGTTAGCTCAAAAGAGTACGTGTAGCTCGCCGGCTAGTAGTCACCTATATCACATAGGTACTATGAGTTTGTGTTCACAAGTGTGGGTCTCACCGGACCGTGTTAGTGTTCAACAACACTAAGTGGTTATGTAGGTCGAGTTGACCGTGTTTGACCGTGTCGATCGTGTTTGACCTAACGACCCGTTGGTGACGGTTTGGATCAAGTGTTCGTGTATCGTGCGGTTTTAGTGTCGTGTGAAGTGTACGGATACCAAAATCGTTCCCATGAGGAAACTTACCATTTATGGTAAGTTTCTATTTGGGAAAGTTTCCATGTTTGGCAAGTTATGCATAAAATCATATTCCGATTATTCTAACATGCATATTTATCCTAAATGAGCATGTTATCACATAGCACATAGATACACATAGCCGGTTTAGCATAGTTTGCGCGTAAAAGTTTCCATTTATGGAAAGGTACTAAAATAAGCATATTTTCACAAATTTAACAATCAACATCGCTTATTATCATCATATTAGTCCTAACTAGTCTATCAATCATGCTCGTTACAACTAACATGTGACAATTTATAGAATTTACAAATAAAGTTACTATATTTAGTAATTTATAGAAATAACTCCAAATCAAGTTTCCCAATACATTTCTCTTCCAATAACATCATATAATCACTAAATGAACATGTTAGACTCAAAGCATTATCATACATTTTACCCATTTGTAATCTTGCAACAAAAAGTTACTATTTATAGTAACTTTGATAGAAATCATCCTTTTGACTATTCTAGACATTCCTATGCATCAAGTATCCATCACAATAGTTTCTAATCATCATTTTAAGCATAACATATAGATCTAAACACATGTATGTTACCATTTCATCAAGATTCACCAATATGTAACATAAAAGTTACTATTTATGGCAACAATCATTCAAATGACCATTCTTGACATAATCAACCATCCTAAATTATGTAGAACATCCTCAATAACACATCTAGCAACATTTCAAGATCAAAAATCATCAAATAACTCATGGATCGTGCATGCATGTGGATTAAAGTAACTATTTACTAACAAAATCAATAAATCTCTATTACATCCTAACAATTTCATCATAGTTCATCACCATAACACCAAATCAGTAGCAAATAAATATAATAACAGATGATTATCATACAAAATTCGTGACAATGGTGGTGGTGGTGATGCATGTGGCCTAAATGGCTTGCATGAGTGTTTGTGAGAGTTTTTAAACAAGATTGACCATAGGAACTACCTAATAACTCCTTGGATTGCAGAGATGAGACTTTGAGCAGGTTGGAATGGCCTCCACAGTAGCTTCAACTCGTGCAAGGTGATGGTTGGTGCTTCCTTGTTCACTTCAAGCTCCCAAATGCCTCCAATGGGTTCTCTAAGGCCTCCAAATGGCCTTCCAGAGGTTTGAAGATGATTTGCAGGTGACAATGGCGAAGAGTAATCGCTGGTAACTCGGGAGAATAGGTAGAGGATCAACAGAATGATTAACATTGGATTTATAAGATTTTCTGCGATTATAGGCCTGTCGCGTACCGCGACACCGTCCAAAAAGCATCTCCGCGTACCGCGGTGATTAAAATAATCATTCTGTTCCCGAAACACGCCGCGTACCGCGATGGTTGAAGATGATCGGTCGTCGCGTACCGCGACTTTTTTCGGAGAATTCAAATTCTCCCGCTTGAGCTTCGCGTACCGCGAAAGCCCAATTGTGTGCCCATCGCGTATCGCGATGGGTCTCGGCTGAGCCCAATAGGTCCAATTTCATTGTTTTGAACCGAATCTTTCGTATTTCTCGAATACGATCATCGTTTCTCAACACATTGGCTTTGTTCTAACTAAATTAGGTTCACCGAACCTAAGTGCAGTGTTTTGTGTTACAGATTGATCCGTTCACCAACGTTCGTCATTCAAGACACGTGCGATTGTTGTGCGATAATTCCTCGAATTATCGGTGTGTTCAGACTGTTGTGCCACGTGTCACACTAAATGCATTTATTCTAGTGCCACGTATGAAATAATAGTAAACATTATTATTAAAATAATAGAGTTGCTGACCTGGAAATTACGAGGTGTCACATCATCCCCAGTTATTGGGAATTTCGTCCCGAAATTCAGTTCACGTGCTGGTGTTGGTTTGTTCGGCGAATAGATGAGGGTATTTGTTCTTCATCTGATCCTCACGTTCCCAGGTGTATTCCGGTCCTCGTCGTGAGTTCCATCGAACTTTTACAATGGGTATCTTACTATGTTTCAACTTCTTGAGTTCCCGGTCCATAATTTCCACCGGTTCCTCTATGAAGTGTAGTTGTTCATCGATCTGGATTTCCTCTAAGGGAATTGTGAGAGTTTCGTCCGACAAACACTTCTTGAGATTTGAAACGTGAAACACGTTGTGTACGCTACTTAGTTCCTGTGGTAGTTGTAGTTCGTAGGCCACCGGGCCTATCCGTCTAGTGATCTCGAAAGGTCCAATGTAACGAGGGTTTAGTTTTCCTCGTTTCCCGAATCGAATCACTCCCTTCCAAGGCGAGACTTTAAGTAGTACTCGGTCTCCCGCTTGGAATTCTAAAGGTTTGCGCCTTTTGTCGGCATAGCTCTTCTGTCGATCCCGAGCTGCTGCCATTCTGTTGCGTATTTGCACGATCTTTTCAGTTGTTTCATGCACAAGTTCGGGTCCGGTCAGTTGGCTTTCCCCAACTTCCGCCCAACAGAGTGGTGATCTGCATTTACGCCCGTAAAGTGCTTCAAACGGTGCAGCTCCAATGCTAGTGTGGTAGCTGTTATTGTACGAGAACTCCACTAAAGGTAAGTGAGTCTCCCAGCTGTTACCGAAATCAATTACACATGCCCGAAGCATGTCCTCCAAAGTTTGGATGGTTCGTTCACTCTGACCATCCGTCTGTGGGTGATAAGCAGTACTCATATCCAACCTCGTCCCGAGTGCCTTGTGTAAGGACTTCCAAAAGTGAGCCGTGAAACGACTGTCTCGGTCTGATATTATGGAGATCGGGACTCCGTGTCTGGATACGATTTCTTTCAAGTAGATTCGAGTCAACTTTTCCAATTTATCCGTTTCTTTGATCGGCAGGAAGTGTGCCGATTTCGTAAGTCGGTCTACGATAACCCAGATGGTATCGCAGCCACTTGTTGTCTTTGGCAGCTTTGTGATAAAATCCATGGAAATCTGCTCCCATTTCCATACTGGAATTTCTGGCTGTTGGAGTAATCCCGAAGGCTTCTGGTATTCTACCTTGACCTTTGAGCAAGTCAGACACTTACTCACATACGTTGCGATTTCTGACTTCATGTTAGGCCACCAATAAGTTGCCTTTAGGTCATGATACATTTTGTCAGAGCCTGGATGTACTGAGTATCGGCTCTTATGAGCTTCATCCATTACTACCTTCCTTAAGTCTCCGAATCGTGGAATCCAAATACGGTCCAGCAGGTAGTAAGCTCCGTCGTCCTTCTGTTTCATCTGTTTGTCCATCCCTCTCATGGCCTCGAGAGTGAGGTTTTCGGTTTTCAATGCTTCTTGTTGTGCGATCCGAATTTGATTTGGTAGCTCGGAGTGAATGGTGAGTTGTAGTGCGCGCACGCGTTTGGTTGTTTCCTTCCGGCTTAGCGCGTCGGCGACTACATTGGCTTTACCGGGATGATATTTGATTGCACAATCATAATCACCTATCAGTTCAACCCATCTGCGTTGTCTCATGTTCAGCTCCTTTTGGTCGAAAATGTGCTGTAGGCTCTTATGATCAGTAAATATTGTGCACTTGGTGCCATACAGATAATGTCGCCAGATCTTTAGTGCGAACACTACGGCTCCCAACTCTAAGTCGTGAGTTGTGTAGTTCTTTTCATGCACCTTCAATTGTCGTGACGCATAAGCTATAACTTTCTCACGTTGCATCAGCACACAACCGAGTCCTTGCTTTGATGCGTCACAGTACACCACAAAATCCTCGCACCCATCTGGTAGTGATAAGATCGGTGCACTGCACAATTTCTGCTTCAACAGATTGAAAGCAGCGTCTTGCTTTTCTCCCCATTCGAATTTCTTGTCTTTGTGTGTAAGGGAAGTCAACGATTGCGCGATCTTCGAGAATCCCTCGATAAACCGCCTGTAGTACCCGGCCAATCCTAAGAACTGTCGCACCTCAGTTGGAGTCTTAGGCGCTGCCCAATTCTTGATTGCCTCGATTTTGGCTGGGTCTACATGTATCCCTTTCTCGTTTACTACGTGTCCAAGGAACTGAACTTCGCGAATCCAGAAATCACATTTGGAGAATTTCGCGTATAGTTGTTCCTTCTTTAGTAGTTCTAAGACACGTCTCAAGTGATCGGCATGTTCTTCCTGAGTCTTCGAGTAGATCAAGATGTCATCTATGAATACGATTACGAACTTGTCGAGATACGGTTTACACACCCGATTCATGAGATCCATAAATACGGCCGGTGCGTTAGTCAACCCAAATGGCATGACCAGGAATTCGTAATGTCCGTACCGCGTCCTGAATGCGGTCTTTGGTATATCGTCCTCTTGTATCCTGAGTTGATGGTAACCCGATCTCAGATCGATTTTCGAATAGAAGCTTGACCCTTGCAACTGGTCAAACAGATCGTCTATTCGAGGTAGAGGGTATCGGTTCTTGATCGTTACCTTGTTCAATTCTCGGTAATCTATGCACATACGGAATGAACCGTCTTTCTTTTTCACAAACAAGACCGGAGCTCCCCATGGTGAGAAACTCGGTCTAATGAATCCCTTATCTAATAACTCTTGCAGTTGATTAGATAGTTCCTGCATTTCAGTAGGAGCCAGCCGATATGGTGCCTTGGCTATCGGTGCTGCTCCTGGCGTTAGATCTATCTGAAACTCCACTTGCCGTGCCGGTGGTAGTCCCGGTAGATCGTCAGGAAAGACTTCTGAATAATCGCGAACAACAGCAATGTCTTCAATCTTTCGTTCCTTCTTTGGTTGTTCGGAAATAAGAGCCAGGATAGCCGTGTATCCTTTCTTTAGATATTTGCTAGCCTTCATGCATGACATGATGTTTAGTGGTATCCCGCGTCGTTCTCCTTGGATTGAGATCTGCTCACCACTCGGTAACGTAACTCGTACGACCTTTTCGTTGCATACGATCTCAGCATGGTTTGCAGATAACCAATCCATTCCAATCACCACGTCGAAGCTTCCGAGAGTTACTGGCATCAGGTCGATCACCAACTGATGGTCTGCCAGTGTCAGAGCGCATCCTTTGATGATGTGTTGTGTTTCGATGAGTTTTCCATCCGCTAACTCTACGGTATACTTATAATCTAGTGGTGTTGGTGTCATGTCAAGCAATTTGCTAAATTCACTAGAGATAAAACTCCTATCGGCACCGGTATCAAATAATATACTAGCGTAGACATTATTTAAAAGAAACGTACCGGTGACGACGTTCGGATCATCTTTGGCTTCACCGGATCCAATCACGAATGCCCGGCCCTTAGCCGGGTTGCCTCCTGCGTTTTTGTTTTGCGGACAGTCTCGGCGCATATGTCCGGGCTTGCCGCAAGTGAAGCACCCCTTTAATGTGTTATCCTTGTTGGGGTTAGGGTTGAGGTTTGATCGGCATTCCTTGGCCAGGTGTCCGTTCCTGCCACAGTTGCTGCACCGAACTCTTCGGCATGGGCCGTGATGGTGGTATGAGCAGTTGTTGCATTTGGGGTTGTTGCCCCGGTATCCTCCTTTGTCCTGATTGTTCGGTTGGGTGGCAGTGAAGACTTTTGCAGGTGTGGGTCGGTGTTGAGTTGGCTGTTGGGGGGAAAAGGTTCGGTTGTTGTTGTTGGGCTCCCACTTCTTCTTGGGTTCTTGGGGTTTCAGGTGCTCACCCCTCTTTGGCAGTTTTCCCTGTGCTACTGCCTGATCAGTTAGTTTGTGGGCAAGTCGGATCAATGGTTGAATTGTGGTGTGATCGGAAGCAGTCACTATGCTCTGTATCTGCTCCGGCAATCCACTGATGAATTGCTCGATCTTTTTATACTCCGGCGTTACCATTGCCGGGCAAAGCTTGCATAATTCATGAAACCGAGTGCAGTATTTCTCGATTTCCGACCCTGCCATCTTGTGTACCCAGAATTCTTCCTCAAGCTTCCTGATCTCGTCACGAGGACAATATTCCTCATGCAGCATCCTGGTAAAGTTCTCCCATGGGATGGAGTTTGCAGTTTCCAGTCCGAGGGTCTGGACATGGGTATTCCACCAGGTGAGAGCTGGTCCCTCTAGAGTTCCTGTGGCGTATTTCACCCGGTTCTCATCCGAGCATTCAGCCATGGAGAAAACTGACTCCAGCTTCTCGATCCAACGAAGCAGTCCCACTGCTCCTTCAGTACCTTGAAACTTGTGGGGGTGACAGCTCAGGAAGGCTTTAAACGAACATCCCTTTGCCGCTCCCCCATGAGATCCTGTGCATCGTAGTTCAATGCAACGTGTTAGTGTCTAGGCTACCTATACTATGTTAGTCATGTTAGGCAAAAGTTAGTACCGTTGTTAGAGCCACTCGTCTCACTGGCGTGTCGGTTGGCTTCGTACTCTGCGAGTACCTTGTTGAATTTTCGTTCGACCATCATGTCGATCCGTGCCTTTTCGGCCTTGCGTTTGAGTCGGAGGGCATTGGTTCCTCTTCCCGACATGTTTTCTATATAGAGAGGTTAGAGTGTTAGTCATCAGATGCTAAGTGTTAGCCGAAGTTAGGATTGTTGTCATGTCAAATGTCAAGTTAGCTATCATAACAAAGCTTCAAATAACAGTAGTAATAATAAAGCAGATAATAATAATAAAGCATAATTTCCATTAATATCAATCTTGAAGTACAATAATTTGAAAAGAAAGTACAATGCGAGTTCTCCGAGCACATCCCGCTCGTCTAGGCTAAATAAGATAAAAGGAAAAACAGTACAAAATAAGGAAAAATCTACTAATCCGAGTCCATGGAGACATGGGAGATGTTACTAGCTGCGTCCCCATCATCGTCATCGTCCTCCTCCGGATCCTCGTCGGGATCCTCGTCGAACTCCCCTTCCTCGAGATCTTCGGCCTCGAACTGTGGCCCGTCATCCTCAGCTGGCGGCTCCTCAACAAACTGTGCCGCCCATGCGTTAAGCATGGCGTCACTTGCCTGTACCATAGCCTGAGTTTCGGATATATCTGTCCGATTCTCGGTAATACGCCCGTCATGCTCCTGCATGACATCAACTATCTGGCCATGCTGGGACATGAGCTGAGCCACTTGGAGACGTAGTGTCTCCACCGTCTCCTCTAGCCGATCCTTCTCCTCCTCCAGCCTGTCACTTCGCCTTTCCAGGCGATCGTTCTTCTCGCGAAGAACACGAACCTCGTCGGACAGCTCGGCGTTTCTCCGAAGCTCCCGCCGGGTTACAGCAACATGAGCCGCGAAGGCTCTCTCCATCGGCATCCCAAGTGCCGGTAGTCGTGGTCCCTCAGAGGTATCACCTCTGTACCGCGGGGTAGGTACCCGCTCAGCCACTATCCACTGTAGTAGGAGGCTAGGCAGCCACCCCCAGTAGCGCTCCCGTGCTAACATCTGGGTCCTCCTCTCCATCTCTGCATCTACCTGAGCTACTATGCTGTCGATCCTACGTCGACTATCCTCGGTCAAATCGTCAACGGCTGGGCGTTTGCCCGGGTTCCTGTTAGCGTTCCCGTTGTTGTCAGCCATCCTGTAAGTTTTCAGGTTAGTACATAATAGTTCAATAGAAGAATCAGGGTGCGAATTCTAGTGTAGTGTCTATTGTAGAGCAGTGGCTATAGTCTAAGTTTACTAAATGCAAACCTAGTTCCCTATAACCAAGGCTCTGATACCAGTCTGTCACACCCCCAAATTCCCACTCGCGGTGTCAGTCCACGTGGGTGTGACGTGGCCAGGATCATAGCTCTTGGTCATATAGAACGACTTCTATATGAGTTATACAATCACACAGTTTGTGAAATTAGACAGATTCATAAAAGTATGCAGCGGAAAATGTTAAACATCATAGTACATAAGTTGCAGCGGAAAATAATTGTTCAAGACACTACATAATAAATTGTTTTCAACTCATAACAAATGCACACAACGCCTAAGATACGAGTCTATATGCAGGCCAGACTCCTTAAGGCTTCCTTGTGTGTATCCTAGCGTAAGCTCCATCAGTTACCTGAGAATACATGCGAAAAGTGTCAACTAAAGAGTTGGTGAGTTCACAGGTTTAGACGGACACAAATAGTAAACAGATATATACTGGGCATGTTAAGTTTAGTTGTTGGATCCACGATCCGTGAGTGTGTCATGTCATCTTACCGAAACTAGACTGTTTCCATTTGCCTCCGCGAGTCATCGCTGAACTCGCCATTCACATCGATTATTACACTCGTTATGACCTCCGGTCAAAGTTGTTGCCGAGTGGGGCTAGTCAAACCCAGTAGTACTACGTAATAACGACTCGTTCGTAACAATTAACGGTAAGGATAAGTGAGGGCTTTATGCGATAATAGTTACACTCGAAAAGAAACGGTTTCACAACATGCCAGTCCTATATCTAAAACAGTTGCAGTATATTCTCACCCCAATAGTTTAGCAAATCAGTTAAGAGTAAAAGTGGGGCCGTAAACTCACCTGAGTCTAGATATGCGTTAGCTCAAAAGAGTACGTGTAGCTCGCCGGCTAGTAGTCACCTATATCACATAGGTACTATGAGTTTGTGTTCACAAGTGTGGGTCTCACCGGACCGTGTTAGTGTTCAACAACACTAAGTGGTTATGTAGGTCGAGTTGACCGTGTTTGACCGTGTCGATCGTGTTTGACCTAACGACCCGTTGGTGACGGTTTGGATCAAGTGTTCGTGTATCGTGCGGTTTTAGTGTCGTGTGAAGTGTACGGATACCAAAATCGTTCCCATGAGGAAACTTACCATTTATGGTAAGTTTCTATTTTGGGAAAGTTTCCATGTTTGGCAAGTTATGCATAAAATCATATTCCGATTATTCTAACATGCATATTTATCCTAAATGAGCATGTTATCACATAGCACATAGATACACATAGCCGGTTTAGCATAGTTTGCGCGTAAAAGTTTCCATTTATGGAAAGGTACTAAAATAAGCATATTTTCACAAATTTAACAATCAACATCGCTTATTATCATCATATTAGTCCTAACTAGTCTATCAATCATGCTCGTTACAACTAACATGTGACAATTTATAGAATTTACAAATAAAGTTACTATATTTAGTAATTTATAGAAATAACTCCAAATCAAGTTTCCCAATACATTTCTCTTCCAATAACATCATATAATCACTAAATGAACATGTTAGACTCAAAGCATTATCATACATTTTACCCATTTGTAATCTTGCAACAAAAAGTTACTATTTATAGTAACTTTGATAGAAATCATCCTTTTGACTATTCTAGACATTCCTATGCATCAAGTATCCATCACAATAGTTTCTAATCATCATTTTAAGCATAACATATAGATCTAAACACATGTATGTTACCATTTCATCAAGATTCACCAATATGTAACATAAAAGTTACTATTTATGGCAACAATCATTCAAATGACCATTCTTGACATAATCAACCATCCTAAATTATGTAGAACATCCTCAATAACACATCTAGCAACATTTCAAGATCAAAAATCATCAAATAACTCATGGATCGTGCATGCATGTGGATTAAAGTAACTATTTACTAACAAAATCAATAAATCTCTATTACATCCTAACAATTTCATCATAGTTCATCACCATAACACCAAATCAGTAGCAAATAAATATAATAACAGATGATTATCATACAAAATTCGTGACAATGGTGGTGGTGGTGATGCATGTGGCCTAAATGGCTTGCATGAGTGTTTGTGAGAGTTTTTAAACAAGATTGACCATAGGAACTACCTAATAACTCCTTGGATTGCAGAGATGAGACTTTGAGCAGGTTGGAATGGCCTCCACAGTAGCTTCAACTCGTGCAAGGTGATGGTTGGTGCTTCCTTGTTCACTTCAAGCTCCCAAATGCCTCCAATGGGTTCTCTAAGGCCTCCAAATGGCTTTCCAGAGGTTTGAAGATGATTTGCAGGTGACAATGGCGAAGAGTAATCGCTGGTAACTCGGGAGAATAGGTAGAGGATCAACAGAATGATTAACATTGGATTTATAAGATTTTCTGCGATTATAGGCCTGTCGCGTACCGCGACACCGTCCAAAAAGCATCTCCGCGTACCGCGGTGATTAAAATAATCATTCTGTTCCCGAAACACGCCGCGTACCGCGATGGTTGAAGATGATCGGTCGTCGCGTACCGCGACTTTTTTCGGAGAATTCAAATTCTCCCGCTTGAGCTTCGCGTACCGCGAAAGCCCAATTGTGTGCCCATCGCGTATCGCGATGGGTCTCGGCTGAGCCCAATAGGTCCAATTTCCTTGTTTTGAACCGAATCTTTCGTATTTCTCGAATACGATCGTCGTTTCTCAACACATTGGCTTTGTTCTAACTAAATTAGGTTCACCGAACCTAAGTGCAGTGTTTTGTGTTACAGATTGATCCGTTCACCAACGTTCGTCATTCAAGACACGTGCGATTGTTGTGCGATAATTCCTCGAATTATCGGTGTGTACAGACTGTTGTGCCACGTGTCACACTAAATGCATTTATTCTAGTGCCACGTATGAAATAATAGTAAACATTATTATTAAAATAATAGAGTTGCTGACCTGGAAATTACGAGGTGTCACATAATTCATAATTCCACCACCCCTATGATTCAGGTTTTCTTAAAGAAGGATTATGCTCTAAATCTAACAAAGCTCAACCTTAACATATAAAGTCAAGTCAAGGTTTAGCTAAAAGGGAACGAATCAAACTAGCTAAGTCATCCAAAGTACATTTGCATACATTAGCTTAATATTGTAGCAATGTTGTTTTGTAATAATGGTTAACAAGTTCAACATTTATAAATAAGTTTCAAAATCCTTGACTAGTCAACCTATCCCAGCCTTGTCCATATTCAAACATACTAAAAAGTGGCACGTTTTGGCCTGCACTTGTTTCATCCAACCTCCTACTTTTTCCACTTTGTATTCAACTTACATATATGCCACATAAATATAGTGATAAGCTCGGAACAACATTAATCGTTTCCACCAGAAACAAATGCTAAAATATTTTCAAACCTTTGTGTGAATATCATGGTCAAGCAAATCGTTGATAGTACATCCAGCACCCCTCAATAGAAAGGCTCCACAGCCAAATAGTGTCATCATCTTCAAATCAGGAAGGTGCCTAGGAGATGCTGCTAATGTAATCGACCTAGATTTAACAAATGTGGACTGCTGATATCAATTCCATCAATGGCACACAAACTATAACTTCTATTCCAATTACTTATTCCAGTTTATGCATAAGTTAGAACACCCTTATATAGACCTCCATTTTTAAACCATATATAGCCATAATATACCCATTTGGCATAGGTGATGATCAATCTTCTACAGCTTATAAACATCATAAGATACTCAAAATCATGTAGAAGCATAAGTCTTACCACATACATGGCCAAGCAAGTAGCCAAGTCCGGATAGGTTTATCCAGGCGAGCAAGGTGTGCATACGGCCGTACTTTTTGAGGCAAATACAAATCAATCCAAGAAACAGAAGGCTTGTTCTTCAGCTCACCATCCTCACTTTTCTCCTTTTGTACATCCTTGAAACTATGTGAAGACGTAGAAATACCAGAACTTTGACCTAATCTTATCAAATTAAAGCAAGTAAACTTGGAATTGGGGAATTTTGGAATGTATAATTCGTGGGAATTGGAAGAAGATTGATGGGAATAATGATCTGAAGTGGGTTTTGGTGGGTTTGTTAGATGAGGGGAAGTGGATAGGGGTATTGCGAGTGAGAGATGACGACGATGCAGATTACGAGAGAAACGGAGTAATAAAGCCATTGTCAACTACGGATTCAAACCAACAAGAACTTCAAATTTTGAGCTTTGCATATTTGATGGAGGTATCAGAGAAGGTAGAATGCTACTCCCCCGATTCGCCGGAAAATTTGTCCGCCAGCGTCGTGTGGCTTACTGTGATCTGCTTTAAAAAGCTTTTAGACGTATAGTTTTAGAACAAAACTTTTTTATAAAATTTATTTTTATTTTGTCTTAAATTTTTAATGAGTTAATCCTACTCATAATTAATGAAAAAGTTTCATCCATCCTTTTTTTTGTCTTTTAGCTAATTTATTTAGTTCTTGATAGTTTTTATTTTTATAATAATATATAAGTAATTAGTTTTTTTTTCATATTTTATTTTCTAAATGGTATAAGATCTTCGCGTGCTAGCCAAGGTTTGATTCCTCGTGAGATTGTACATCTAGATAAGCATGGGCGCACCTTTGTAGAGACAAGGGGGGAGACCGCAATGCGATTTTTAGTTAAAAATAGGGGTTTCGCCCCCCTGAATTCAAAAAATTAACATGTATTCTAGGTTACAAAAATTTTCGCCTCCCCTCTTTAGTGTACCAAGCTCCGCCACTGTAGATAAGCAGTAACCAAATAAATTCGTAATTTATCTCCCTTGCTTGTGTTTGAATCCATAACCTTAATGAAATGCAAATTCTCTCCTTTATTGAAATAACAATAGGTTAGAAGCTTGACGTATTCTTTAACCCAAACTCACTTTCTATTCCATTAATAAAAAATCTATAAATAAATTATTAATTTTATTATTTTAATGATTCAGACTGTATAACACACATGTTTCTAACATAGTTTTATTATCTATTAATTAAAAATATATCTTAATAAATAAGAAAAAAAAATAATTTACCATAATAAAAAAATGGCACATCTCACTATTTGTTTTTCTTAACTTTATATATTATAATTCCACAAGTGGGATAACTAGGGGATCCGTGTGCATAGGCATAAAAAAAATCTTAACAAAAAGGTGTGCCTAATGTTTCAATCATTTAATTCTACTTGTTTAACTTATGGTCTTGGACATAATTCTACTCAAAATTTAATTTAGATGCCAAATCTATGATTCTATAAATGCTCTATAAGGTTCAAAAGCTCACAAAAGAAATAGATATGATTTAGATGTGAAGTTACATTGAATCGATTGTTTCTAATTGCTTTAGAAACAAACAAAAACATGTAAATGATGTGTGAAATTAATGAGTAAATGTTAACGCATCAAAAATTATCACACTTCAACTTTTGGTTGTACACAAGCAAAACTCAATCCACAAACAATACCCCTAGTGGAATTAGCAGAAAAGCATTACAACCCGATGGTATGTATACGATCCTAAGTGGATAAACTAGATATGACACATTGGTTTGTAGTTTTTTTTTTAAAATATATGCAAGCGCAACACACCTAATAAGAATTTATCAATATGCAACTCCACATAGATTGCTTACACACTCGGTAAGCATGCATGCATGCATACACACATACATACACCACACACTCACATTTTTATATAAATGCAAATATAATTGCTGATCAATCATGAAAATACAAGTATTTTATATGATTTTGTGTTTCTTAATAAATTATTAGTTCTACGAATGAACTACACACACATATCTATCTATATATATATATATATAGATACATAGATAATTGAGATCCTATAATAACCCACCTTAATTGCGGAAACCCGATTAGCTCCGACAAGATCAATCAAAATCTTTGGGTTTTTTTTCATGATCTTTATTATACAAGGCTATGTTCTTTAATGGGTTTATGTAAATTCATCACCGTTTGGGCTCTTACATCAGTGTAGGTGATCGCAACAGAGAATAAATATTTACAGTGTAACTCAAACTTACATTTATTTTAAATCTCAAACGGTGATGAATGTGAACAAACACATAAAATAACATAGTCTTGTACATGTATAATAAAGGTAATGAAAAAAATCCCAAAGATTTGGGTTGATCTTGTCGGAGTTAATTGGATCTCTGCAATTAAAGTGGGTTAACAATGGATCTTTACCTACGTAAATATACGTGTATACATATGTGTGTGTGGGTCACCATCATGTGATTTCTAAAACCAACTGTTTTAGTCCAGCCAAACTGAATTTTTAGTTATGGGATTTCTAAAACCAATGATTTGGTTAGTTCAGTTTTGGTTGATCTGATAATCATGTGTGACATGTTCTTTAAGATGCACCTTATAAGTCCCAAATTTGAATCTTTTTTATTGTTCATTAACTAATTTCAACTCTTAACTACTTAACTGGATGGGTTTTATTGTTCATATATGATTTTATCCTTTTGCAATTTTTTTAAGACTTTGCTACATTGATTTTGTACGGTTTGATTGGTATTAGTCGTCTTCTTGAATTGATGAAGGATCCATTTCTTAGTAAGTTGAATGGCTTGTTCAACTCATAATTTGTTAGTTATATCAATAGTTTGTGCAACTCATAATAGCACCTGATTGCTTGCATCCTAACCGTATTGGTTTGGTTTTCGCCTTTTCGGTTATGCCATACACCAAAACTAAAACGAAAAACAAATCATAATTTTTGGTTAACAGTTATGAAGCGAAACAACGATCAAATATTCGGTTAGTTTAGTTATTGCTAACCCCTAGGTCAAAACAACCTTCAGACTTCAATAACAACCCAACACAAATACAATTAACTTATGTACAATGGCTCATTCCTCCTTATAACTCATGAACACATGTCAGATCCACCATGGTCTTTCAGCTAAATCTCTAGAGAACACGTACCGGAATCTTGAATTATAAGGCAACCATTCGATGATATGCGATGTTTTTTTACTGGATTTATGTTCGATGCATTTCTCTATCGAATCACAAAGTTTTTTATCAACATTTTCGGTTATCCATTTCAGAAGATTGTCAGGAGAGATGTTGGCTTCTTTTCCAAATCTTTCAAGTAATTTTGGTATGAAAACTTTCTTCGATTTCTTCACGATTATGTTTGATTGAAGAAACTCCCTTGTTGCTACTTCAAGCTCCTCTTTGATGTTAGATGGAGTGTAGACTTTTAGCTGACAAAAAGGGTCACTCATGGTAAACTTATATAAAAATGGGTCAATTTGAGTTATGTTGCACCTATAATGAGTCATATATGAAAGATATAACTAAAAAGGACTTGGGTCATTCGAATTGTATAATTTATTTGTATTCAGGTAATGAAACATTCAAAATTGCTTTCATATATATATATATATATTTTTTGTTTTATCCTTCCCCCCAGACCCTACTGAAAAGTGGGAATATACTGGGTAAGTTTGTTTTATGTTCATGGTAGCACATTAACTATTTATAAAATAAAAAATATATATATGACAAATTGTTTGCACGTGTAGGTTCAACACCATCCAACCCGCACCAAGAAACTATCTTTTCTGATAGAATCCGTTAACCAACATGTCTAATCACATCCCACCTGTCCAGTTTGGCATAATGGGATATTATATAACTTTAACATGGAACTCAACTACTAGAGGTGGCAGTTTCAATCTATTTATTTATGATCGGTGACGCTTTCAAAATATATATTGAAACTAGGTTGGTCAACAAGGATGCTTGGAAAATGGGTGGTCTACTTCTGCCACAAGCGGATTGCATGGTTTTGGTTGGAGTCCACTCCTACCACTAGCGGATCCACATGTCCCACAAGCAGATTCTATCATTTAATGTCGAACATAACGAGCACAAACGTGGTAGACTAGTCCGTGAGTCACACCAGCGGACCCTAGGGTCTCTGCTATCCCCACTAGTGGCCTAAGGGATCCGCAAGTCCCACCAACGAGTTCTTGTCTACCTCACTACCTTTAATTTTGCTGTCCTTTTTCCCACATGACTAAACCGATAATTTATTCCCACTTGCATCTGCATGCATGCAAAATTCAGACCGTCATGCATGCAATTAACTTTCAACATGTATTTATTTCATAGTTATTAAAAGTGAATGCATATACCAGCAAGATGTGTTCTTCAATCGTTTGTAAGTAGCACATTGTTTACAAATGAACTACCAAAATTCACACATCTTAGTATCATGGTTTACAAGCAATCACGAGCCATCTTACTTATAGTTTTCTAATATCAACATGAGTTTCAGATTAAAGCCATGTCCACATGTGAGTGATCTTTGGTTCTTGAAAAATGAACATCGTGCTAGTCATTTATTTAATTACAATGATTATGGCGATAAAGACCCGATAAATGTCAGGCGTGATGACCAGAGATTTTGATAGTATATTAAAAATCATCCTATTCATCCGATGGTAACAAATATATTAAACGACTCTGGTTTTGGTGGCCTTATTGATTGCGAATATTGTAAGGTCGATCATACATTGATAACTGTTTGGTTTGAATGATGACGGCCATAGACACATACATTTCACTTGACCGTTGGTGAAGCAACGATTACATTACAAGATGTCAATGTATTATGGGGTTTACCCATAGAAGGTGAACCAGGTATTGATTTCTCGTTTAAATTAAGCGAGTTAATCGAAAGGTGTGAACTTTTGTTGTGGTTCACCGCTTCAAACATTAACATAGTTGGAGGAAGAATAAAATTACTCTGTCTTTTAAACCAACTAGAAAGTGATTTTCCTGATAATCCAACTGATTTACAGTGCACTCAGCTTGCACATCTTATTATTTTGTATTTATATGCCAATAACATGTTTCCCAACAGTAAAATGTTGTCATATTTATATAATCTTTTAGATCTATCAGCTAACGGTCGGTATAGTTTGGGCAGTTCTGTACTTGCTTGCTTGTATAGAAATTTGTGTAAAGCAATGCTTTCAAACGCTGTAGAAATTGATGTCCCTGTTTATCTTTTACAATCAAGGACATTGGAAAGGTTTGTGAATATTGCACCAAGTATACATTCACAGTATACGTTTTCTCAACCCATCGGTTATCGGTATGTATTTTAAATAAACAATAATTTAAATATAAAAAAAAATTATTGCTAATTTAAGCTTTTGTTACAGATGGTTCAAGAATTTAAGTTACCGCGACAGGCCGTCTCATGTATTGAAAGCATACCATTCTCAACTACAATCTTTACATGATGATCAAGTTATTCAAATAATATTTTTTTTATAAATTTTTAACCAAATTGTTGGTTTTACTTAAAAATTTTGTTGTCATAGTTTGAGACAGTTTGGGATTTTGCAACAAATCCCAAACCCAATTGACCAAGATTACACAATACATAATTATTATCGTGGTGGTAAAGCAAGTAAGGATTTGTTAAGGCATCACGGACAATATGTGGTTTCTTGTAACCGGCGTTTTGAAAACACAGTTGATGAGCAACATGTTTCAACACCAACTGTTAGTGATGACTACATTAGGTGAAGAGGAGGTATAGGTCTAGTATCGTCCTATATATAACCAACCCTGGTGTCGAAACGTGTTGCCCATCAATTGTGTTTTCAAAGCATCAGTTTAAAGAAAACACATATTGTTCATGATGCCTTAACCTATCCTTACTTGCTTTACCACCACAGTTCAAATTATGAATCGTGTAGTGTTAGTCAGTTTTTAAAGGTATTGAGTTTGGAATTTGTTGCAAAATCCCAAACTGTCTCAAAACTCTAGAGGGCCATAGGGGTAATGAGGCTCAACAACTTTCCAAACAATTTAAACACATTCACAAGCCCAACTAGTTTCATCACAATGACAAATGAAAGGTGGTCTTTCAAGTATGTTAGCATAAGGGGTCCATGCAAACTATGACAACAAAATTTTATAAGACCAACAATTTGGTTAACAATTTTTCAAAAAAATAAATGTTATTTGAATAACCTGATCATCACGTAAAGATTGTAGTTGAGAACGACACACTTTCAACCAAGGTTGCAAAAGTTGTTATGCGTTCCCAGGTCGGAACAACTCATTAGAGTGAGTAATCGAAGAGTATTCGGCCTAGGAGTGGAGTACTCAAGAAGCCTCGGAACAACTCCTTGGAGCGAGGACTTGGCCTTGGATGCCAACTTTTGCAACCATGCTTTCAATACATGAGACGACGTGTCGCAGTAACTTAAATTCTTGAACCATCTGTAAAAAAGCTTAAATTATTAATAATTTTTTCTATATTTAAATAATTGTTTATTTAAAATACATACTGATAACCTACGGGTTGAGGAAACGTATACTACGAGTGTATACTTGGTGCAATATTCACAAACCATTCCAATGCTCATGATTGTAAAAGATAAATGGGGCCAACAATTTCTAGAGCGTCGAGATGCTTTGTTTTACACAAATTTCTATACAAGCAAGTACAACATTGTCCTAACTATACCGATTGATGGCTGATGAATCTAAAAAATATCAAATATAACAACGATGCCTTACTTTTGGTACTGTCGAAAAACAGGGTACCGCCACATAAACACAAAATAATAAGACATGCACACTGAGTGCATTGTAAAGCAGTTGGATTATCAGGAAATCACTTTCTAGTTGGTTTACAAGACAAACTAATTTTATTCTTCCTCCAACTATGTCAGCGTTTGAAGAGGTGAACCCCAACAAAAGTTCACACCTTTCGATTAACTCGCTTAACTTAAACGAGAAATCAATACCAGATACCGGTTCACCCTCTATAAGTAAACCCCATTATACATTGACATCTTGTAATGTAATCGTTGCTTTACCAACGTTCAAATTAAATGTATGTGTCCCTGGCCGCCATCTTTCAACCAAAGCAGTTATCAATGCATGGTAGACCTTACGATATCCGCAATCAATAAGGCAACCAAAACCAGTGTCGTTTAATATATTTGTTACCATCGGATGAATAGGATGGTTTTGAATATATTGCCAAAATCTCTGGTCATCACGCCTGACATTTATCATGTCTCTATTGCCATAATCATTGTAATTAAATGAATGACTAGCACGATGCCCATCTTTCAAAAACAAAAGATCACGCACAAATGCACCTGGAATTAATCTTAAACTCATGTTGATATTAGAAAATTAGAAGTGAGATGCTCGTGATTGCTTGTAAGCTATGATACTAAGATGTGTGAATTTTGGTAATTCATTTGTAAACAAATGTGCTTCTTATAAATGGTTGAAGAACACATATTGCTATTACATGTATTCACTTTTAGTATATATGAAATAAATACATGTTGAAAGTTAATTGCATGCATGGCAGTCTGAATTTTGCATGCATGCAGACGCATATGGGAATAAATGCTCGGTTATTCATTTGGGAAAAAGGACAACAAAGTTAAAGGTGGTGAGGCTAAAGGACAAAAATCCGCTGGTGGGGATAGCGGAGACCCTAGGGTCTGCTGGTGTGACTCATGGACTAGTCTCCCACGTTTGTGCTCGTTATGTTCGACATTAAATGCTAGAATCCGCTGATGGGACATGCGGATTCACTGGTGGGAGGAGTGAATTCCAACCAAAACCATGCAATCCACTGTTGGCAGGAGCAGACCACCCATTTTCCAAACATCCTCATTGACCAACCTAGTTTACATCTACATTTTGATAGCTACACCATTGTCAAAAGATTTTAGGGTTGACTATTGTGTTTTTATCTTAAATGGGATTTAGCTAAAAGGAACACATGTCAAACGGGTTGAAACTCACCAAAAGTTTATTTTCAATGCATATTATATTAGTATGCAGATGGCTTTATTAAAAAAATTCATTAGTATTGTAATAATACAATATTTTTAATCATATAATGAGAATAATTATATATAAAAATATACAAAAAAGTGTTTGGTGGTCAACCCACAGGACTAACAATTTTACCCCAATTGGACACATGGTGAACCTGCAAATCTTAGATGGAAATTATTATAATTTTCAGTGGGACAAGTTAATTTTTTTATTTTTATATCTTTTATTAGTGGGACTAGTTAATTGAAGTAAAGATTAACATAACTAGAAACCAACTTACCACAGGATCAGATGAAGCTCCACTGCAAAGGGCAAAACATAAAAGTGGTTGGTAAAACTCAAAACCAAACTTTGTGCTGATGCGCTGTCTTTCTTCTCCAGACTTTTTCCACAATGCAGTTGAAAGGATGGTCTCCAGCCACTGTTATTATTAGTTCATATGAAAAAACAAAATAATTTCAAAATTTATGAAAATTTTTTCCACAATGCAGTTGAAAGGATGGTCTCCATCTCTCTATACTTCAAATTTATATTTTGTAATAAATAAAACTATATAGTCGATTACCTTTCCAACCCTGGGGGTGCGGAACCTAAATATGGCCTGTTCAATAGCATTTGCACTTATTATATGGCCACCAATTTTGTAAGCAGCCTGCACTACACACAGAGAAACACATGTTATTGACAGATGAATTCAACACAAAGCTTCAAAATAACCCCTAATAAAAAATCAAACTTTAGCCAAAGTCAACTCAACTTGTACGCTCAAGGCGTTTGGAAACCATATAAACATTTCTCCATAAACATATAATACTTTTTCAACAAGGAAGTGCACTACCTTGTGAAATAAAGCTAACCTTCTCAGAGAGCTATGGGGTATTCCGTATGCCAGATACGCCTGCATGACCGAAATGTAAAAGAAGTGAAAAATGTATTTTTAACTGTTTAAAGTGATTAAATAGCATATGTGATGATGGTGATGTGAGCTTACATGCATGATCATGGAATTATACATATTAATCCAGAATGCAGTCTGAGCATTTGTTTCCATATTGCTCAAGTTCAACTTCTCTAGTTGTTCCACTAGAAGTCTGAACAAGGGAAATTACCAAAAAATAAGTAAATAAATAATAATTTTTACTTTATCCGTTTATACTATGTTATGCATAATGACTGACCTATAATTGTTTATAGCGTAAGATGCACGAGAAAAGTTATTCTTATCAGTTGATATCCATGAGATTTCAACCATTGATTTGCAATTGTCTGTATTGGTGGACAATCTAGTCAATGAAGATGATTTCTTTTGTTCTGAATCCGTGGATGATGAACTGCTGAGCCAACAGTATGCAGCAGCCATACATTTTACCATCTCTTCTGCTAATCTGCTGGGACACTGGTAAAGATGATCTTTTAAAGTTAGTTGCTTATTATTTGCTGAGGGATTTCTTTTTATCTGCAAATAAAAACATGCATTAGTAATTATCCGATTATAGGTATAATACTGTTGTATATTTTAATCATCAAATTACCATATCATTATACAGGGTGATTAAATATGACCATTAAAAAAAATATGCATACCTTGACACTGTTTGAATACATAGATTCAAAATGGTTAATAGCTTTGTTACTGGATAATGAAGCATTTCTGGTTTTAGAATGCAATAAGTTGCCTTTCCCAGTGGCATTTATGGTAGAAAGAGCATGAAATTTCCGAAAAGGAAAACTCTTTGAAGAACAAAAAGTGCTTGAAATAATAGTGGGATGCTTTCTTGATTCCTTCTTAGCAATTGCATGTGCAGGAGAATTTAAAACAGAACCTTGTCCGGATGATGGTCGACTAACACGTTGTTCAAATATGGTTCTGTATAGAGAAAGAACATGTTGTTCACGGTTCATAACTTCTTCCTCAAGTAATTGAATCTCAGCAATTAACTCCTTTGTCTACATGGACCAAACACTTGGGTTTCAGTATGTAAGGTACATGAGTAAATTATGACAAATAAGAGAAAAGCAACCAATATTAGTATTATGTTGTTTATTTATTTAACCAAAGTACCAAACTTGTATATAACATTATTAAGAACAATACTGATATTTAATTTGAGGTTTTGAGGATTATCGAAATATAGATTATGGTTTTGACCCTTCTCAAGGAAATTAAGACTAGTTTATACAAATGCTAGGGAAAATTTATAGAAAATAGACAAATAGACTCGTCTTAGTTTGATAAAGTTCTTAAAATTAATCTAGAGTGATATATCTGATGGTAATGGTAATATAGTCTGGTTATCCGGGTGTAAAATAAAATACATTCTGCTATACTGGAGCGTCAACACAAGCTAACCAATTTCAATTATGCCGATAGACAATGGAATCTAACGATTATCTCAAGTAGGGAGCCATAAATGAGCAATTTTACTACTCCACTAATCTATTAACACAATAATATAGTTATTTAAAGGGGTAAATCCATCCATCAATTAGCATGGTAAGTCTGATAAATAAGCACAAGTAGTGAGTCTTGTCTGGATTATTCTTGTTACTCAATTATAAATAAACACAATAATGTATTTAGCTAAAAGGGGTAAGGTCATCTATCTAGATATCACAAGGGTAGTCTGGTAATTAGCCACAAGTGCAAGAATAATGGTCACCTGATTAGCAGAATGCCTATGGCCAGGAGATAAAGTGCTAGAAGTTCGGCCCAAAGCTCTCTCAAGCAACATCCGCACAGATTTTTCTTGCTGCAACCGCATTTGTAGTTGCTCAATCTGCAAGTTCATATCTTTCTGTATATTAGCTATATCTTGTAATCATGCTCAAATAAGTGTCACTGCTCAGTACGTTTAGAAAAAATAAGTGCAACTCTATTGGTTTCCATTAACAAAAATACACATAAAGCATAAAAGGAGTGTCTTTCACAACTTAGTGAAGTGTGAATTTCACTGTAAACTTAATATTAATCATATACTTACATCATTTTCCAGTGAATCCCTTTGTTTTGACGGGACATCCGTATCCTTGTTACTTGAAGATTCATGAAGAGAATATGGGCTGGTAATGTGTGCTTCAGAATGCAAACCCTGTTTTTAGAATTAAGGTTAGATTAGTACATTATTAACTTAAATTTAGGTCAAAGTAGCAGATTATATATAAGATCAGAATCAAAAGATATTAAATCTGATTGTTAATCAAGTAAAAACCAAGGCCATCTTACAGTTGATTTAATCCACTCCTCTCTAAGATGTGAAGCTCCTCCATCTCTCAAGGCATGATTAGCCCCAGAAGCACTGAAAGTAGTTAACAGAATGACTTACTGAATATGATTGTTTTATTAATGAAATTTGCACATTTGCAATCAACCTTAGTTTAAAGTTTAAACAAGTTGAGCTCAAAAGATCAGCTAAAAATGAAGCAAACAGTTATGAAAACATAATAATGTCACACAATGTAATAAGCCAAACAGGATGAGCTTAAAGAATTGAGGGTTATAGGACAATTTGTAAACAAAATTCACCTCTTAGAACGCTTGTGTTTTCCATGAAAATGTGTATGTTCATCATTACCTGCATACTCCATTCTCATGTTTCAAACAAAACCCAAATCATGTCACTCCTCTTAAATGCAATTAATAGAACTTGCATTTAAATGTGCTGCATATATTTTCAATAATAGAGTGGGGCAACCAGTCACACAAGTAGTTTTCATCATAATAAAAAATATATTTTATAAACTCAGAACTTTTAACCCATTTATTACAACCCGCCTGCTCAAGTGCTCATTCATGATACGTACAACCCATTTACAACCAGCCAACTTTTTCACAACCCATTTGATTCTTTTAAGTAAATAAAATGAGTTACATTTTTTAGTTGATTGTTTTATTCCATTAGAATAAGGGTAAGGTTTGTCCACGACTCACCCACTCAGACCCTACCGTTTAATAAAACTTTATCGGGTATGTTTCTTTGTTTTGTTTTTTGTTAGATTTTATCAATTTAACCGCCAACCTGAAACACTGTTTTGTGTATTTTCTTTTTCTACTATGTAAGTTAAGTTCATTCCGTGCAAAAAAAATTCCTAACAAATTGCTTTTGAGACGATAATTAAAATTGTTTGTTTATTTATTTATTTATTTATTTCTTGTTTGAGAGAAAAGCTATATGACCTGAAATCCTGATTGCCCTCCAATCTCCATGGGGGTAGGGGTCCAAGTAGATATAAACCACCTAGGGAATATATCCTATAATTAAAAATTATTTCTTGATAACCAAAAGTTCACACCAAACTCAAAAAATATATATAATAATAAAATAAAATAAAATAAAATAAAATAAAATTAATTTTTTTTTAAAAAAAAATCTAAACAAAAATTAACTGAAGTAGCCGAAACAAAAAATGATAAATTTCTTTCAGGGTCTCAATCTTGCAATACTATTTAATAAATTTGTCGAGCAAATACGTCAAACAATTTCAAAACAAGCTCGTATCTGTAATTGACAGTCGGGAGGATAAATTTACCGGTAACATACGAATTAGGTCTGGAAGTATACACTAATGTAATCATCAATTTGAATTGAATAATGAAACGAAAGTGCTGAATTTACAATAAATTGGATGTCTCTATAAACCCTAAAGTTGAGAATCTGACCTGCAGTGTGGTAGCTGATACAGAAACCGAATTGAATTGTGTCACCATCGCGTTGTTGATAGCATTGAATGAGAGAATTTAATTCGCCTGTACCCTTGCAACTCTCCCTTTTGTCTCATTCAAATTCATTTCACCGTTCGATAGTTCCTTACGTTTACGTTCATTCGATTTGAAAAGAAAATAATGATAAATTTCATTTTATTTAAATAAACTAATATGAATAAAGGTCGGGTTTCTTTCATATGTTTTGGTTGTGTTCGTTACTAAGTTAATTTTTTAATGAAAAAACACAAACAAAAATTTTTGTTTGATTATGTGTTCATGAACCGTTTGTGTAAAAGTTCAATAATAAACGAACAAACATGAATAATGGTTCATTTGTATTCGTTCGATTTGTTTACAACTCGATGCATAGATGTATACCAAACAGAAAACCGAATTATCTAAGTTAAAATGAAGCTAACCAGTAAAACCGAACCAAAGAAAAATGCATAACAACCAAACCAATTTGAAACTTACATGGTATTATGAAAAAAATCAATTTTACAATTAGCACTTTAGTTGGTTAAATCAAAACATTTTTAATCATGATAATATATAAAAGAGAGAATTATATATTTTCCTTCCTAACTTGAAAAATTACATATTTTCTCAAGACACAAATTTTCAATTCATAATATACAATACTCTTAAAACATATTTTAAAGAAATATGTAATTTTACAAGTTAGGATAGAGAAATATGAAAAAACTCCTACATAAAATGTCTAATAGCATGAATAGGCTATATAAATGGTAATTGACATGGATTGAGCATTGATTTTTTTTAATTAAATGAGTGTTAAAAGGGTAAGAGGTGGATCCTTTTAAAGGATAACTAAGCTCAAACATTTTAATCTAGCAAAGTTAGCCTAGTGGTTAAGGCTTAACCTTTCTCCTTAGAATTAGGGTTCAAGTCTCACTTGTAACACTTTAATGGTTACCATGTGAGGGGAGGAGTATTGAGTTTAATCACCGGTTCTGAACCAATGGGGGCGAGCGTTTACCTATTCCACAGGGTTCCAGCGCATCATGGGGTACGGTCTTACGGTCGGCGATCAAGGGATCGATCTTATTTAATAACCGTTAGGATAACTAAAGGTAACACGACAGGATCTTCTGCCATTCAAAAAAAAAGTTTAAACATTATAAAAGTGTAGTTTAAGAATAGTATAGGTGGGTAGGTGTGTTATAACCGTTGAGAAAAATTAGTATGAAATTAATGTATGTGCTTTAATTAATGATATAAGCTTGAAATAAATTTGTTGTTAAGCTATCATCGATGGTTCACTGTGAGATATTGAGCGTTAAATTGTTAAGGTTGTTTAATCAAACAAGTTAAAGCACATAAATCCCATGAATTCAATTATCACACAAGATATAAGTCCAAGAAACATAATTGAACATAATAACAAACACAAATCCTATACTCATGGCTAGTCACAGGTGAACTGGTCTTATATGCAGTATTTCATATTTTAATACTTGTAAAGTTGCAAAAGACATAAAAAATACGAAAGAATTACGATTAATCTTAGAAAGTTTTTGAAAATTCATATGTATTATTTCCTAAATCACGAATAACTTACCTTTCAATTCGTAACTATTTTCGTATTTTCCCCAACCATTACTTGAAGAAGACTAACTTTGAATTTATTAAATTATTATTTTTATAAATTCTGGATGATGATGTCAATTTACATATTTAAACAATGATGATCGACTTTAGCTGTTAAAAAAAGAGTAATGAAAGAACATATGGGTTGTTGCCATAATTGGTATTTTCGTGTAAAATTTGATATGTTTGGGTTTAATATGCCTACTTTGATGTTATAAACAAGTGAACTGGCTAAACATGATTTGAAGTCAGATGCAAGGGCTAATTGAGTAATTGGGGTTTGATCTAACAATGGTGAAATTTGAGGCTAATGTTAAATTAGTCCTAAATGAGTGAGAAAATACGTGGCATGTAAAGAAAATGAGAATAAGGACTCCAATTGAAATAGGTTTGGTTTAAACAAGTCGAGTCAAACAAATCATGAATAGAATAGAGACTTAAATAATAATGAGAATGTTGAATATACGAGAATCATATCCTAAAATTTTGTTGATGTCAATTTAGGAGGTCAGCATCGAGAAGAAAGTACTCGTGAATTGAAGATAAAAAGCCAAAGTGAGTGCTTACACAATTCAATGCATGACAGTATTGTAACTTCTCTAGTGTGAGATTTTTTGCAATGCAAACAGATGCATTTAACATAGTTATTTTAATCATTACTTTTGCCTTAACAATTTAACCATTTTTACACATGTATTCTCTCTCATTTTTTAGCACCAACGCATACTCCTCATATGTGTCATCTATCTTTCACATAACTATTTTTTTTCTATTTTTCTTTTAAAATATTTTTTTTTTAAATATTTGGTATGAGAAAAAAACAACTTTTTTTAAAAAAAAAATATTTTCTTTTTTTCTCTATTCTCTCTCTCTATCTCTCTCTTTTTTTTTTGCAAAAGAGCCTAGATATATGTATATATTTTAAAATTTGATTTTTATTGTTTGGGTCCCACATTTAACACTACCTATTGAACAGTGAACACTTCCCATATGCACCCTCAAGTCGTCAATTGCATCCCTATTATGGCAACCTTATAATGTGAAATTGTGAACCTGTTTTAATGTATTTTTTTATATGCTATAATTGTTTGTCTTGAAAGTGGAAACTCATATAGGGTATATGGGTCAAAAGGTAAAATTTTGTAATAGGTAATAGGTGTTGGTATGTTACGGATCGAAACTATAGTAAGACTTGTCTCACATCGGTTGTATATACAATTGATGTAAGGTTTATATTTCTCTCACCCATTAGACTTTTTTTGGGTTGAATTATTCCGTTTGGTATGTAACAGGAGTACATGACACTACTAAGAAACACTTAAATTTCCTACAAAATTTTCAAACAACATATAAACAAACAAAATTCCTACAAAATAACGATAAACCAATAGCGTTCTGACAAAATAAATAACACTAACATTTTTATCATTATCCTAACAAAATAGCTACAAATGATAATTTTGTCGCTATTTAGTAACTGCTAGTTCTACTTCGATTCTAACAAATTACCAACAAATTGTTAATTTGAAGATGACAAATACTAAATTTTTTTTAGTTGTTTAGGAACTTGTTAAAAAAATATGGGCCGGAATATTGGAGAAAGAGTACCATAGTGGAAACCAGTTTGGGAGATGAGGATGTCAAACCTATCACAAACATACGGTTCGGACCGGTTTGAGATCAAGATAGGACCGGTTTGGAAACCAGTTTTTTCAAACCAAACCAGTTTGGCTGTGCATCTCTACAAATGAGTAGCGCCGATAGGATTGAAAGCCTATGTAGTAATGCAACTAATGTTTTCAAAACTGAACCCGATCGGATGTTGAACCGGACGTCTTACTGGTAGGACCAGATTCAAGAACCATATGACATAGTAAAAATATAAAAAATTCCAAAAAACTATAAAAATATAACATTTAAACAAACATATTGGTCAAACAAACACAATCATGTTAAAAAAAATACAGGGTTTAGTTTTATTATTTTGATTTTAGTTAAAAACATATATGATTAATTAAATCCAGTCCAACTAGTGAACCATTTATCGGTCCGACCAGCCGAACCAGCCGGTTTGTTCGAGGGTGGTCCACGTGCCATATTCAGGCCGACCACCTTCCAATTCCCGGTCCGGTCTAGTTTTAAACACAATGAATGCAAGAGTGGGTTATCGTGGGGTAAAGGGTTTTAGCATAAAGAAATTGATTGGACTCAAATTCTTGTGTGAAATACGTGTAAAATATGTTGTATTGTGTACGAGTTCTTATGCAAATGGAATTGGCCACACGATGACACCGAAAACCTACCCCATAACGGTTCTATGTTGTGTACTTTTAGATAAATAAGTAATGGGCGGTTGATGAATGTTCAAGTCTCGTATCCAGTTGCATCATCAAATATTTTTTTAATTTTTTTTAATTGTGACAATCTTTCACGCTATTTTGGAACATGTAAAATTGTAAATGACAACGGTAGCTAAGAACATGTATCAAAAGTGTGACCGTACATTACATGTTATTTTTAGGGACTTGAAATTTTGAAATTTTTATATATTTTTTATGTATAAAGATTTAATTAACAACTTTGTTTTAAATTGTGTTAAGAAAGTGTTAAGATTTATTTAGATATTTTATCTCAATTACCATTAATTTTTAAAACCTCGAAAACAACCGTAGTAAACGTGGTTTATGTTAGCACTTGAAATGTAAAAGGTGAGACCTATATGTTTCACATTAAAACTTTCAAACAAAGCTAATAACTTACCAAATTTTTGCATTTCAAAATTTACTACGATTATGTTCAATATATAGTGTTTTTTTTACTAGTTTAGTGTGTTGAATTTTTTTATATAGTATGTGTTGGAGAAATTTGTTAATAAACACTTGGAAATCTATTGGATTGTGTATAAATAAAGGAAATTATCCAAAATCAATATTTTTACCCTTTTGAGTTCAAGAAACTTGATTAAAGGATTAAGAATAATCTAATATAATCGTTTGTGATATGAATTTCAATTGTGATATGAATTTTGAGAGTGTTCTTCTGCGAATTAAGTTTCTGTGTTTTTAACACTAACCAATAGCATGCCAGCTAATGGCAGTTTAGCATGAAATTTCGCGGGTCAAATATCGGGTTAAGGCGATTCCGATCACAAGAAATAAGTAAATTTCGTTACCGCCATAAGAGGCGCTGCCCCTAGGAACCTGCAAGGGGGCGCAACCCCCTTGACCACCGCTTGGTTAGAAACTCAGAAATCTTAAACGATCGTGCACTTCATGACTTCAACTTTTTAAGATTCTTTACATCAAACTACACTAAAATATATAACAATATGTTTTGTTCAAAATTTTGTGATTATTATACCATTTTTTTGTGCCAGCAAGCTGAACATCGGAATATAGCGTCATTACATTTAGCAATATTTGTTTCGTCAAAAACCTAATCGAATCATGAACACCCTTGGTAACATATTGACAAAACATAAAAAATACTCTCTCGATCGGGGAAGGCTAAGACGGCGCCTCGCACATGGGTAGCAAGAGGGCGCTTATGCCCCGACAGTGGGGCTCTTACCCTATCGTCGAAAGTGAATAGAGAGAACAAGTCCAACCCCCGGATGACGAGGCAGGAAGTTAGAGATGCCGCAAGACCGAAATTTTAGGTTTGATTCGAAGTTCATATTTTGAGTCTTGGATGTTGTTTGGTTTCATCTACTAAGAAGCCTAAAAGAACAGAGAGAGCTCGACCAGCTATTTAAAAATCTCCCACTGGGTTTTTCATTGTAAATAAAATGAGATGCACGACTATCTCGCACAATTTTTAATATTGTGCACTTATGTAAAAGTTATTTTTCTTTGAGAGCCGCAATTGCTTTTGCTATGATGTTTGATTTAATGTTTTAGGACAAATTAGCATCCCTTGCAAACGGTTTTTTGTTTGCGTTTTAATATTGGTAATGTTGTCATCACCATTGTGATCAAGTAATCATATCATTAGAGCAGTATGTCTCAACCCTTTTTTGCATAATTTTAATTGAGTAACATTTTGTAACACAAGTTTTAGGCATTTTTTATTTTTTTAGTATTATTTTTTAATACTTTGTGTTTTATAATTTTAGGTTTTACGACAAAGTGACAACTTTTATCCGATCTAAGTTTTGATATTTAAGATATCTTGTTTAATACGTGGCTACCATCTCAATACACGAAATAACCCCCTAATTTTTATATATTAAATATTTCTTTTTTCATTATATCATTTACAGCTCACTTTCGATTAAACACTTCATAACTCATAATTTATCTTATCCTCATAGTTTTTTTAGTTTAATTAATTATCATTAATCATCTATATAATTATTGTTAATAATTTAATATTTTGTCTCCACTCATAACCACGAAAATTTATCAAATGTTAGGCCGGTGGGTTGGCACCAATGAGTGGTCATCGTTAAGCTTTAGGGTCCACGGTCGGTGCCTCTAAGCATTCTATATACATACAATTCAAGTAATATGTATTCAAAAGATTCCATGAAATAAAAAATATGTCATATTTTATTTAAATGTTTTTCAATTGGACACTATATAATCTTTGCTAAAGCACTACGAACTCACAAGTTTGGGGTTTAAGAAAGTTAATCATCTAATTCCTTAAGTTTTGAATTTTAATTTTAAAAAACGTTAAAAAATGGTAAAGTTGGCATTTGGTGATTTTGGTGATTCATTTAGTGTTGGCTCGCTCAAAGCTTATTTGGCAGAATTCATTGCTACACTTTTGTTTGTGTTTGCGGGTGTTGGATCCGCTATCGCGTATGGTTAGTCTTTATGCATACAAAGTTATATGTTTAAATATGAAATAACTCATTTTGGGTAATTTAACACGTTGATCTTAATGAATCACTGGTATATTTAAAATAATTGTCAATTTTGATGTTGCATAAAGGAGTTAATATAAGGTATATTTTTTTATGTAACAAATTCACATTATTGTAATATGAAGTTGTTTTGAAACTTTGTAGGTAAGCTTACAGCTGATGCAGAGTTAGACCCTGCTGGTCTAGTAGCTATTGCTGTCGCTCATGCTCTTGCGTTATTTGTTGGAGTCTCAATGGCTGCCAACATATCAGGCGGTCATTTGAATCCAGCTGTCACCTTTGGATTGGCTATTGGTGGTAATATCACCATTCTAACCGGCTTATTTTATTGGATTGCCCAATTGCTTGGTGCCACAGTTGCTTCATTCCTTCTTCAATTTGTCACTGGTGGACTGGTACAACTCTTTATTTATTTAGGAAACTTGTTAGCTATGTTTTGTTTTATTAATTATAGCTTTTCTTTTACCAAAATATTAAATATCGGTTATATTGTTATTTGATAGTCTGTTCCAACCCATGGAGTTGCTGACGGCTTAGGTGCTATCCAAGGAGTAGTGTTCGAGATTATCATAACCTTTGCTCTAGTATACACAGTTTATGCGACTGCAGCTGACCCCAAAAAAGGCTCGCTCGGAACAATTGCACCTATTGCCATTGGGTTCATTGTTGGAGCTAATATCTTAGCCGCTGGCCCATTTAGTGGTGGTTCAATGAACCCTGCTCGATCTTTTGGACCTGCAGTGGCAAGTGGAGACTTCTCACAAATCTGGATTTACTGGGTTGGACCACTTATCGGTGGGGGTCTAGCCGGGCTTATCTATGGTGATGTGTTTATTGGATCATATGCTTCACTACCTACCTCAGAAAACTATGCTTAAAAGTTTTAATAGTTTTCTTGTCAGCAATTGTGTTTTATGTTTCTTTATAAGGTTGAGATACCAATGCATCTCATTCATATTTGACCACCTCAATCTCAAACTTGTGCTTTTCTTTGGTACATCCTAAACTTGTAATCTTGAAATGTGAATAAGATATGTTTATATCTCCTCTTAATATCTAACTTCAAATAATACAAAATACTATACAACCAACACAAACGTACCAATTTTGAAGTTGTAATGATCAGAAAATCATATGTTTTGAGTGTGAAGCACATCATGAGAAACATGAAAGATTTAGCATTTAAAAGAAGCCTGGTGGTTACCCCTATTGACTTCTCTTTGGGAGGTTTTGGGTTTGAATCTAGGCCAAGACATATTTATTGAGGCAAGGTCATAGGGTTTACCTAGTTATGGGATTCCTCCTGGTGTGGGCTCGAATGCCCCATAGCGTCAAATCCGAGGGGACGGTTGAAATCCCGTCTTGGGTGTCTACGTTCCACGCCGTTAAAACAACAAAAGCATACTTATCATCTGTTTCATGATTGGCCCATCATCAGTTTTACACCAGCATCAAATGCCTGCTACAACCAATTTCATATTTTCTTGATGAGTTGCATAATTGAACACATTTAAGGAAATGAAGGATGAAAAGCTAAACTTGCCTAGAAGTATTACAAGCCATGAAGAATGTTGATTAGATCTTTTGCTGATATATTCAAAAAACTTTAGGATAAAACCTGCTTACAGAAATCTATTGTCCATTACTTCATGAAAATAATGAATGACATAAAATACATACAACTTTAGTTTTGCTCAATTTCATTCCAAGAAAGCCAGGTGACCACCTGCCTCTGATCAGGCAAAAGGTTATACATGGAAACATTTGCTTATATGTAAATATAAGCGATAGACACTTTTGACCCGTTAACTTATGAATGGGTTTTGTTTTTTAACAATTCAAAGAGATGAAATAATATTTAAATAAAACTTAGCTAAACAAGACACACAATGTGTATAATGAAGTCATAAAACATCCAAAATTACTTTTATAAAATATTTAGATTATTACTGAAATAATTTAAATTTTTGTTACCATAATTAAATGTACTAATCATCCATAAAAAAAATTATAAAATTTGGCCAAAAGTGTTTTAGTTCAACCTAATCCGACCAGTAACAAAAAACTACTTTGTTTTACGCAATCATGCTTTAAACCCAACTAAAAAATATTTGCTTATTAGGCTATGCGTAGTGGCAAGTGAGTGAGGCGTGAGGGAGATGGGTCACGCCCCCATGGCACCCTCTCTCCACTACACAGGGGCGAGACTAGGACAATGCGTGAGGGTGGTCACGACATGAAGGAAGAAGAAAGGAGAAAGGAGAAAAAAAGGAGGGGTGATGGTGGCCTGCTGAGGGGGTGATGCAAGGCCGGCCACACTTCAAAAATTTTGAGGCAAGGGCCTAGGGCCCTTGATTTTTTGGGGCCCCAACCGTTCTGGTTATGTACGTGTTATCGTACATGTTATTTATTTTTATTGTTTTGAATCTGAAAATTAGAGAGTCCACTTGTATTCATAAAAGAGAAAGTTTAATTGTTTAAGGGTTCCTGTTTCCAAATAATTGCACCTTGTTTTTGTTGTATCTTTACTTGACGTTAAAACAATTTTTTATTAATGATACGAGTGGAAGATTTACACAAATTTTCTAGCTGTAACTAGGGTAATCAAGCTGATAAACAAAGAGGCGCAAGATTATATAATATTATTACTAAGTATTATATTTTATATCATTTTTTGTTTATATCATTTATTATTATCATTAGTTAACTGTATTTATGAGTGAATTTATTTATATAGAGACAAACTTACATATTTTTTATGTTTTCAAAATTTACTAGACAATCTATACCTTAAACTAATTGCAATGTCTCATCTTCTCTTTTACTTTCTTTAGATGTGGACAAAGACTGATATGGGGTCTTATTCCTTTCAAGGAAACAAATCACACGAGAACTGGGAAGTCTATCAATGATTAATTTTCAAATACTCTTAGTCAATAATGCAACAAGAATGGTCGATAAAAAGAAGAGTAAATTGTTATGGTTTATGTGATTTATTAGCATTTTACTCTTGCTTCTTATGTTTCATAACTTACCCATATGATCCCATACTTTAAACATTTGTAACATATAATCATTAGGTGAGGATAATTTCGTCAAACATCTGAGTGTAATTTGGTGACCTAAGGACTCTATGTGTGACAAATGTTTAAAGTATTGAATCATATGAGTAATTTATGAAACCTAAAAACTTAAAAGTAAAATACTTGGAGAGACAGTGATGCAAAGACCATAGTCAATGGTGCCTTGTAATCAATGGATGACACGCTTAATACATGCATAATGGGTCTCAATGAGATGCATGAATGAAATTGAAAAGGCATACATGGTGAACTACACAAACAAACTTACGCAGTATATTATCACTATTCAGTAGGGTCTGGGGGGAAGGATGAACACAAATCTTACCTCTATCTCAGTTGGGATAATGAGGTTACTCCGAATGAGTCCCCGGTTCAAAGCTATCTTTGAAGTCGATCCTCCCAACGGTTTTAACATTATTTTCACAAAATAAGTAAAATAATGTTAAGATTAGTCTAATTTTACTTTTGCCCCTTAAGGACACACATGTGGGACTCCATTATAAAGTGTTGTTTGGCTAAATTTCACTAGTCATAGCATAAAAAGTGAAAGACGTATCCATCATAGTAGGTCATGGTTCGCAACAGGTCATATACGCCTGATGATTGGTCTCTTGAAATATAGGGATTGACATAAAAACAATCTGTTTATTTATATTATGATTATTTATCTAATTGATCAATTACTTAATTATCATTATAAGATAGATAATTATACAATGGATGTAATTATCCTTACCATCCTAATTAGCGTTTCTCTTTGGGTGTATATAAAAGAGATTAATGCTCTCATTATTGACTAATGTCAACATCACCAATCACGAATTCCTAACCTCTGGAATTTGTAACTCTCAAAGTCTCTCTACGCCCAAAACAAGAGCCCAATCGATCCGGTGCTATGAAGAATCATGTAAGGAATCAATACTACGCTTACTGGATTTACATGTTTCATCTGATCTATCTATTTACTATTATGTGATTTGTATACATGTTTATAAGCTAATCATAGGAATCGATCAACATATCACATATGGAATTAATACCTAGAAAACGATGAAACTGACCTAGATTGGTCATCGGAAACTCACGAAAAAAGTATAGTGATGACACATTGCAATAATGCATATAATACAATAAGAATATAATACAATAAGAATAATATTGTCCACACTCAGTAATAGATTTACAACATTATTGTCATGGCAACTATACCGTGTCAAGCCTTTTGATGACTCAAGAGTCAAGACATGAATAAACATTGAGGCTATTTTTTGATTGTATGTAAAACCTCTCTCGAGTTTAAGACAAAAATATAGATTATAGAGAAAACTACAAAAATATATAGATCACAAACAAAATTTGTACATTAATTACCAATAGTAAAACAATAAGAAATTTATCCCAGTCAAAGTCCGTTACAACAAAAAAGTTGATTTATTCTAACATTTTGAAGCCCTTTGATTTTAAGATCATAGACCGGCCAGCCTTGATGACAATACAGAAGTAAAAATATATCACATATCCGCTATGTTCCATAGTTAATATACGCTATGTTCCCGAGTTAATTTGATTCGATGTCTCATCGGACCCGGGTGGTTATTTGGATAGACACTTTCCCCACATAACCCCCGAACACAAGTTTTTTCCTAAATGAGTGTAGTAGAAAAAAATAATTATAAAAAAGGCGTAGTGGAAAACTTATTTACCAAAATAAGTGTTTTTCTTTATTATTTTTTTTCTTTTTTGATTAGTTAAAAGTAATTAAATAAAATAAAACACTCATTTTAGTAAATAAGTTTTAAACAACAACTATTTTGTAAATAGTTATTTCAATTACACATGGTTAGTGCTTTTATCCTAAAACTTGGATTCAACCCTTAACAAGCCCTGATCTAAAAGGGCATCTTTCTCATATTTCGTCGTTCAGATTTTACCCAACGATCAACGATGCCTGTAAGTGCCTCTCTCGATTCATTTTTCAGCTAGATCCAAACTGGATGTGGAACCACCTCTCATCTTTCTACTAACAGTTAATTGAATTTCAGTAAATAGTTACTGTGGTCTTTGTTGCAGATGAATAGCTTCAGATTGGAGGTGGAACCACCAAATCCGATGAGATACTTGATCGGATCTGCAATCATGATGATCGGCGTCGTTTTGCCCCTTGGTTATATGATGTTTCGCAACAAACGAGTTCCGTCGTCTTCATCTTTCGCTAAACAGACGTAGGTGTGCTTTTCTTTTTGTTTAGATCATTGTGAACTATTAGTAAATAATTTGGTTCGTTCTCAAGCTCTTAGGTTTATAATCTGGAAATGCAATTAAAACTTATGTATTCTACAAAGTGAATTGATTTTACTCCATTTTTGATGAATTACTTTGGGGTTTTGTGCTTTTGTGTTTGTTTTTCCTGTTTGCAATATGCATTTCTGCTAATCAAATCGGTTCTTGTTAATAGTTTTCATGGTTGTAAAAATCCCCGACTAGGCCGAGTCCCCTAAGGGCCTAGTTATCCGAGGCCGATTAGTTGGCCGAATCCCTAGTCCCCACCCCCACCGACCGACTAGCGACTAGCTACAACATTGATAGTTTTATCGTGCCAAGTGGCTATATAATTACGTATCAGGTTTTTATAATCACACATCAACAACAACCATACAAAGTAACTCTGACTCATAGCATGACTATTTGTAGTGACTGAGGAGGGTGGGATGTAGCCAAACCTTATAGAATTATGCATAATTAAGTACAAACAGATAAATACAAACATGCATAATCTAGCAAAATATAGAATTTTGAAGATAAAAGAGCTTCTAATATAAGCGAAATGATGGCATGATAAGTGGCAACAAATGTAGATTAGATATAAATAAGGTAGAAACATGCATAGTTCTCTTAAAAATAAGGTAAAATCTACATCTTAAGACACTGTTACTCTACATGTAGCTTATGTTTTAGAAATCCTTAACCTTAATCTTACGTCTTTGCGAACTTTATTCTGGACCATGTCCTCAATGAGATGCTATTGTAGCAAAGTTTACCTAATCCATTCATTACAAGTAAGCGTGGGCTTGTCTCTACCTCTCCACATTCAGGGTTTGCTCCCACTCTAACCAGAGTAATTGCATGTCTTCTCTTCACATGCCCAAACCATCTCAATCGATTTGCTCTTATTGTATTCGCTATACAAACCATTTCCAATCAACTCTTAAAACCTCACTTCTAACCTAGTTTCACTCCCATAAAAAAACAATCATATATAGTAAATCCCACTCGTTGCATGGCTATTTGTAGGGTCTGGGGAAGGTGGGATGTAGCCAAACTTTACCTCTATCCTTGGGGAAAGTGAGCTTGCTTCCAAAGAGACAACGTGAATTATGCACGCAAAATTCATGATGCGCTTATTGTGTTGATGAGAGCGCATTGTTACATCTGATGCGTTATGATCCCATAATACGAGTCGATGTGCTGATTTTCGTAAGATGCGCTCTCTTGCAAGATGTGGTTGATGTGATGCAATATGTTGCAAGTTTATTGTAAGACCTTTACTTCTTTGAAAGATCATAGAGGTAGTTGCAAGTTTCATGGGGATTTTGAGTTACAGGTAAGAGGGAGAAAAAGAGAATGAAGAGAGAGGGTGATGCGAAAAGAAGTAAATACTAAGTAATAAGGAAAGATAAGTAAAGGAAGTGATGTGCGTGTGCCGATGTCAAATTTGTTGAAAGATGCCTTTGTGTGGTGGACTGGTCACTGGTGGTAAAACGAAAAACTTTACCTTTTTCTGTGTTTTTTTGTTTTTTCCCATGAAAATGTGGTGCAGACTGCATGACAATAGTGATACATATATATATATATATATATACATGTATGTATATGTATATGTATATGTATATTGGTTTTTCCTCATCTCATCATTTTATTGTTTTCTTTTTATTCTTATTTTTCCTTAGATTCTTATAGAGCTTAATTTGTTGCACATTAAGTTTGTTTGTATTTTTTTTTAAATATGTTTTATAATTAAGCTTTCATGTTTAAGTATTAACAATATACAAATTCTTATGTATTATTGATTTTTAGTTATTTTCTAATAAAGGCCGCATCACATATGTGATGTGCTCACATCGCGGATCAGATTTTCTGACCAAATGCATCAGAGCACACCAGGACTTGTGCCTGAGTCCTTGTGCCCACATACCTTTACTGTCTTTGTCATCTGGATCTCTCAAGTTTCCTTCGCCACATGAATAACGGTGCTTGCAATCGCCTTCCACATCTACTTTGTGTCCCAATTATATTGAGCCAATGCCATTGAAATGATCTTATTCCTAAACATTGTGATGTTGTCATCCATTAAATTTCTCAATCGAATTCTAGGTGGGATTTGTCTCCCTCTCCCTCCCAAATTTTTTTTTTCATCTTTTGCCTCATGTCTATATTTGCCGTTAGTAAACGGTATTGAGTCACTGTTGTCTCCCCCTAACTCATGTCTATACATATTCGTTTTGCTTTTTATTATTAAAACTGAATATATAGCGATTTTGCCAAATGAGGACCTATTATTAAAACGAGAATGTGATTACTGTTTCAGGAGCAAAGTTATGATATAGAGATGCAAAGGCATGGAATTCATAGTTGATTTGTAGTTTGACACAAACGAAGAGAAATTTTGAGCTAATAGCAGGTATGCTCTCAGGGAATGCAAATGTAAATGAAACTGCTTTTTGCTCAAAGTCTAATTTGTCATATTTAGAATTTGATTCCAGAATCAACATACTTGTGGTGGCTGTTATTCAAGTTTTTATCAGATGTTTTTGTGGTAGTGTAGTCTGGTCTCTGTGGGCTTTATAGAAACTTCATAAATCAGTTTACTTTATAAATTCTGGGTCCTTTTACCAATAATGACTCGTTGTATGACAGAATTGGCAGGTGGGTTACGGTTCAAAAGGGGTGGGTTTGGGTTAAAATGGGTCGGGTTATTTTGGGTTGGCGGTTGACCCTAATTATCTTATTTGGTACTTTGGTTGAAGATGTTCCCAATCTTTAACTATTGCTTTTTATTGGAACCCAGACACAGAACCAACTTAGTGAGGTCTCTGTGGCAATTTGGGTTAGCCATTAAATAAACAAAGCAGGCCTTAACTGACCAAGAATCCAGACCTGATCAAGATCACCGAGATACCAAGATTTCATATGGCTGTTCGGATCACTCAAAGTTGATTCGAAAAAAAAATATATTGACATCAACGTAGTTTAAGCCGTGGTTGAGTTGGTAGACTTTTGTGTCTAGTTTGAATGTCAAAAGTCAAAACTATCATTTATGCCTCATTCTTTATTTTTATCTTTATAATGTATTTAAAAATCATCATTTAATAAATTTATTTCTTAATTTTTTGAAAACATCATCTGTTATCCCATTTATCTTTATCTTTATCTTATTTTATTTTATTTATTATTGTTGTTCCTAATTATTAACTATTTTGTCTTATTATTGCTATTATTTTCTTCATATGTTAATTTCTAATAAACTTTTATACAAATTTGACTCATATATTTCATTTTCTCTAACAGTCACATTTTTTTTCTTTTTCAATTGAACTCGTATATTTTTTTTTTTCTCAAACGATGACAAACTACAATAGCTATTATTCTTCAATTTGTATATCCGAAATTGTTCACTAGAGTAACTATTGATATTCAATATAATAGAAATGAGTCGTCTTAGAATATAGTTGAACAAAAAAACCTATTTTGAATGATTGTGTGATAAATTTTTGTTCTCATTCATTCAAGATATTATATGAGTGAACCTATTATGGAATCTATTTAAAGTAAAAGTTTTATAAGAGAACTGTTCGCTCTAAAAGAGAAAATAGATTCGATACAAGAAAATGATACAAATAAGAATTATTTTCTACAAATAGGAATAATTTTTTAACTTGATTCCATAGTAATTTGAAAAGAGTGGTCTTGAAGCTAATAATGAGTCTAGCTATCTCTAACATAAAGATTGAAGGAAGCCCATAAACCCTGGTTGTGTGATTGTGCCACGGTTTTGGGGATCATAACACGTTATCCATAGAATAAAGCTGGTGAGGCTCGGATGCCGTGATTTAGGCTCATGTCACGTCCTTGCCATGTGATTGATGTTGTCATTACGTGTTTAAGGTCACCTAGGAAGTAAGGATACTAGTAAGAATATTTTATAACATCTTCTGAAACTAACGAGACCCGAATTAGAAATATGTTAATTCCATTCTAATAACCCAATTAAACTTGGTTTTTACGTCCGAATAACCAAAAAAACAAGTTTTATAAGGATCATTCGGGTTGAATTGGGACATCCAATCCAATATAAGAAGATTTTGTATATTTGATATCCGATCTGGTCTGAAGAAGAAAAACGGATATATGACCTGTGTGTGTGTGTATATCCTTTTGTTGACTAAAATGTATTTTAATTTTTGTATTCATACTAGTATTGACTAATTTTTAGTTTTTCTTTTCATGTAAAAGTTGACAATTATGTACCTTTATAATGCCTATATAAGTCATATGTATAAAATCATCCAACAAAAGAAATAATATCAAGTTTCTTTTCAAAAATCATGGCACGCTAAAATCATCCTTAACTTTTTTTTTTTTTTAATTCGAGATATAATATGAAGAACAAAAATCTAATGCTTTTTGAAGTTAAGAGGTAAGGAGAAGAAATGATGATTTTAGTATGCCATGATTTTTGAAAAGAAACTTGATATTATTTCTTTTGCTGGATGATTTTAAACATACATACATATGCCTTATATAGGCATCTTAAAGGTGTATAATTATCAACTTTTACATGAAAAGAAAAACTAGATAAAAAAACTTATTAAATACTAGTATGAATACAAAAATTAAAATACATTTTATTCAACAAAAGGATAAAAATCTATAAGTATTTTTCTAGTGGGTATATGTTGATGCCATTAAAATACTCATAGATTTTTATTCTTTTGTTGACTAAGATGTATTTTAATTTTTGTATTCATACTAGTATTGACTAAGTATTTTTTTAGTTTTTCTTTTCATGCAAAAGTTGACAATTATGTACATTTAAGATGCCAATATAAGGCATATGAGTGTATGTTTAAAATCATTCAACAAAGAAATAATATCAAGTTTCTTTTCAAAAATCATGCCACACTAAAATCATCCTTTCGCCTCCCTACCTCTTAACTTCAAAAAGCCTTAAATTTCTGTTCATATTATATCTCGAACTAAAAAAAAAAAAGTGGGTATATTGTTTATGCCATTATATCTTCTGTTTATTCCCTCTGTCTGTCTTCTGATTATTTATTCATTTAATTCCCACTATAGACATAAAACTTACAATGGTGAAGGAGCACAGAAGACCGATATATTATTGATGATATCTTTAAAATCAGCAACTGTTACAAAGATCACAACGGAGAACAATTTTTTTTTTTTAATTCGAGATATAGTATGAAGAACAGAAATCTAAGGCTTTTTGTAGTTAATAGGTAGAAAGACGAAATGTTGATTTTAGTATGCCATCATTTTTGAAAAAAAAAAAAACTTGATATTATTTCTTTATTTGATGATTTTAAACATACATACATACATATGCCTTATATAGGCATCTTAAAAGTACATAATTGTCAGCTTTTGCATGAAAAGAAAAGGTAAAAAATATTTAGTCAATACTAGTATGAATATAAAAATTAAAATACATCTTAGTCAACAAAAGGATAAAAATCTATGACTTTTTTAGTGGGTATATTGTTGATGCCATTAAATTATTCACAGCAAAGAACAATTTATATATATATATAGAGGATGGCTCCTAAGAAAACCATCATTTTGGAGAAAATTAAGAAAATAATCACAATTATTATCAATTATTTTTTTTTCTTTTTTATTTCCTTTATTGTAATTAAGAAATGTAAAAAAATAAAATAAAAATAAAAAAATTATGTATTTTAGGTTATTACATATACGTAACTTGTATGCTTCACATACTAATTACATATATGTAACTTTATAAGTTACATCCGAAACTTTTTGAGTTACATATAAGTAATTTCGTGATCTATATTTTTTTTTTCAAATTTTTTTTTTATTATAGCATTTCTAACCTTATTATAAAAAATTATGAAATTTTTTTTTTCAAAAGCTTATTGGTTAGTATGAGTTTTCTTGGTTTTCTCCAAAATAAGTAGTTTTCTCATTAGCCTTCCTATATATATGTGTGTGTGTGCACGCACACGTGTGTTTGTATAGCAAAGGGATCAATTGTTAACATTGTCTTATTGCGTTAACCGTTTAACTCTATTTTAATGGTTGGATCAATTTTATGTATAAGATTTAATGGTTGAGATTAAATTAAAATAAACTATTCAAATATCTAAAATAATATGGTACAAGAAGGTTAATTTGGTATTTTTACTTCAAAAAGCATGTCACATCTACTTTTATGAAATCTTCTATGAAATCTCTACACAACAAAATCAATTTTCGAAATATTTCAAATCTATATGTTTTCCAAATCACTTTTTACTCAAGAACATGTCTTTGATCTTAATATGTTGCATATGCAACACAATGCTTCTGTGGTTCAGATCTTCATTGTTAAAGACGGATCAGACCTGACACCCATCAAGAAGGACGTCTTTGTTCTTATTATGTTCGCGTCTGCAACACTATGCTTCCTTGGTTCGGATCTTCACAGCTAGAGCATAACAGAAAGCCTTCAATCGTGATAGAGATGGCAGTGTTGGCAGAGGAAAGCGAAACGGTGTTAGAAAAGAATCGATGACAAAAAGTTAACACCGTTGTCAAAAATCATGTAAAAAATCGTTTTTTTTTTGAAATTTTTTACAAGTTTGTAATATTATTTGACATATTTTTTATAAAAAAAATTAAAAAAGCGCTAAGTGAATTAAAAAAAAAAATTACAAACCTACCAGTAGTAATGAAGAACAGGTAATTATAAAAATAAAAGGTGAAAAAAGTGTGGTTGCCAAAGCTCGCAAGAAGGAACGTAAAAAAGTGTTATCCTGACTATTCCCGGGACTAGGATCTTGCCTAAATTTCCAGTTAGAAATTTATGTTCATAAAAAGGAGCATATCAGGAAAAGAAGGGGATAGAACTCTTGTAGAGAGAGAGAGAAAGTGATAACATGCTAATTGTAGTTTTACTTGCAAGCTAAAATGAAAAGTGTGTGATTTTTACTAGGCCTAACAAGCTTCCTTGGTCTTGCTAAGGTTGTCAAAGTCAATCATTTTACGTATAGAAAGGTAGAAAGACAGATCTATTAGGCATGTCTTGCTAAAATTGAAAAGGCCAACATGATTAAGCATACTTATATCATCATAGATGACATGTGGAAATGGCTATTTTGATCCATCTAGTTATAAATGGGTTGATTACCAAAGGGCTCCTAGCTTAGTGGTAGCTCTTGACTTATCTTATGAAAGGTCTTGGGTGTTAAGAGATAATTTTCAGTCTGAATGGTAAGATACTACCTTTTAATATTACATAATAATGTTACCTCTCAATCATGATAAGGCTATGAACGATTAAGAGGTACACGTTTAATAACCATTAAATATCTGCCAAACAGCCCCTAACACAATGAAAAATTGACACGGCCAAATATCAGTCTAAAATAACAGATAATCTATAATTCAAAAAAAAAAATGAAAAATATAGGTCATCTACATTCAAAATAAAATAAATAGTTTACATTCTTTTAACTAAATCTTTTGATTTTACCTATTTCAAATCGGCAATTCAGATAAATAAAATGAAATTGCATCTACTTACAATCTGTAACATGCTCTTCTTTTTCCAATAGTTGTATCACAGCAATCATCATCACCACGAAAATACCGCTGAAAATTACGCACCGGGTTCAGTCATGACGACATATGAGTGGTTACAGATCGTGCCAGCGTCCTATAGCTTCTCCCATTCGTACTTTATCGCCTTTTTCAACACAGAACCTGAATTCCGATGGTAATTGATCTTTGTGTTTTTTCAATGCTGGAGCTTGGAAAACTAGCACAACTGTTGATCCCATGTTAAACACACCTACCTGAAACATATGATCTTCAATTTTTAATGCAATATATCATATAACCTGTGGACATGTATAATTGAATGACCAAGAGTTTATAAATCAAGTTTGTTCCATCACACCCTACTTATAAACAACTCATGGTGTAAAACATAATCTGTTTTTCTTTTAATTATCCAAACATAAGAGAAATTTTAGTAAAGATTATTAGGGGCTTCTTAAACCGTTAAAATTGGATAAACTTCCCAAATCGAAGAAAGTCAGCCAGGTTTGAGATTTATATAGTTTGGTTTTGACTGTTTAACGTATGGCTGATGGTTTGAAGCTGGAAACCCACCGTGTAAACTGTTTTCTATTTATTGAACATTATGCATCTTATATACAAAAACAATCCTTATTATTTTAAACTTTCAAAACCTTTTGAAATAAACAATTGGTTGAAACAATCAAACCGCCAAAACCAACCAATCAAGCGGCCAAACTGGCCGGTCAGGCCTGCCCACTCAACCTATCTGGTTTGGTTTGTCGCCTCCTAGAATAACTTGGCCCAGAACATCTGTCAAAACAGACCGAACCAGGTCATGAAAATCTCTATTGACCAACTCCATAAAGAAATTAATTCATCACACTTTTATTTCAAAATGCCATGCAAAATAAGACCTTAATTAATGTCCGCGTTGAAGAAACAATCTAACCTGGTCTCCTTTCTTGAGCAACACTCCTGTGCCTTCGGGTTCATACAACCGCTCTTCAGGAGCTTCTGACTGAAGCAACTTCTTTCTTGGTTGGTTTGTCCTCAAACTGGGTTCAATGAAAAGCTGCAACACAAATTTTGAGAACCAAGTGATCAGAAACAAGTCGATGAGCCATTTCTATCCATTTATGTATTATGCATCAATTTTGGTTTACTTCATCTCAAATTGGCCGATCAAAAAGAGTGACAATTTCATATATTCTTCAAAATTTGAATAATATCAAATATACCCATTTTCATATTTTTGACATAAATACCCTTCTATTACGTAATTATTAAAGTTACGAGAGTTTGAAGCATAAGGAGAATTATAAGGGTCTAATAGTTATATAAGTTATATTTGAAAGAGTATATTTGATATTAATTATTTCGCTTGGGTAGGTTATATATGAAATTGCCTTCCAAAAAAAATAGGTAAATGAGCAAACTAGTTAAAGTCATCCCCCTACACTTGCTAAAATATTTATATTATTAATGTAATAATATTGCTATAGTAATTATATTTAACACTGATTATTTGCAATTTTTTTAAGAATGAACAATATGTTTGCAAGTCAAACCAATACAACCTAGTATGTTTCTACCCATACCAAAAATGACCTAAATTCATCTTGTCACTTTTAGTTTAAATCATATGGTGTTTCAGGGAGGGCAAAATCCAGATCATATAAAGCTTGTACCGTTTCATATCAAATGTAGAAAAACTGAGGAAGAATAAATGAAGAGATTATACAACCTCGATAGAGCCAATATTTGTTGCACCTACTGCAGCCATTGCTATATAACCTTCTTGCCATTTACCTTCAAGTACAACCTGATAACAAATAAAATAGTTAATCAAGTAAGATCAACAACTGTCAAGTGATTAACTTAAACTAATAATTAATATATACATGTATGCATGTATATGTGTAAATAAAGATGAGCGCAGACAATCCATGTATTATAATCAATCCCCAAGAGAATTACCCTTTCATTCTCGACATAAAGATTTTTTATTGTCCTGGTAGCACGCTCATTCACAGGGTACAGCCGACCTGAAGAAGTAACGTCCATAGGTTAATCAGATTAAGCTGACATACATAAACAAAATTCTTTTTTACATATATAGCAACATGAAATAACAAAACAAAAATATAATTTACAAGCAGGATATGCATTACTTTAACTCAATGGTATATAATCAAAGATTTGAACAAACATATGAAAGAAATAGATGTGATAGTCTTTTATGATCATCATACAAATGCTACTAAATGCTATTCATAAATTTAAATTTGAAGCATGGAAATACTGTGAGAAAAATACAAGTATATAATATTTTGAGTTTCAACTTGAGAATCAAGGAGAATAGGCTTACTCATTAATAACACATAGATATGCACGTTTATCTGTCACTGCGATCTTAAGTGTGTGTAGCAGGAGTGGACAAAATCGGCCCAGACCAACAAATTGAAGAACCAAATTGGGACACAAATCACGATAAATTCGGTTTCTTGTTTCTATATCTTTTATCTTCTTTCTAAAGGTGTCAATTTGTGCTATCTATCTTCTATAACAAGTAGAAACGAAAAAGTTATCCAAAATGTAATTTTAATGCACTGCAAAAAAACAATTACATCTGACCCACCCGTTTTGCCACTCCATCCAACTTTACAACAAAAATTACCAGAAAAATGGCGCCGAAGAAGTACATTCCAATCAACTGGTGAGTGAATTCTATGGTAGTCTCCTGGCCTCAGGTATATAACACAGTAAAAAAGACCTTTCATGGGACTGCAGTTAACATATAACTGTGTTACATAACTAGGTACCAACTAATTTGTTGTAACAAATATACAATCTTTAAAATGAGTAATAATACTAATTAGATGTGGGATTAAAATATATAATATTTACCGTGATGACGAAGATTCTCTAAGTTTTGGTGAAGCCAATGAAATTCTCCACCAAGATTTAGTACTTTCATCCCTGATATTATTTTCTTGTTGACTACCATCATGTTGATGTATATCTTTAGCAGCCATTAGTGGGAGAAATGATCCTGCACCTAAAAGGGAAGACACAGAATAGGAAAACCCTTTAACTTGCTCTATCATAACACCTTCTTTCAGCTCTCCAACTCTTACAATGGTACCATCAACAGGACTGATCTGCAATTTGTTGGTACAGCAGCCTTTAATCAATTAAAGCAAACAACACACACAAATACTTGAACACCAAAAGATGCTCAGACTCTTTTTGATTGATTAGTAGTAAACAGAAGTGAACAAAAAAACACTGCTTCTTGATTGAAAAACAACTCTAACACCTATTTTAAACACACCAAAACATGCAGCAAACAAGACCAAAAACTAGCAAAATAAACCACCGAGTAAATCCATCTTCCCACATCTAAATGGAATGTTGAAAGACTCTTTTACCCACTGACACATGACAGTGTTACTACTGACTCGTGACCCATCTGACCCTTGAATAAACCCAATTAAACCAATACAATTTATTTAAAAGTTAGATTACCAATAAGTTCATAACTGTATGTAGACATTGCCATTATTGCAATGTCAACTTTTTTACTTAAGAATTTGGGTTCTATTTTTATAATATAGACAAAAATCAACAAGTTTTGGAGAACATAAGAACAGACTACTTGAGTGTGGAACAGGTTGAGAATCGCCCAAGTCTATTTTCAATGCACACAACCACCTCAATTGATGTAACAGGTAAATAATGGAGATATACAGAAGCTGGTTACCAGTTACCAGACTATGTTGGTCAGTATCAACTGGCCTGCATCCTTCTTTTAAAGAGCGAACAAAAAAATCTTTAACTGATGCATATTGATCTAAAGGCAAGGCAACCTCTTCCAAGTCTAAAATTATTTAAAAAAAAAAATAAGAAAGAATGAGGGTATTATATAATTTTTAGTTATCAAATGTGCCAAAAATGTCTATTTTTTCTTATGAGCAATCTGTTGCGCTTTAAGAAAACAAATTAGCTAAATAAATTATTCCATAACATACTTGAATGAAATGCACGTGCCCAAGCTCTGTGAGCATATGGACGTAGCCAAACAGGAAGTTCCTGTAAAAAACATCACAAGGTTAAACTGCTAAACAGTGTGATAAATCATTAACAAATAATAGAACTATAATTGAAAGTATGACAGATAACCACAATGTTAATAGATTATGATAGCTTACTGTAGCTTTACATTTGAAATAGCATGTGCCCCATTAAAACCTACTAAATAAACCTCAAAAACAGGTAGGTTGAGTAATGGTCAAAACAGATTTTGACCAAAATAAACTTGGGTAAAGCGTATCAGAATGGGTACCCCATTCATATGCTAGTTTAAAAATATACCATGTTACTCAATTTATAAACTAAGACAGTGCTTTAATGTTGTGACAATAACCAAGAGTTGCCATTTATGTATAGTCTATGAAATCATTAATCAAATAACTAAAGATTTTGATATGATAAATTTTATGTAAATACTGAAAATCCTTTGTGAAACTTGATGTGACAGCATTTTGGGCACCACGTACTATTAGCTAATATTTAGAAGAAATCGTTGACAAGTACGATCATTGTTGAAATCACAGATATAATAAGAAAATCTAATATAGTTTTTAAAACAAGATTCGAAAAAAGTGTTTTCTTCAATGTGTCTATGAAGTGAGATAGCAATAAAGGGGAGTCAAGTCTATAAAAAGAACAGAAGGCTGTTAAAAAAGTTGAAGCACACAAACTGCTTATTTAACTTGGGAGAAGGAAAAGGAAGTGTGAAGACCTTTTTTTTTAACAACGATTTTTCCACCTTTTTTTTGTCCACTATGGGACTTGAACCCTCAACCTATTTTAAGGAGGAACATCTTAGCACACCTTGGTACCTATTTTAGGGAGGAACACCTTTGGTAAGACTTTAATCGGGGATTATAGAGTATACACCCTTTCCATCTTATAAAATGAAAAAGTAGCTCATGTTGCATATTAACCATTGAATGCTTCTAAATCAACAACATAAATAATCTTTTGTGCTAAACGAGCACAAACTCACCGTGCTAGACAAAAATCCCCAAAACCTTGAAATAAATCGCAGAGGTAACATCATCAGAAACTTAGCCTACAGTTTGCAAAAAATTGTAATTCAGAAATCAGATATTAAGCAATAAAAATTTTCATATGTACAACAGATACCCAAGATCAAAAAAAATAAAAAATAAAATACTTTCACATCTGGCTGGAGCTCGAGTTCAATGCCGCTATCTCGTGCCTCTTCAATCTGAAATGTATGCATGCATGTAACATTGTAAGTATGTGTGTACATAACTACATAAGCATGTATATATATGTGTGTGTGTGTGTGTTTATGTATCTGACAATCTGTCTGTAAAATGCTTCTTAAACTCAATTTTAAGCATTAATGAAACCAGGATAAACAAAGGTGTGGGCATACATACTTTCTTGTCACTATACATACGTCTAGCATGGAGAGCCCCAAGCATGAATATAGTTGCCACAGTTGCACCAGGCACCAGAAAAGGGTTACCTGAAATAATTCATCAATCAGTTCTGAAACAAGACAACATTAGGGTTTATCATAGGTTACAGGCACATTCAGTACAAATTCACAATCGTTTCAACCGATAACACACACATTACAGTACTTCCACTGGCAATTTTTTAATCTGAAACCAATTTTCGAGTTCCAACAATGAAATACAAGAGGAATCTAGTTACCTTTAGAGCCGCTGCTGCTTCCGCTGCCATTAATAGAAGCTCGAGCCTGGTTAGTAGCAGAATGCAGGTTCCTGAGGAAGAAGAAACTTGAGCGGATACGCTGATGATTGAAGATTGGTGGATGTGCAAAAGGCGGGAGTCTATGAGAAACCCTAAAGTTCATCTTTTTTTTTTTTTTTTAATTTCTTGATTGAAATTGGGTGCAGTGGGTAGGTACCACCGGGAGTTTTAATTTGCAGGAGACCGGAAATGGTGTCGACTTCCGTTTGGCCCGTTTTGAGTGGCAGCCGATGAATTAGGGTTAATGAGGGAACCTGTTTATCTTCCTTGTTTCTTTTTTTCAGGAGGGGTTATCTACACACCCCAGAATTTTAATTCAACACCCCGGCGCCACCCATACGCCCCGGCGTTTTGACTACAGACTGACAACCTTAAACGATCAGACATTCTCGTCAGCTTTTGCAGACCTATACGCCACGTAGTGACCACTACGGGGCGTATAGGTTTAAAAAGAATTAAACTCTCACAGCCTCCTGGCGTTTGAGATGTTTTGGGGGGTTTGGGTATGTTTTTTGGGTGTAAAAATATAGTTGTTTTGTTAAAAAAATTAAAAATATAATAGTTTTGTTTAAAAAATATTTTCATATTTTGCGACGCAACTCTCGTTACGTTTACATTTTACGACGCATCTCTCGTACGTTAAAAAGTGTAGTTATTTTTTAAATGCATTTTTTTGTTTGTAAAAATATAATATTTTTTTGTTTAAACCTTGTTTTTTATTTTTTACGGTCTCTCGGTTCGTTTATTTTTAATTGTTTTTTAAAACTTTTAGTTTTGAAAGCTAAAAATGTTTTTAATTATTAGATTTAATTAAAATTTAAATATATTAATTAATTGTTATATGAATGACGTTATTTGTTTAAACATATTGATGTTACAGAATAATACGATAAATAATGCATCACCAAACAAAACATATTTAAATAATAAACACGCATCACCAACAAAACATATAATAACAAACACGCATCACCAACAAAACATATTTAAATAATAAACACGCATCACCAACTAAAACAACCAAATATATACACGCATCATCAACCAAAACAACCAAATATATACAAACCATAAACATGAATACAAGTGTATGTTTAACAAATACAGATATAACTGAAAATACTAAGGTGGAGGTGTAGGGGGAGGAGGATAATCTCGTGGCTGAGGAACTGGAGGAAGCTGGATACCCTCACCTTGTGCATGCCTAAGCTCGACATGCACATGCCACGAGATCAGATCCTCCAACCGATCCACTCGTCTCGTCAGCTGCTCGCTGGTATGAGCGAGCCGCTGACTGTGCTCAACCTGCTGCTGCTGGATCTGCAACAGCTGCTGGATGAGCTGCTGCGTCGAATCAACAATACCCTGCAGCATAGCCTCGACACGAGCCGGAAGCCGCACCGCTCTGTATATGCGCTCAGGATGCTGATGTGGCACATCCTGATGCGGCTCCCCCTCGCCATGTGGTGGTGGTGGCGGCGGCGGCGGTGGCGGCTGTTGTGGCTGCGGCTGGGGCTGCGGCTGCTGAGGCATAGGGTCCTCGTCTCTGTAATGGAGGTCATTTGGCCCCGGCTGCCAAATGACCCCCCTGTCGAGCGAAAAAGCCCGAGCCGTGGGAAGTTATGCGCGATACGCATGCCCTGCACCGTCCGTCTATCTAAACGAACAAGATGAAAGGCCTCCATACCGGCAGGCTCCAAATCGATAAGCCCGTTAAAACGAGCAATACGGGTCACATACACCCCCCGTAGATCAGCCCCCTCTCATGGCGATGGTAATATGTGCCAAAGTACTCCGCCAGACAACGTGCAAGGTTGCACGGTCTCCCACTCAATATACAATGCAAAAAAAATAAATCATGTGAAGTGCACCACTCCTGGCTCATGCCACGTCCTGTAACAGACGAGGCAATGCACCGGTGCAAATACCTAATGAGCGGGTCACGAATACGCGTGACCCAGGCGCTGCGGACAAAGGCATCGTCGCCGATCCGAGGCCACCAAGCACTGACTTTTAAAAATGATTTTTTGTAAAAGGGTGATAAGTTGTTTTTAAAAGCTAAAAATTCTAGTTTTTCAAAATAATTTATGATTTATTGATATAAAATTACAAATATACATCACTTTTTACCCTTTACCAAGTTGTCCTAGTGGTAGAAGACCCAGCTTTCAATGTAGAGGTTCAGGGTTTCACTCCACTGGAGGCACTTTGATGGATATCAGGTGAGGAGAAGAATCTTGAGTTTAATCCAGGGTTCTGAACCGATGGGTGCGCAGTTTTTTACAGCAAAAATAAGTTGGTTTCTGCGCATCAGGTGTAGCTCTTTTGAGGGTGGCGCCTGGTAAAACGAGCTATCGCTTCCATGAGTAGGCTGGCGTGGTGCATATGTCACGACGTTACGCTCAGTTGTTGCTATTCAAAAAAAAAAAAACCTAATAACGTTAAATAATGTTAATAAAAAAATGCCCTTTTTGATAATATTGAAAATTAATTTTGAAAAAACTAATCCAAACACATTTTTAAAATGTAGAAATGAATATTTGAAAATTTAATAACAAGTAAAATTTATGTGTCAAGTTTGAGTTAAAATTTTACATAAATGTTTGTTAGATAATTGTGATCAAACTAATGTAAGTATAAGTATCATCCGATAGCATAAGGATGCGTTAAAAAGCATGTGAATATCACATATGTATCACTAAAGTGAGAGATAAATTTAAAAATTAGAGTCCATAGTTCAGGGTCTAAAATGAAACTTGTAAATCAATTCAAGTAACTATGGTTTTGTAAGGACCGGTAATTCACACACCCAACTTTTTATGTTAACATCATCACCGACCCTATACATCTCGTATAGGTCTATACGCGGCGTATAGCCCCGCGTATAGGTCTATATGCCTCTTATAGGTTTATACAAGGCGCATGGGGGACAATCATTATATGTTAGAATTTGTTGTTGTCAATGACTTAACTCCTATCGAGACAGGTGTGTGGTGTGTAAGGTATGTGTGAGAATAAGAGAACCCTTTTGTAAGGGGCTGTTTGTTTTTACCAAAAACGTCTGCGAAGGTCTGCGAAACCTCTTTTGTCTGCGCCCCGCAAACCAAGGACAGATGAAGGGTGTTTGTTTTCTCGCAGACATTTCATTAAAAAACGTCTGCAAGACCTCTTATTGACGCAGACATAGACCGACATCTTCAAACCTCTTCAAAGACGTATAAAAGATCGGTGAACACCAGACTCCACGGCCGCCCTCCACCGATCTCCGTCGCCGCCGCCCTCCACCGATCTCCACCGCCGCCGCCCTCCACCAATCTCCACCAGACGCGGTCTCCTCCTCCACAGACGTGAACCCTAGTCGTTCGATCGGAGGAAAGGGGAGACGAACCCTAGGTCGTTCGATCTCCATCAGACGCGGTCTCCTCCACCACCGCCCTGCTCCTCCGCCGTCACAGTCGCCTCAAGCAACCACGCGGTCTCCTCCTCCACCGTTGCAGGTTAGTGTTAGATCGCTAGGGTTTTAGAACGTTCGATCGATCGATGGTGATGGTGACAATGGTGGACGGTGGTGGCTCAACGGACGATGATGGTGAAAGTGGTGGACGGTGGTGGCTCAATGGACGGTGATGGTGACGGTGGTGGACAGTGATGGCTCAACGGACGGTGATGGTGACCGTGGTGGACGGTGGTGGCTCAACATACGGTGGTGGCTCAAGCGGTGGTGGAGATCGGTGGGTTAGGAAGATATTTTCTTGTTTGAAGAGGTTTTTGGAAAACAAACACCCTCAAAAGCTCTTATTGCAGGGGTTTGGTCCACTTCTTCTGCAAAAGAGGTTTTCAGATGTGGTCCGCCGATCGCAGACGTTTTACCTTTGAAAAAACAAACACCACCTAAGTATCTTTTAAGGGTGTAATTTTTCTTTTGAAGCGGCGATAATCTTTTTTTTTGAAGCGGTTTCCAAATATTATATAAAGCTTTGGTGACCAAAATCAAAAAAACAAAACTTTACTATTCCTTTCAATTGGTTTTTAATATATATATTAATATGTACATAAAGCTAAGCACGAAAGGAGTCACTTTTTTGGTTTAGGAAAGAAATATAGGTAAATTTTAAAACTATAAAAACTCAAAATATGAAAATTATATTTTATAAAGTTTTTAGAAAGTAGAGAATATGAAAGCATCAACCCTAAAGCAAGGGGGAAACTAAGAAACAAAAGAGGCAAACCACCATAGAAACCCTAAATCAAAAGTTTTGAATACGAGAGGATTAGAAGTTGTTGGTGTTAATTTGACAACATCATTGCAAATAGTATAGGATAAACGCTAAACTCTATAAACTTGAGGGGGATAAAAGCGATATCCTACATATTCTAAGGATGAAACTTGAAAATTTAAATATTGACTACATTAAAACCTAAGAGGGTCAAAATGATGTTTTATAAAATATAGAGATAAAATATAAAGGCTTAAGAGTAAAACTTAAATGTTTTGATATTAAGTTGAAAGATAAACTTTATACTCTAAGAACTTGAAGATGTTAAAATAACTTTATACAAAGTTTTGAAAAAAAAAAAAAAACTAAAAATTTATTATTGAAACATTTTTTCTAAGTTAATGAATTATAATGGTTGGTGGTAGGGATATAACCTAATAGTGAAATTTAAAAGTTTTAAAATTAATGTTAAAAATAGTTTTGCAAACTGTCATCAACACTTTGAAAACTAAAAGAAAAAATTTTAACTTGTTACAAAAGTGTAAATAAGAAATATATAGGAAAAAATAAAATAAAATAATAACTAATGATTGACGTATAGAAAAATAGTCAAAGGAAAATAAAAAAATTGACAATTAAAAGAAAATTTTAATTAATTACAAGAACTTAAGTGTAATAAAAAAAAATGAAAAAATTTTTTTTAATTAATTACAAGAACTTAAGTGTAATAAAAAAAAATGAAAAAAAAAAGTTAAATGTGTCAACTTATTCAATTAACAATGCAAATTAAAGTAATATCATATTATCTATCATCAATTCAATCATATTAATAACTACTAACTAATGGACATCACATGTGTTTCTTGTGTCACTTGATATCTCAATTCATTCGTATGTTACAAAATATTTAAAAAACATGTATAAGTAAACTTATGTAAATATGATGTGATTGATTTGACTTAAGCATGATGTATAAATGATAGAATGGTGTATGAATATTAGGACCCTTTATATTTCATTTATTCAATATCTCTAATATATAAGTTTCTCATCAAGTTATAGATACTAATATGAATCAAACATGTTTGAATAATCGGTTTTGAAAAAATTAATAAATTCTTGTTCATTTAACTTTCGCTTCCAACATGATTACATGAACAAGAAAAACCACTTATGGTTCATTTAACTTTTAATTTGTTTAAAAACTCCATAGAATGAAAAGTCTTGTTTCTATTCGTGAATTGAACTTACAGACTATGAAGTCAAAGAGAAAAAACAGATACACCGATGATTCAGGGTGGAACCGGTTTAATGATGAGAAAAGCCTAACGGCCCTAACCCAATTGGAACCAATTCCGACAAGATTAAAATCAATTCAACACTTCCAAGTTAAACCAATTACATAACCAGTTTGAGTTTTTTTTTTTTTTTTAAATTTAAACAAAATAAAGTATACTATTTACTTACTATTTTCACTTAAGAAATTACAAAACCATAAATTGCAATACAACATAGAAAAAAACATAAGAAGCCGGTTTTAAAAACCCATCTCAAACCGGTTTACATACAAAAAATCTCAAGCAGATATCATATTGCAGCATCAGTTCAAACCGAACCAGCTTCTGGCAAACCGGTTTTTTCGATTCTAGTTTCGGTCGAGTCATCAGTTTAAGTTTTAGAACCCATTTTTTTTTGTGCTCACCTCTGTAAATAGGTAAGGCATAACAAGACAACTTCTTGCCTATGGTTTCCAGTATTTATACCACACGTCCAATGAAGATCTTAACATTATCAAAACTTGAAAACCCTAATGAAAATGTGTAATAATTTGTTGTTTTGTAGTGTTATCACAAGGTATAGCTTGATTTGAACACTATAATCCCCTGTGTATAGGTTTTTGGTGCATATTTCTCCTTTCTTCACATTACGCACTCTTAAATGCACTTCACAAGGCAAGTTTTACAGTAAGCTGACGTAAGCAAAGTAACCTCATATGAAAACTTACTCCACATGAAACTTGGAAAACATTCTCTTTAGGGTACTAAAAGCAATAGCAATAACCACCACTGTCACTATCTTCTTTGAAGCTAAGATCCTCAAATTCACCCTCACACCATGCTGTCGCATCAACTTCATAACCTCCCTACCGAACATCATCACCCAACAACAAAACACACCCATGGCCACTCTCAGTGCTTCCTTAGGTCCATAGACATTAGCACCTGCATCACCAGGAACGTCCATGTAGGACCATGTGGAGGGACCAATATGACCATTTTCCCGAGAGTTGAACCCCAGGATATCATTTAGCCATGCGGATAATTTTATGAGTAGATTGGCCAACCATGCTACCTCATCTTTGGAGATTGGTCTCTTCATCCAGTCACCCTTGTATCTTATGTCTGTTGTAGGGCGGTTTCCAGCAGTTCTAGGGCGGAATATCTCATGGTGTGATTTTTCAGATTGTTTGCTGCTTTCTGGTATGGTTGGAGAGGTTATTATATTGCTGCCAAACAAGCAGCCCATTCGTGCCTTCAAGGAACTTAGGAGTTGTAGGCAGTTAGGAAGGTTTTCATGTGAGATAATTTGAAGCTCAGACTCAGCACGCAGAGTGAGGAGCTGCAGAAAGAAAGAGAAACCTGTTGATTAGCTGCTATATAAGTTAAACAGGTAAATATTGTTATAATCCAAAATGGGTGGAATTGGGTTGGGTCGACACTAAATACTTGTAATTCCAGGGGAGAAAAAATAGATCTTACTCAGATATGATTGCTACAACATCTGAAAAATAATCTATTCCTCGTTATAAAATGCTTTAGAAGGGTTTACGAAAAAAAATAAAAATTTAAGGCGTCTTTCAATTTGTTTGACTGCTTTTTAAAAAAAAGTTTTAATTTTACCTGTTTGACCTGCTTATAATACAACTCAAAAATGAGAACCCTACCATTGTAGATGATATAAACATAGCAGCACCGAAATGACTGAACAAAATATCAAGACCCAACGAACAAAACTTAAGATGGAATTTTTACTACCGTTTCTGTTTCTTGGAAGTTAAAACCACATGCTAAGCGATAGATTAGGTGTCAATGTATTTTTAACCATTTCTATTTAGAACAGAAGTCATAAGTGTAACAAAAAACAGGGCAAGGACAAGACCTGAAAAAGCTGCTGCCCACCATCTTCACTTGTACTAAAAAGCTTCAGATCTTTATTCCAATTTTCATGCAAGAACGATCCATCAGCATCAGTTTCCGATAGGCCATCTTCCCAGTCCTAGTACATCAAAATTCAGACTTCATATGCATTAAGCTACATCAACTAATAAGAGAACAAGGTGTCCAAATAGTCGTAAAAAATAAACCACCAAGAAATTTAAACGAGCATTGAGTTTGTTTTCATCAACATGCCTACTGAACAAACACATGATGCAAATTTACCTGCAACTGTTCACGGATTGAAGGAATGAATCTATATAGTGAATTAAGCATCGATTTGGATAATCCTGCTGGATTGGAATGAAAGACAATGTCAACATTTTTTATGAGGTCCATGAGTTCCCTGGACGATGTTAATACATTTACCACCTGCATAAGACAAGAATAGATGTCAAAATAAAAATTCATATATTTGCAGTTGTTTTAATTCAACAATTACTCTAAATAAGTCATACTTTAAATATCAAATCAATAGATACCACTAAACATATATTTTATCAACAAAAAAGAAAAACTCGTGTGTTCAACATTAGATTGTAAAGTATCATAAATCACACCAACATGCATTTGGCCTAGCGGAATGCAAGGTGTATAACTGTATATACAGTGCAACGAAGTAGATGGGTTTCTAACTCAACTGACAAGGGTGGACAGTTTGTGACAATGTGAGTTTGCAATTCAAAACAACATGAATAATAACTTATATTCCATTCCAAGAAGAGAACACAAAGTAAAAAAGATGCCAAACATCTGAAATTAGATTTTATAAACAACTATTCTCAAGAATCCACCGATTGCACAAAACACCAAAAAAATGGTTATAATGACAGAACTAGAGGAATTGGACAAACCTTGGATACCATCTGCACTATAAGTTCTGGATCCGTGTGAATGAACTTGTGAGCAAACCCAATAAAATGCATAACTAAAGAGCTGTAGAAAAGGTAGTTTGATAACACATAGCCTTCCCAAGATGATGAATATTCACGTGGATGAGACATATTAACTTCCTTTGTAGAATCTCTCTTCAAACTATCTGCATTGTCACAAGTCTCTGGAAAATCATCCAAACTAACAGCCCACGGTTCCAAATAGTTCACCCAAAGGGAAAACACCTGAGAGACATTCTTCAATGAAGTTTCCACTGGACAAAACAGAAATGTTCTGAAAATGTATCTGTAGAGTGGTCTCTGTATACAAGTGTTCCAATAACCAATAGATCCTATACTAGAAATCATATCCCTATACTTCATATCAACAGAACCGTTCCCCCTCCAAGTGGTGACTTTACTAACTTCCACTTGATCACACCCCTCAACACTATTTGGAACTAAACTTGAATTTAGATACTTCACAAACACATTAACAACCTCACCCAAACCAGCTGTGGGAGGCAATTCAGCTAAAACCGACCGAAGAGGGAGTACAACTCCAAAGGACTTGCACTGCTTAACTGGCAAAGGTGAGAAATCATTATCCACAATCCAGAAATGTATAAGCGTTTGAACAAAAAACTCCGTGTTCTCAAGAACCGAACTGTTATAACTTGTAGCATAATGCAATAAAGAACTACGGTAAGGCGACTGAGCACTCAAATCACTCAAAGGCACAAAGAAACGAAGATAAGCATGCAAAAGCCGAATATACAAATTACCATTGTCCCTGTTCTTAGGCTCATTTCCACGAGGTTTACAAGCATTACTAAAGACTGGAATCGATTTATAAGCCCAATTCTCTAACATAAATCTTTTACTTACCTTAGAGCTAGCGATGGTATGATTATCGCTGCTTCCTTTGCAAACAGGGTAATAAACAAACCAAAACAAGTAATACTCCAAAATATTCAACTGAACCTGAAACGTAGCTTCCTCTATAAGCCTCCCTTTGAACAAAGAACATAGATCAGATAAAACACCAGAATGCCTACCGTTTTGTAACGTCAAGCGAATCCATTCAGGTAACCGTTCAATCGGAAAAACATATTTAACAAGAGATAAACGATCAACAGCCGTAACAGAAGTCATCAACACACCAGTCGGAGAAAGAAGATTATACACCTTATCAGAAACCTCCGCATCACCGACCGCCGCTAAAACGTCAATCCAGCCGTTACTATTAGGGTTTTGAGGCTTCTGTTCATCAAAACCGAACAATTTGCAGATTAGTGTTGGAAAAGTGACGGAGAAGAACCACCGTGACTGGTCCGGCGAGTGTTTATGCAGAAATGACTCGACAGAAGCGCAAGCCGCAGAGATTTGCTCCGGCGTTGAGGCGGCGACGATTGTGGAGGCGAGTTCACCGGATTTCGTTTGAGCATCGGTGGCGTATGAGTGAGATATCATTGTGAAACGCAGATAATGGAGACGGAGAGTTTGTTGAAGGTGCTAAAATACTGGTTATGGAGTTTTAGAGAGAGAGAGAGAGAAGAGAGAGAGAGTAATTAGGGTAAAAAAAAAAAGAAAGAGAAGGGGAGTTTTGAAGATTAAATGGCGGGGTGTGTACTTGGTGTTAAAAGCGTGGATTTTGTAAATTTGAGGACTCTGGTCCCACATTATATTCTAGATTTTAACCCATTTTAAATCTAGGATTTAAAAGTTTAGACTCGATTTTGTTTGTGAACAATTGCTTTCAATTTAACAAAAGGTTCTTCTCTATTATGAGTTTTCTTTTAGATGCTGAGGTTAAGCTATAAGTTTGCCAAGTGATCCTTAATAATACTTGATTGCTTAATCTTTAAGTGACTATTCTATGCGGTCAGGGCCGACCCACTATAGTTTTTTTTAAGCCCTAGCTTTGAGCCACCATCTTAATTGGGGCTCCATTTTTCTATTTTTTGTCATACCTCAGCCCATTAACCAAGGCCAGATATCTTCCAGCAGTGAGCAGTAGCGAGCGTCAGATTCAATTTGAAGGCTAGGGTTAACAATTAAATCCACTTGACGGTTGTTAGCAAATCGTCAATCGAAGATTCGAAGGCTGCTATGAAGACGAGGCGACGTCTAGGTCAACAGGTGCAAGAGACGAAGGGTCGCTGGGTCGGAATCACTACTTTGGAAATCGGAAGGGACGAAGGCTCCTAATGAAACTCTGAAATCACCCAATCAGAAATTTGATATGTCTAGTCATCTTCTTCCTCATATATCATCTATCGCCTATTGGAATGATTCATCTCAGTCCTCATTCCTCATATTTTGTCGCAGATTCTCAAAGGTTGATTCCCCCGTATCAATGACAAGGAACCAAAAGCGAAGTTGGTAGCGGAGGAATCTGATGGCTAGGCGAATGGGAGTATAAGAGTAGCCATAGTAAAGAACTCAAATTTATGGTTTGACTTTATCCTTGGTCTTATACCCATCCTTTTGACATGTGCTTTACTTGATCACATAATGCAAGATTTTGAGAATTCGTCTTAGATTCGCTACATGGATTAATGCATAATTGAGTGTTTGTTAATTTGGTGCAATAAGAATGAAATACCATAATTACTGATTGAGTGCTTGTTAGTTTGGTTTTTGATTTTTTGCTAGCAAATCATATTTGTTAATTTGGTTTTGATTTTTGTTAGTTTGGTTCATACTAGTTGAGTGCTCTAATTGTTAATTTGGTTAATTGGTAGCTAACTGCTCTGATAATTACTTGGTTAATTTTTAGCTAACTGCTCTGATTTGTTTATTTGGTTCATGCTATCTGACTGCTTTGTTGCTAGTTGACTGCTTTGTTCTAGTAGTTTGTTAACCTTAGAAACTTAGTCTGCCTCTAGATTCAAGTTAAAATGTCAAATATAAATTGTAAATACAAATTGAGTTATTCAGAAAGGAAAATAAAATCTACATTATTGTTGGTCTCAAGCTCGAATAAAGGAGGATGGTTTATATTATATTGGAAAAAGGCCCCATTTTTTATGATTCGCTTTAGGCCACCAGAAAGCTTAAGCCGGCCCTGTATGCGGTTCTTCGTCAAGGCCCTGCCACATCTGTCTTCCATGCCACACTCAACATGACCATCAAGTGAAATGGTTGAAGTGACTTGGGTTACGACGTGAAAGAAAGAAGGTTTGTCTCACGTTGTTTTTCTAAACAACCTGAAAATTTTGCATCTTTTCTAAAAATTAATAAGAAAAAATAACAAAACTATAGCAATTGAGACATAGACGTTGAAAATATGAAAAAAAAAAAGAAAAACTAAAAATATTGAAATTTTAATTTAGATTAATGGTGTGCGATGATGCTTTTTTTTTTTAATTTCTTGTTGTGAAGAATAAGAAGGCCAACATATGAGTGAGATTTAAATTGTAAACAATTTTTTTAACTTGTAAATTAGTTTAAAAAATTAAGTAAAATAACAAAATAAAATAAGGCATATAACTATAATTACAAAATCATTTAATTATACTTATACATGAAAGTGATGACTACACATATGTATGCGACTTATAAGTTATGAGAGTGGATGTCTATGCATCGCATATATGACAAAGTGATCATGCCTCTTGTATATGATAATTACACAGCCTTAGAAAATTATACACATCCTTAGAACAATTAAAATTTTATCTTTAGTTATAAACGAAGAGATTGTTTTTAAAATGAATCCTTAAGGCTATGTGTTATGGAAGTAACTGAGGCATGAGAGGCCTCGGTCACGGCCCTTGGTGCCCAAACACCACCGGCATGACTGGGACGAGACCAACTGGTGGCGTGAGGGTTGTTACAGGAAAGAAGCATTCGAACCATTTATGGGAAAGAAGCATTCGATCATGAGGGGTGTGCACATGACGTTAAAAGCAACAAGCTTGACCTAAGTTTTATAAAAAACTGAAAATTAAAGTCGGTTTTGATTTTAACTAAAATAAAAATTAGAAAAACCGAACATTCAATTATATTACATGTTAAACTGTATATGTAAACCTTATATTTTTTTATTTTTGGACCGATAATACCAAAAGCCTCTATAATTTTAAACATTAAGTAAATATTGTTTCATAAATATTTGTAGTCAAAATACAATATTTTTGGTTATTTTTTTCTAAAAACAAAAAAATTAAGGCCCAAGTAAAAACAACAAAACCAAACCCAAATAAGAAAACCGAAAAAACTAAACCTAAACACGTTTTAAAAACACAAAAGATGAATCTCGGTTTTAGGTTCAAATTTAACCAGAAACTGATCCAAACTAACCTATGCACACCCCTAACTCATGCTCATACAATTATTATGTTGCCTCTGCGGGAATGTTTAGTGAGCGGTGGCTTTACGAGATAATGGCGAATAACAAACAATCAAACATCATTTATGCGATATCTTGTAGAATATTAGACATGAATGAGATAAATTTCACAAAATATTCAACAATCAAATCAAGATTCAAAGTCATCAATCCAACATTGTTTTAGGTTGACTATGCATTTTTATAATTTTAAATAAATTTGGTACCAGTCCATATTAACCTCTTCTGGAATAAGTAAGCCAGACAAAATAGACAGGTTGAATTAGGTTGGATAACATGTCAGAACAGGTGCAAGTCATGATGCGTTTTAAGCAAAATCACTTTTGGTCTATATATGTGTCATTATAAATACCTGGGTAGATATCATCAAGGATAAGAAACATAACATGGAACATAATACTTAGGTGTATATTAAAATTTATCAGCTTGGGTTGGTGATATCAACGTCTACCATGGGTAGGTGACATAAGCACAAATCAGTAAATCACCATTATTAACAGATAATGACCCCCCTGAAAAAAAATTATAAATAAAAATAAAAACAGCTAACTGCATATGCATCACATGTTTCTTGAAACTCCCATAATAATTTTTAAAATGTGATACGTTACATCGACATCAACAAATTCTAACAGGCGACGGTTATATAACAGTAATCCAAACTATAGTCTTACCTTAAGAAAACTTATTAAAAAAAACTTATTAAACTTTTCTTAATCAAGAACATCTACATGCACACTTTCAATACCAAAATTAAACCATATCTGAACAATTACCATAACAGTGGAGGTGTCTCCGAGTAAAATATCAGTTGATGCAGTCAACCGAAGCGTTTTACAGCTTAGCTGTGCGTAGCTTCTGCTTGAGAATCGGTTGGACGTATTCATAGAAGCCATCAACTACATCTGAGTCGTTAAGAGGGTCTTTCCAAGCAGCCTCGTAGAGTTTTGGATACACGTTTCCATCATAACGCCCAAGAATTGAACCCAGATAGTGATCCGTGTAGTTGAATGAATCAACTAGTGTTATTGCATTTGGTCGTACCTGTCAGAAATTTGAGAGGGTAAATAGGTGGTTTAAAAATTTTCCCAAGAAAGAAATATGATGTAAATATTGCATGAATTGTAAGAACCAGTCATTTATTATTGAAATTTAGATGAAAATGCAATTTTTGTTAAATATTATCTGATTTATGCCTCTAATTTTGTATGCATGTATACATAGAGAATTATCACGAATCTACAAGTGTGTAGATGTTTATGATACATGAATGCATATAAATTTACACAATTTTTCATGTATCAATTCAAGTACATTCACAAATCATCATCAACTTACCTCTACCCTGTATAAATAGAAAGGTTGCTTTTAATGAGTCACCTGGCTCATGCTGCCTGATTAACCGACCAACCCAACGTTTTCAACGTTATTTTCACAAAAATTAAGTAAAACAACCTTAAAATTAGCGCAATTTTACTTTTGCCCCTCGAGAGCCGACACACACATACATTATATGCGCGCACCGCAAACAAGATACAAGCACATTCACAAAACACAATGTATTTCACTGAACATGCAAAATCTTAGATATATACACAAATAAAAGAACGATTTTGATTGGTTCTGACATTTCTCATGATATTTGTGGTTAACCCTCCCACATACACACACACATTGTTGAAACTAACCTTGGAATACAATGTTCTGAGTTGATCATTAGCAAGCGAGGCCTGTTTAGGTGTGAGATACCCGGTGGCCAAGAAATCACCTTGATGCTTATGAAGAAGAAACAACGCATAGACGTAACACAACACCTCTAATGTTTGTTTCACTCCCTTTCCAGGGATGTCTTGCTGCAATTTCTCAATAAACCTGCAATATACAAATGCAGACAGAATTAAAATTATTTTTAAATGATATTTTAATAGTTGATAGAAAATAAATTATCATGTTTTAAATAGAAACACCTTTTCAACAAATATGTAACAACATTGTTTTTTTGTCATCTTATCTCTTAATCCTTTGATTAAACTATAGTTTAAAGTGGCCCAAAAACAAAAAGAATAAGATGGTGCCTAGAATTCAAGAAACAAACGATCTCCCTATGTCTAAAGACTCACAATTCTTACAAGTAACTGAAATGCCATATTTATATTAGAAAACTTCCTGAAATTACATCATAAACCCATAGCTTAGCCAACATCTACTCTTCATTAGCAAGCCATTACAGTTTAAGGAAACTAAAAACTAACTGAAATTGCTAAGCCCTTCGTAGTTTCACAAATTACCCCACAACCCCTTGAGTTTGATACCAGATTTAGTATCAAATTTGTCAAACACAAACAACTGATTAATACAATTCAGGAAGCACAAGCAAATCAAAATATTCTCTCCCTTTCAGCACAGATTATCAAGTTCCGTAATTTAGTAACATCCAATGTCGTAAGAAATATCAACATGCACATCAAACAGCCCCTAATTGACATGATATATGTTAGATACTATGAATTCTAGAGCTTACTTGGATACAACGATTAATTGGCAATGAGCAATTGACGCCTCGACCAAATCAGCTGATAGTTCAGCAAAACCTGTAGCAAATTCATATTAATTTTGCATTAAGCATGGTTAGCCATTCTGTTTCTTTTGAAAAAAAATTTTCTTAGGTCATAGACCAACTTCCATCCCATTATCTCACTAATGAAGGAAAACATTAATTACTAAAAATAAAAGTACCTTCTTCTGGATTTTCATATTTGGCCAACTGTTGACCACACCGAACAGCCATTCTAGCAGCCCTCGACTCAAATGCTTCAACTACAGCACCAGGGTTTAGCCAACCCTCAGCTGCAACCCAATGTATTTATGGTTAATATAGCCATTAAAGATGTGACTTTATTGCAGTTTGTATTCCTTAAAAAATATATACTCAAAAGCTACTATATTGATATTTACTTTTATGTCGATGTCAAAAACAAGTTTCAGAGGTTAAAGATGATAATCTACCGGTTTGAACAGCACAATTATTCTGCATCAGAGATGCCACTCTCCCCATATAAGCTGTTGTCCCAACTGGTTTTTTGTAACCAAGCTCTGAGACGGTCTTCACAAGAAACCTTGCAACCTATAAAGTTTTCAGTCAGCAAGCAACACCTAATAATGAGTCAATCGTTCACTTAAACCAAGTTTTTGAAAACCAGACCCAGCATTTGCATACTAAACATCGACACTCAACAAACCCTCAGCCTCAAACTCTTACTACACAAATGACACATATATCCTCAAATTTGTTTTTGTTAATCAATTGACACTTCACAGACCCGGGTTCCCAACCGCTCTACAATCACAAACCAGTTATGTTCTTCTTCCTTATCAAATTTCCAATTTCTGAGTTAGCATTCATCTTATCATCTTCAAAATCCAATTTTGCACTTTAATTAACCATGTTAGCAACTGCAATGTGAATATTTAGGTATTTTTGGTTTGGTTGCTTGCATTTTTATTAAGTACATTAACACTATTGCTCAAGTATATTGCACACCAGCAGTGTGTAAAAATGCCTAAGGGCAACTTGCTTTGACTTCAAGCAGCTAGAAGTCCCAACTACTGTTTATGCATACCTAAACCATGTTTATAATGTTTTCGTAAGTTGGATATTATTATATTGTTCGTGACATTCATAACATTAAATTAGAATAACTTATGGTACAAATCTTTCTAAAGTGATGGATTTTGTAGAGGCTGTCCTATTAGCATATTATTATATATTGTTTTCTTATACAAATTACATATTTCAGGACTCCAACATAACAGAAAACATTGCATCACGTACCTGTAGCAGTAGAACAACATTGTCCCCTTCATATGTACAAGCAGGAATGTAAACCGCAAACAGTTCGGGAAGCCCACTACTAACAAGATAGCCATGACCGCCACATAGTTTTCTACATTCTTCAATTCCATCCTGAAAGATAGAAATTTACAATTTTAACCCTCTATCTTGAATATGTGTTGAATGCAGTTTGTTTTTTAGATAAACCATCTAAAAAGGAAGTTCAAATGAAAAAAAAAAAAAAACTACTTCTTGATGTATCACATTTTATCAAAAAGAGTTAATTACACAAATGATCATTGTGGTTTGTGTAAAATAACAAGTTTGGGTACTAAGGGCTAACATGTTTGGGTACTAATAAAAGTAAGCTTTAATACCAAAACTCGCTACAAAACTGAAAGCATAAAACCGAAACCTGTTACTTTGAACCCTAATATGCAAAATTGTTACTTTCTGTAGAACACATAGACCATATGTATAGTTAACTACTTAACTCTCTATAATTAACACATATTTTAAAATTAGTGAGCATATACTACCATGTAAACCACATAGACCATCTGTATAGTTAACTACTTAACTCTATCTAAAATTAACACATTTTTAAAAATTAGTGAGCATATACTACCAACCGTATATATAGTATATGTGCACATAAACAAATAACCACTCACAGCTGTAAAAGAAGTTGTCAAGGACTTTAACCCTGCAGTACATGCATGGGCCTCGGGCAATGTTGAAAAGTCATTAGCTGCTAATCTTTCTTTAACATCCGTGTACAACCATTTCAACCACTCTCCAACAAACCTGAAGGCATAGGCAGATGCCAGCAAAGGAAAGAGCCTACTTTGCTGAGTTTTATAATCAATCACCTAAAATAAAAAAAATAAAATAAAATAAACAAACTTAAATCATTTTATAAAAAAAATTAGCATATAAAGATGACAAAAAAACATCTTGTTTCTATATAAACCTGGGTCTCGGGCCCACCGTTACGTGAGCCAAATTGTCTACGAATAGCACTATATCTTGTAGCGATACAAACTGCACGCGATAATGCTTTGGAAGCATCAGCCACAATTGTTTGCCTAACATACACCATAGTACCATAAATAAGTTGCCGGGGAACATCGGATTGCATGATTTTTCCTTCTCTAGTAACCTGGGACACCCTGGAAGTAAATTAAAAAATAAAAAAAACTTCTCATATTAGATTTTAAAGAGGGTAAATAAATATATTAATTTATTTAATTACTTGACCCAATGACCCTTAAATGGTTAAATAATAAGAATAAGAATATGTTTATCCAGACACAAAAAAAAAAAAAAAAACAATTATTGTCACTTTAAATGGAATTAATCATGTAATTAAACTGGAACCAACTATGAATTATTTGAAGATAGAAGACATGAATGTATATAGATCTGATAGTACCTCATCAACATTTGATCCCTTGGGATTCGCACATGATCAAACCTTAAAACACCATTATCCATTGTGTTATAAGCCCCATTTCCAAACTTCATCCCAATATCACCAACAGTAACACCAGGAAGAGGTGAGTGATCATCCAAACTCCTTAGTTGGACAATGAAGCCTTCAAGGAAACAATGATGAAGATCAGAATTTTTTGTTTGACCTATGAAATCTTGGTAAAAACATATCATCAATGGGTGTTTAAATGTGCATTTTGAAAGTGGCTAATTTTGAATAATCAGAATTAGATGCATGAGGGTAATAAAACAGATTGTACGAGATAATATATGCCTTTGTAAGCCCCCATCATGTTTCAGTGTTTGACAAATTCTATTTTTTTTAAATATAGTATATACAACTTGTGTGATGGGGATAAAAGTTACACAAATACGTTCAATATGTTATTAGATGCTTCACACTCTTAAGTTACCACTAAACAATCAATTTTGCTGCAGCTGGTATGAAACTGATTAATCAGATAATTAGAAGCAAGAGTTATTATATTAAAAAAATGATCAAGCAATCATATTTAAATTAGGAATTATAACAACCCTTAATATATAGAAGTACAAACACTATTTTGTACTAACCATGAACTCCATGGAATTCACCACCTACTATGAGGCGAGCATAAACGACGGCATGTGTTGAAGCTTTACCCAATCCACCAGGCCACCACTATTAGACATCAACAAAGCACAAAATAAAAGAAAATGAGTGAAGAGACATAAATTGAAATAAACACAAAATGCAAAGCATTTGCTGATCAACTTGAAAATATACCAAAAGGTAAAAAACAAACAAAAGCATGGTTATTATTCTAAATCCATTTCATGCTACAGAAAAACTTACTTTGCTTGATGTTAGAGTAGGACTATGCATGATAAACTCATCCGTTTGGGGATCAAATGTTGCAGTTGTTTCTAAACCTTGCACATTTGATCCATGACCAAGTTCTGTTTGTGCATAACAGCCAATAATTTGCATCTTTTTAGCCAATGGCAACCATTTCTTTTTCTGTTCCTCAGTACCTTGTCCTTCAATAGCCGGGATGAACATTCCCTAAGAAATTAAAGAAACAACAGCAGGTAAACACCACTGATACACTTTAATGCACAATCTATTCTAACCATTGAAGCTAAAAGCGGTTATCTAATTGGAAATATTGGAATTAAACAGTTTAAGAAGATAAAAAGAAATTACCCAGTGAAGATCAGTGTAAGCAGGTTCATCAATATAAAGTCGCAACCATTTGGCCTCTTCTTCTGCGATTAACAAAAAGTGCACCCTTCAGTGTAACTCATGGAAACATGTTTGTTTACTTAAAATTGGTATCTTCTTGGATTTAAAAGCATGAGGCGCTCCGAGGTGTTTGGGTCGTTAGTACCAACTTTTTACGTATTAACCTTTTTATCAAGTCAATCATTCAAATATCTTCATCGATTTGTTCATTTTTACATATCAGCTTATTATAGACCCTAACTTTGATCAATCTTGATTCAGATGCGCATGAAGAGCTGCCTCAAAGCCTTGGGGCGTTTCTCTGTTGCCGAACACCCCAGGTGCTCCTGACGCACATTTTTAAAACTAAGGGTATCTTGTTAGGTGTTACCACTTTGCAGTCTTAAAGTGAAAATTACCAGTTAGACGAAGATCAACTATCAGTTTCCATCCATGAGCAGCTTTTCTGAGGGTATTCTTGATCAATTCTTTCCTGCCCAACATAGGCCTTGTAAACTTTTCAAAGGCCTACAAAGAATAAGATGCAACATAAATACACACACTTGTATTCAGAGAAAACATATAAACATAAGGCATCTAAAATAAGAACAGCACATGACACGTAATTTCAAATCACTCAATACACTGTAGTGTCAGCTATTAGTCTAGTCAGTCAAATTTTCTTTCAAATCAACATAAATCCAAAAAAAAAAAATGCATAAACAAAAGAGGTTAAAAAAACGATAATCCCTAAAAACAAAGGGCTAAAACCTAATTTCATCTGCAGATCAAGAAAATTGCAATTTAGCATAAATTGAAGTGCATTGAGAGTTATACAGGATCATTAGCAACGAGCTTGGCCATTCGATCAGATAGTTGAAAAGCTTCAAGCGAACCAGCCCAAGCAATTTTCATGGCTTCCACATCGAACTGTGCCTTCTTCCGCTCATCACTCAAGTAATCAACTCCTTCCATATCCTTCTTCAAATCAAGCCCGAATCCCTGTAAAACAAAAACCCAGATCAGAAAAGTTCAGATTGACATAAAGCAAAAGTGTATCATGAATCTTGGTATAAATTAGGAATATTCTTTTGTAACCAAAAAGGGTTGATGATTACCAAGAGAACAATGGAAGATACGGGAATTTGAGAGACGATACTCCGAAAAAAATCGCAATTGTGAATCCCAAAGCAAGAGCAAGACCTGTAATTATTGATTTTTCATACGATATCAACTTCACATTTATTTCACGTGTGTGTTGGGTGGCCGGTGGGTGGCCGGGTGGGATTGTAATCTGTCACAATTTATATAGCCAACTTTTTTAGAAGTCCACTTTTCTTCCATTTATTTTTTTTATCTTTTTGTATAATTGTATTTGATTTTTGTTTCATCGCCTAAGGTGGTGTTTGTTTTTTCAGAGACAAAACGTCTGCGGACCACATCTGCAGACCTCTTTTGCAGAAGAGGTGGACCAAACCTCTGCAAGAAGAGTTTTTACGGGTGTTTGTTTTCTTAAACCTAAAAACTCTTCCCAACCCCACCGTCCCAACCCCACAGTCGACGTCTGCTCAGCCCAACCCCACCGTCGACGTCTGCTCAGCCCAACCCCACCGTCGAAATCCTCCACCGATCGTCTCTGATCTTCCACCTACCGCCGCTCACGACGGATCTTCCAACCTAGGGCTCGTTTTCGTCGCCCCTTATCTCCGATCGAACGATCTAGGGTTCGATCGAACGACTTAGAGGTGGAGCAAACTCGAGGTGAGGAGGACGACCGGAACCCTAGATGATGAGGAGACGACCGAACCCTAGACGACCGAACCCTAGATGCGGAGGAGACGACCGAACCCTAGACGCGTACGCTTGGAGGTGTGACGGCCGGAAGGCGTGGAGAAGGAGAAGGCGGAGGAAGGTGCGGCGGTGGAGGAGACCGGCTGTGGAGGAGGCCGGCGGTGGGGGAGCCGGCTGTGGAGGAGGCTGGCGATGGGGGAGCTGCGTGGGTTGGTGGTTGATAAGGTGAGAAGAGGTTGGAAGAGCTCAAAAAGAGCTTGGTCCAGGTCTGCGCCAAGAAGAGGCCGCGCAGACGTTTTTTAATGAAATGTCTGCGAAAAAACAAACGGTCTGCGAACCTCTAACCTCTTCCCGCGTCTGTGTGGTGCAGACATAAGAGGTTAGAAGAGGTTTTCTAAAAAAAAACAAACACCCCCTAAATGTTTTCTTGTTAACAAAATGGCTTTTAGTTTATTGGTAAGCTTTTGACTTTTTACATTAAAGATTATGGGTTACAACCTTGTCTATAGCAAAAATATTACTTTGTGTTAAACTAAGGTTGTTTGTAGTTGTTAGTCACCACGCTATGTTCTTCAAGCGGAAGAGTAATCTATTTTTCATGGTAATTTCGAGTAACCAAATCTTTAATGCTCAAATATATGTGTGTGTTTTGGTTAGGTAGGTAAAACATTTTATATGTTAAATTGGATGTATCAGGTTCAACTTTATGAGCATAACTTTTCTTCTCTTTTTATGTGTTGACAAATGTGTTTTTTTTCTTTCACGTGATGTTGCCTTTTCTTTTCTTGCATCTTTTACTTTGCATTTGTTGCTCGTTTTTTTATCTGACTTCTGCTATCTTTTATTTTATGTCACAAGTAGGTCATGGTTTGAAAGTGCAATCTTCACTCCAATTACAATGTGTTTTGTTTTGTGTCTACTAATTCTTGCAATTGGATTTCATCGCTTTTGTGTCTCTCTTTCTTATCTTGGTAAGCTGGCACCCTTATACAATGTTTAACCAAAGAAACTCAACGACACTAGTCTTGCATAACTTTGGTGGGGGGAAGGGAAAAAAGAAAGATTGAAAAACAAAATAGTGGCTTCATTGTCTGGCTCCTCATAAATGATGTTATAAAGGAGACTTTCTTATGTTATAACCTTAGCTCGTAAGCATAAAAGTAACGACTGATGTTGAAGAATCAACGAATAAGTTGTGGTTAGGAGTGAAATGCCACTCAAACCCATAGCTAATTGGTTCTTTGAATCTTATGTGTGTTATACACGTGTATGTATCTTCCGTAGCAAGAATTGTTCTTTTACTAGCCTTGATCAAAAAAATAAGTGTTTGATCTATTAAAGTGTGCCTTTGGTGATTTTGATTTTTATTATCATAATAGTAGGGTAAGATTGATAACATAGATACTAATGATGATAAGTGTTTTGAATTGTCTGTTTGAAAATACAAAGTTTAACCATAAGATAAACATAAATATCAACTGTAAAATATGTATATATTATAAGTTCAAAACACAATCGTGAAAACTAAAGGTGCACATAATACAAATAGATATGACATAATAAAGAAAAAAATACCCTTAACCTTTAAAGTTTTAATAGTGGTTTTTATTACAAAAATTTTTTAAAGTGTTAATAATGTTTTTTAACTTATTATATGTTGTGTGAAATGTGATTATTATAAATATGATGGTTTTTTATAGCAAACGATGGTCCAACGACAAAGAGTGACAACCCGATTTGACGGACGTTTCTTATATGTGAATTAGGGGAAATGTGGGGAAGAATAAATGCAATACTATCAATCATAACGTTGATTGGTCTATCAATATTTTAATTGTGAAAAACTAGAGAGAAGAAAGGAGAAAGAAATAGTTTTTATTTTATTTCAATCTATACACACATCATATACATGACAAATACAATAGGAAACCTAAAGCTCAAACACTAGACTCACCTATAGCTCACAAACACTACTCACTTATTGTAACATGCATCCCGTCTTAATTATTTTTATAGCATATACAGTCAACATTATACTACTAGATAATGTTGATTATTCAGTACTTGTATAATGCAAAACTTTACCTTCACCTTTATTTAAGTTTGAGTTATGCAACTATCAAACAAAACATGCTCAAGTTATGCCACAACCATAAAATGCAAATGGAATGTCATGAGCTCTAACGTCATGAAAATAATGAAGATTATCTGCCTTCTGTTTGTTTTTTTGGTTTAAACTCTAAAACAAAAGTGAAAGTAGCTTTGTCATCATATTCTCGTTAGTTTTTAAATAGTAAATAATAATAGTTCATGTTATCGGAAATGTATGATTATTCAACAACAAACAACAACCGTTTCCATTTTCCAACAAATCTTACTCGTAATATGACTATTTACATGGTATGAGAATGATAAGATGTAGTCAAACATTACTCCATTATGCTACTTCTAGAAAGATCATTGGCTCATAAATAAACATACATAATCAAGCAAATTACAGAAATATAAGTGATATATGATTATTCCCCTTTGCGTAATGTCTTCAATAAACACTCATCCAACCCTATGACTCTTCTACAGCCATTCACCCATCCTTCTTTCAACCCTTCCAAACAAACATATATATAGCTTCAAAAATAAGTTTCTTCATCAGGGTAATTCATCTTTTGTGCTCACCTTTTTAATTCTTCTGATTATGCTACATGAGCCACAACCTTACACATTGGTTGATAAATACATAACATCTTTTTTCTTTTTGAACGGCATTGGATCTCAATGTGTGAACCACTGATTTTCAGGCCATGTCACAAAGGTCTAGTTACCCATGAGTTTCGTTGAGACCCCACCACCACCCCATGAGGAAACCGCACCGGAAAAAGAACCCCTATTTCGCCTTAAGAGGGATTTGAACCAGTGACCTTCCATTTGAAAAGCCAAGGGGGTACCGCTAGAAAAAGCCTCTTTGGTAGATACATAACATCTAACAACCTGTAAAATATATTAACTTGTTGACTTGTTTTTCCTTTATATTATTGGCAAACATTTTAGTTATAAGCTTTAAATGTATCAAAAGAACCAAACTTCAACTTTAAGTACACATGTGCTTGTCAACAAGTGTTTTTACTTTAGCCGACAATCTTTTAAGGTCCATTCTTTCGGAATATAGCAACCACTGGCCAAAGCATATACCGCAATCCTTATTTTTTTTAAACTTTCTCATGATTTAATTATAAGAAAATTTAGTTGACACCGGTTTTACAGAAATTATTAGACGCTAGTCAAGTTGTGACAAAAGGAGTGAGGATTAATCAAGATTATTAGGATTGAAACTTTTATATGTAACCTTTCAAAACTATATACATGTAACCAATTTTTCTATATACCTTATAAAAATGTCCATATAAAAATTTTATATGTATATAGGGACTCGTTGGAATTTCTCTGGAAATCTCATCGGAACTTCAAAGGTCACCAAAAATACTCTTCAGAATTTCAAAGTCCGTCAAATTTCAAAATCCGGCCAACTTTATTTTGACCTATTTTTATTCTGCCCGATTAATCGGCGTATTAGGCCTAAATCAAAGCATCAAAGCACCACATAGCGTTTAGTCATTGATTTAGTGTTGACACCAATGCCTTAGTGTACATCGGTATTTGAAAGAAAGTGAAAATATGGTGCTATCAGAGGAAATAACCTGGTACTTTTTTAATTTGTGCATCTTCCCTACTCATTATGTGTGGATATTACAATTCAAAATACAAGAGTTTTCGAACAGCTCTTAATAATTGTGCTATAAACTTCTTCATTATTATCGTCATACTCAGTATATCTTAGTGTTAACAAAGATAAGATAAGGTCTAAGGAAGGCAAGATGTTGACAATCTTACCTCTACCCGGTAGGAATAGAGATGTTTTTAATGAGAGTCAGCTCATGATGTCTGATTAACTGACTAACCCAACGTTTTAACATCCAATTGCAGATAAATATGTTAAAATTGTGAAATAAACTTATACAACATCAAACCCACATACACGTGCACCAATTTAACATCCAACTGAAGACAAAGCACAGAATTAAGGATGTAGCCATTAAAGCTAGACATTTATGAAAGCTATACATCGTGCTTTCATGTAACAATGATCACGAACAAAGTGTCAACAGGCAAAATGATATGCAATGCAGCAAGAAAATAATCATGGTTTTTAACATTAAAAGTTACTCTTTCCTTTTCTTTCTCATTAATGACATATTGACATGGAGAAGTTCAGATTTCGATTACAGTTGACTCATTTCCTCTTAAATTCACGATCATTTACATCAACCAAAAGTACTCGTTTCAAGCAGGATTAAGGGGGACATACTTTGTTCAGATGCTAAATTTAATAGAAAAACTGAGCTCTTTCAAAGCAATCCAGCATTTGAAAATGTGCCTGACTTCATGCTTTTGCACCCTAAAGGTATTGTTTCTGAATTCCCAAATATTCTGTGTGAAACAGGGTTCAAGTTGTGTAATTTCTCAAAATCAAATGCCTTAACTTACAAAACTTCAAATTTCAAGGGGAACATATTTGTTTCTTTCTCATCATTTCAATGCTATCAGCAATTGTAGATCCAGCAGTCCCAACAAAACCAAGAGAAGCGCAGCTACAAACAATTTCTTCAACATGTAGAAGAATATCAGGCAACATTTGACCCCTTTGACAATCTTTCTCAATTCCATTATTATACAAAGCTCCAACCTTCATGCTATGACCTTCATCAACAACTTTCTTTGCAGTTTCTTGAATCAAATTATCATTTTCAGAAATAACAAATAACTTAAAAGAATCTGGGTCATTTGCTAGATCCCCTAAATATGTTCCACTCCAGTTACTGATGGGCAAATCTGTCATCACAAAAATATGAATGGGCAAATTCTCTTTTTGCCTCAAAAAGTCTAGTTTCTGTTTTAATCCTTCAAAAGTTGCTCTTCGGTGGTTCTTGAACTGCCCATCTAATAGTCTAAGTTGTGCACACAGGAAAGGTGACTTTACTGTGTGAAGAGCATAAGCTTTCCCTGCATCCATAATCTCATTTACAAATGGAAGAAACTCGATCCTTTTAATCAAAGATTGAATCTTTTGATCCTTGGGTGCTTCATGTATATCAATATATGACTCAGAGCCCTTATATGGGCTTGTAAAAAGCGAACCAAATGATAAAACATTGGCTAAGTTTGCTCTAGAATGAGGACCAAGGGCAGCATGCACGTCATTTCTTCGTCTAACAAATGAAATGTTCTTTTTCTTTTTGAGTTGGTCATCAGGTTGAAAAGAATCTATTGATCCATTTTCACCCTCTTTTTGGTATGTCCAAACTGTCGTCCTACAATCCTCTTCGACAGCATACACGCATTCACTTGTATCAACACTGTACCCGGATAGCAAAGTTCCACATTGTTTTAGTTTTTCCAACAAAGAATTTTCCATCTTTGAATCTTTGACACAGAAATAGTTGACATCAATATCACAAAACAGAGATACAAAATAACGGAAGTCTATAACTTGAACTGCAGAATCAGAAACCAATGATGATAGATCAATTACATCTGCCATTGATACGTATCTGCAAGAAAGTATGACCAGATATCAGTCACTTCTAGATGCACATGACACATATCATAGATTACCAAAAGAACTAAATGTGCAACTCAATTTGACTTGACAATGATGGAACTATTGCGGTATTTCAAAAGAACATTCCAGTTGAATGTTTGACGAATTATCATCAAGCATTATTTACAAAGCATTTAGGTCATGACAGACAAAAAATAAAATATATAAGATACCAGATCTCCATAGTAGTCAGTCACTATAGTGTGTTCATAAAGAATCAAACCCAATAAACTAAAACAATTCAACAAATTCAACCAAATCGAAAGGAAAACATAGCAAATTGATATACCTGTGGCTTTGAATCAGTTCAATCGCATGATTCCACACAGCAAAACGGAGCTGTTTAGGATCGGAAACCCTAAATTTTGGGCAGCTTCCGAGTACAACAGCATGATGATCCAGAACAGGAGGAACAATCAGCGTTCGATTAAGTATGGCAGCCATTAAAACAGCGTTCTTGAATTCGGAGAGCTGGTTGGTGAACCCACTGTGAGGTGCGTACCACAAGAACTTGTGTCCTTTTAGGGTTTGAAGTTTGAGACATTGGGTGGTTTTTATGGACGTGGGGAAGAAGATTGAGGTGTTGAAGAGAAAAAAGATGAGAAAGAAGAAGATTGCAAGGATTGAGATGGAGATGAGGGGTTTAGATCTGTAACTGTTTGTGGGTTTCTTTCTGAATCTGTTGTTTGGTTTAATGGTGTTGAAATTGAAAGCTTCCATTTTGTTTGATGCTCTTAGAAATGGCGATTTCGATCAAATGTCATGTGTGATTATTGTGATGATCAAACCCCACGGCTTCTCTCTTCATAGCACCATAATTATGATTTTTTTAAGAACATTCGGTTGCCTTGTATGATCCAGACAAATATATATTACCTTTTCTCTCGAAGAACAGCAAATGTCTCGTTACCTTGGATCATCTAGACAAATATATTGCCCTTTCTTTTGAATAACTGAATGTGATGATCTGACCCATCTGTCTGGAGGAAACACACTACTAAGAAAACCACTTGACTCAATCAAAGTTATATTTGCTATAGGCAATACTTCAACTCAAGTTATCTTATAAAATAAGTCAATAAGTTACCACTAGGCTTCCTTTGATAACAAAACAATTATGATCGGTTTATTTATTTATCATGAAGTTTTTGAATTGGTTAGTTGATATGCCAGTATATCAATAATACTATGTTTTTATATTTTTTAGTGTTAAAAGACAATTAAAAAGATTAATGAATAAGTAAATACAACTAGAAAAAATTAAATGATTAAGTAAACAACTAGAAAACAAAGCTAATAATGACCAGGTACAAGCAAGAAAAAAATACAACAAAGAAAAAGAGAAAAAAAAATGGTTCTAATAGATAATTCTATTGATCGTCTTTTGTTTGCTTTTTTTTTTTGAACGACGAATGTCTCAATCGTGTGAACCCATTGTTTCTAGGTCATGTCATCAAGATCCAGTTACCTGGACTTCCATGAGCCACCACAACCATCCTAGGAGGAAACCTTACCGGGAAAACCCCCTAACCCCCTCAGACACCTATTTCGTCGCGGGAAGGATTTGAACCCAAGACCTCTCATTTGAAAGAATCTTGGGATACCATTGAGGCAATGCCTCACTAGGAAAACCACCTGACCCACTCAGACACCTATTTCGCTGCGGGAAGGATTTGAACCCAAGACCTCCCTAATAAAATAATCTTGGGGTACCATTGAGTCAATGTCTCATTGGTACTAGCAATTCATCTTCATAGTCAAATTTATCTTAATCAATAATGGTTTTAAAAAGTATATCTACTAATAACTTATATAACTTACAGATTCAATTGAATATGTGATTAATACAAAAAATCCAACTTGAAAAACGACTCTAATTTATTATAACTCGATCTAAAATAACGACTCAAAAACCCTAAAGTATTAACTCAATAGAACAAATAAGAACAAAAACGAGCTATAATAAAAAAATATATATATAAGAAACAACTCATTTATACAATGATGAGAACAAAGACTTAACAAATACACAGATATGAGATCATCTCTTAAAGAGAACAAAACAAAAGATACATGATGATCATGGATTAAAAACCATACAAGTAAGAAAAACCTAGAAACACATAAGAAAGTTTTCTAGATAAAATATGTGATCTCTAGTTATTCATATCCGCACAATACTTTTAATATTCCAGTTATTAGGCTAGTCCACGAACTTATATCCAACCCAAATATCAACCAACACACAAACCAAATAACCATATATAAGTAGAACATAAATCATATAGATAATTATAAATTGAACCACAAGAATAAAATATATTATTTTAACAAATGGAAATTTTTTTTTTAATTTTTAGAATATGATATTAGTTTCAAATATGAAATTTATGTATCCAACCATCCAAATTTTGGATTTGAATTCAAATATTCAAATCTGTTGTTTAAAATGAGAATATTTGTTTAAGGTTTTGATTATTAATATTTTGATGATTAAAATTAGCATTAATTTTGCAAATAAAGTTTCAACAAGTTATTTTAGTAAATTCAAATCGAATACGAATTCTATTCAAAAATTCAAAATATGAAATTATTCAATTTGAATTATTCGAAATTCAATTCGTTAAACACCCCAATATAACATCAATCGGTGACGATTGAAAACAAAAACAGTAGAAAGCAACAACATTCATCATTGGTTCAAATCCAATAAAATTATCAGGTTCAGGTTCATACTTAGGTGTCGTTTAGTTCTTATTTTTTAATTATTTGTATAAAAACAAATTATTTTACTTTAAAGGATCCACTTTTACTTGCTGCACGTAACCTGTCAAAACTACCGGCCATGCTCATCTTTTCCTATTACGAGATTCGATATGGTTGGTGCCACAATAGTGGCCGAAGACACTGTGTGTGTGTGTTAAGGGTGTCGTTCGGGTTGGTTACTCGGGTTGCGGGTTGCGGGTTGCTCGGGTCGGGTTATTCGGGTTTTTGTACTATGAAATTGGAACCGAGAACCAAACCATTTAACTTCGGTTTAATTGGTTCTCGGGTTTAATCGGGTTGGGTTAAACGGTTCTCGGGTAATACTTGAAAAACTAATATACTATTTTTCAAACAAATAAAATTAAAACATGTTTAAGCAAAACATATATTTCCTTAAAAATTTCAAATGTTTAACCATAACATAACAAAAACGTGTTTAACCAAAACATACATTTTTTCAATAATGTCCAAACATATAAAGGATTTAAAAATCAAAAAATGTTATCGCCCCTTAGAATCCCAGTTCGGGTTATTCGGGTTTACCCGAACAAATCTCGTGGGCACCCAAGGACCGAACCATTCTAAGTTTTCGGGTTCGGGTAACAGGCTTTTTCGGGTTGGGTATTTTCGGGTTCGGGTAAAAAACACACCCCTAGTGTGTGTACAGGGATGTTAATCTCGCTCCAACTTACTTTCATCAAACTTAAAAAATATATAATACATTCAAATATAAATAAAAACGTTATTGAGCTAATTTAATTTTTATTTATCTCAAAGGCTAATAGCAATCCGTTGTAGTCTAGTTGGTTAGGATACTCGGCTCTCACCCGAGAGACCCGGGTTCAAGTCCCGGCAACGGAATATTTTTTATTAATAAAAAATGTTTCACTAATTTTTTAATATTTTTACTACTTTATGTGTAAGCAAATCATGAAACTAATACTGGGTAAACTAAAAATGATTAATGATACATGAATACATTCTTTAGCATAAAAAGAACAACAGGGGTCTGATAATAGATTTATGTAACAAAAAAGAAGCCCCTTTTATTAATGATTTTGTGCATTCAGTTGACGTTTGCACCATCAAATTCAAGTCCAAGAATTACAGTAACTGTCATCAAGTAATAACGAACAATCTGCCACACCGATCACACCGTGTAATGTGGGTTCACATCGATATCTAATCCTCGTAGCTTCGCAAAAGACTCTACCTTTCCTTTGAGAGTATGAAGTTCCCTTAATCTGCAGGGCAGCAATGGATAATATTAAAGATCATGTACGCAGTTTCGTTTTTCTTTTAACGGTTATGCATATTTCCAAGGGAAAATTGCCAAAATAATCATCTTTGACCAAGTTTTTACCAAAATAGTCACTGATATTTAGCCCCCGTTTCAGTTTTATACTTCGCTTTAGACACCAGTTTTATGGACTTTTGTGTCATAGGAAGAAACATACGGGCTCACACGTTGGCGGCTTTATCGGGGTTTAAATGGGTGTCTTAAGACCCCTTTTTTAGCGGGGTCTTAAGACGTCTTTAGATGCCCAATTTAGACGTCTTTTTGGAGTCTTAAAGACGCCAAGTACGACGTCTTTAAGCAATCAAATCAGTCAAAAAGACGTCTACATTGGGCGTTTAAAGACGGTCTTAAGACGCCGGTAGAAAAGGGGTCTTAAGACACTCATCGAGACCTCGACAAAACCGCCAACATGTGAGCCCATATGTTTCTTCCTAGGACACAAAAGTACATAAAATTGGCGTCTAAAGCGATGTTTAAAACTGAAACATGTGGCTAAATATCAATGACTAATTTGGTAAAAACTTGGTCAAAGATGATTATTTTGGTAATTTTTCCTATTTCCAATGGGTCAAACAAACAAATAACATATGAAAAGAAATGGGTCAAAAACTCGAAAGTCACCCAAAGGGTATTTATAGCCTTTTTTAAAAAACGCTTATGTTTTGACCCGTTACCTAACACATCTGCACAACCCATTTTGCAATTTGCAATATGTAAAACATAAATAAAAGGAAAATATTGACCTTGCAATCTCTGCACGGCGTTTTGCTTCTTCTGCCATCATGTTTATGTCTCTGAATGTGTAGTTTTCAGCAAAAGTTTTTGCTTCAGAAGTGTCAAGACCATGAAGTGTTCTTTGTTCTTTTGCCCATGCTGCCTCCCGGGCTTCCCTACCAAAGTCCTTTTGCGTGGTAAACGCCGTCTGCAAACCACACATCAAAAGTCAATAATTTATTTATTTTTTAATTTTTTTTCCAAGTCTTGTTTATTTGACAAGAAGAGGCATTAATTTTGAGTGAAAGAGAGCTTTACGCACTTTACGGTTGATAACATGGCCCCATGCTCTCCCACTAAGTGCATATCGAACTGCGAATTTGATAGGGTCAAGCAACATGTAGCATAAGATGTTATAGAACCATATAACTCCAGTCCAACCCCAACCAATCGCACCAACCTTAGCAAAATTCCATGTCAAATATGCTGACATCACAGTGGCAAACTGAAAAAGACATAGCCTCCATATCAATAAAAAAAAAGAAGGTAAACACAAGTAAATCAAATAGAAACTAACTGACAAAACAGATGCTTACCAGTTGAGCTAGAATGAATGCAGTAAGCAACAGAAGACCTGGTCTTTCCATGAAAGACCAACCCCTCGAGCGTGTAACAAATATTAAAGCCTGGCTAATTGTGCTGACTTGGAGGTATACAGCTGACGCTAACTTTGCATTTAAAACATGTGATTTGAAATGAGCTTCATTTTTATTGAAATCAACCACTCCGAAGGTATTCTGAGGAGACATTAAAGTGAAAGAAAGTTAGAAATGTCTTTGGTACTAATATAATAAATGGTTGAAGGGTTAATGTAATAAGTTTATAATCAAATGCAGACCCACTTCAAAGATTTTGACATAAGATTTTAAGGACAAATAAATTAAATTTGTACCGCAAAAAAGCTGGTTCGACTAGTCAAATGGAAGAACAAAACAGTCATTAGAGCAAGGTAAGTGCCTATGACTACTCCAGTTGCAAAAATTTCACTGAGCTTCCAGCTGTCTGGACTGGGAGATGGTTTGACTCTGTCTTTGGAAATAGTCATGATTGTACCTGGAGATGTATTGGGTTAAATTCAATTACAAAAGATCAAAAAACATATTTATTAAAAATAGTTGTATTCAATTAATCATACCATCATTCAAAATGGCTATGACAAGGACAAGAATTGGAGGGAAATTAAATCTGTAAAAAGCAGTCAACAGCATAAACCCTAACTGCAACAAAACACAAATAAAAATTAAAAAAAATATGATGATGGTGACTTTGATGATTGATTTAGCAAGTAAAAAATTAAAACTCACCACAATGCGTATGGTGATCGAAACAGCATATATCTGGAGATGAGAAGAGAAGGAAAAGTTTTACATTTGAAGCCAAGGAAAGTGAAAGTTAAAAATAAAAAATAAAAAAGATAATTGAGGGAGTATTATGGCATTTACAGTGTAGTTTTTCATTCTTTGGAAGATGGCTCGGCTTGTTAACACAGCACTAATGATGACACTCAGCCCGGGCTCAGTTAAAACAATGTCAGATGCGCTTCGGGCTGCATCTGTGGCATCATCTACTGCAATTCCAATGTCGGCTATCTTTAATGCAGGGGCATCATTTACACCATCACCAGTCATTCCACAAATGTGCTTTTTACTTTGAAGAATCTTCACAATCTCATACTTGTGCTCTGTGAACGGAATTAAATGGTTTACAATGAAAGATGAATTCACTTATTACTTGGTATATCTAAAGGTGGCAATATCAACTTGATTGGTAGGGTAATTGGTCGAAACAAGTTCACATTGAAACGGGTCACTTTTCATTTGGGGCCAATACGGGCCGGGTAGGTTCAGTTTACCTACAGACACCCTTTTGTACTTTTTTTAGTGTTTCATAGCTTAAGATAAAAACAATCCAAATCAAATTAATCAAAACTTAATAGGATTAAAATAAAGTTTTTAGCCAAAAATGGTTACCTGGAAAAACGCCAGCAAAACCATCAGCTTTTTCAATAAGTTCATCAACTGGTAAAGCTGCAACTAATTGATCCTTGTGATCACCAAGTAAGGATGATGAAGGATACATATTAACACCCATTCCTAGTCGTCTTCCAGTCTCCTTAGCAATGGCCAGTTGGTCGCCTGAGTAGATTTCATCATGTAATTAATTTTCCAGATTATATATATAAGATAAATAATTAAGCTGGACTACTGGATTTAAAAAACAAACCTGTGATCATCTTAACACTAACTCCAAGGTCTAAAGCTCTTCTGATCGTCTCAGCACTGTCATGACGAGGTGGATCGAATAGAGGAAGAAGGCCTATAAATTCCCATGGACCACCAGGGCTATCCTTACTATTAGCAGGTACTTCCTGTGTTAACAAAATAAAAAAGGTAAATAATAATAATATTAATACTTAACTTGTGTTCCTAAAAGGGGTTAACTTGTAACCTGACGAGCTACTCCAAGGGATCGAAGTCCCCGTTCAGCAAAATTGTCAATGACTGAGTGTACCCTATTTTCAATCTCGGATTTGTTCTTTGCCAGATTCAAAATCTAACAGTTGACAGGAAGTTAAAAAAATCAAAATGAAATAATTTGGCATATGTTTGACTTCTAGATTTTGGTATTCAAATGAGTTTGGGATATCACCTGTTCTGGTGCACCTTTGCTAACTCTATGCATCTTGCCAGCACCATCAATGTATGTCAAAGCCGTCCTCTTATCAGTTGGATTAAATGGTAGGAAGTGCACTTCTGTAATTCCAGATCGAGCCTTGCAAAATTCATAATAATAAATAATAAAATATTTTGTTTAAATAGTTCGTTATGCCTCTTATTTAAACAAATAAAAAGAGAGAATATGAAATTATGAGTACCTCCTTAGGATCAGCCAACATTGACACTATAGCAGTATCAATGGCATCTTGGTTTTCCAATCTTGATGCTCTAGCAGCCATTAACACAACCGTGTCTTTATCAACACCACTCGCAAAAACCTGCATAAATGAATTTTAGTCATAAATTTCAAAAAAAAAAATCTATTTTTCTGAGAATATGATCATAACATACAACTGAATATGAATAATGTTATATTACAAGACATCCAATGGAGAAAAAAATAACTACCTCAATTAAACTTTTGTCAACAGTGAGTTTGTTGAGAGTTAAAGTTCCAGTTTTGTCACTACACAATACATCCATTCCCGCCATTTCTTCAATTGCGGTCATTCTCTTTGTTATAGCTCCTTGTTGAGATAATCTATGGGAACCAATTGCCATTGTAACAGATAGAACAGTTGGCATTGCAATTGGGATGCCACCAATGAGTATCACAAGAAGATTATCAATTCCTTCACGATATTTCCTCCCTTTTTGAAGACCAAATATCACGACCAACTCAATAACCATGCCTATAGCAATTGAGCATATGCAGAAGTTCCCGATTGCAGTCAAAACCTGCTGAAAGTGGCCAATGTGTGTGGTGTTGTCCACAAGATGAGCTGCTTTACCAAAAAATGTATGGACACCTGTGGCAATAATCACTGCCTCAATTTCACCTTGTTTACATGTGGAGCCTGAGTACACTCCGTCTCCTGGATGCTTGGTTACTGGGAGAGATTCACCTGTAAGAGCTGACTGCAAAAAGTAAGAAAAGTGAACACTTGATGTAACTATATATATAATTCTTGTTCAAAAATAGATAACTACATTGAAGTTATTACTTGATCAATTTTTAAAGGATCTCCTTGAAGCAGACGTGCATCAGCAGGAATAATGTCACCAAGTTTAATACTGATGATGTCTCCAGGTACAAGTACAGATGCATCCTCTTCATTCCATTTCCCATTGCGTAAAACCTAGGGAGGCAAATTATTTTAACTAAAAGGAATTTTTACATATATCCCCTAGTTAGAACCTTGATTACATATTTACTCAATCCTTAAAATCAATTACATATTTCCCTTTGGGAGGGGGAATTATGTAATTGACTTGTTTATTTAGAAGTGGAAATGTTATTTAAAAAAGGGGAAATATGTAATTGACTTTTTTACTTGGGTATATATGTAATAAATGATATTAGGAAGGGGAAATATGTAAACGACCCTAACTAAAATGACACTGTTTTATTGTCGCAATGTATTTGGCTTATAACATATTATTTAATAAAAAATTAAAAAAACAGATCAAACTGGTTTGAAATGATCCAAAATCAATTATTTATGACTTTTTTCTAATATAAAAACAAAATACCTTCCTATCATTAGATTTGGGGTGTGATATGGTTCATAAATTTCATATTTGAACAAATAACTATTGTTTACATTATTTTGTCTAATCCTAAAGATAAAAGAATATTTGAGGGTCAAATAACCTGTTTCATATCAACTGCTATGAAGCGCTACTGGCGTTGTACAAATACAATAACTAATCATGTTTATTTGGAGCTATCTAATTGTATACTTCACATTGTTTAAGACGTACCTTAGCTTTTGGAGCCAAACGTGCCATGAGGGCAGCAGCTGCATTTCCAGCATTATTCTCCTCTACAAAACTTATAGTTGAGTTGATAAGCAGAAGCACCAATATACCACCAAAATCATGATAGTCAGCAGGTTGGCCCTTTTAAAAAACCAATTATTCCAAGGATTAGGAATCAGAACAAAAACTCTAGTTTTTGCATATAAATATATTAGACATCTATATTTTAAATAGTTTATGGAAATAAACTAACCCCCCCTCTAGCCAAAGCAATAGCCATGATTGCTGCTGCTTCCATGACCCAAGACAGAGGATTCCACATAAATCCTAGAAACTTAAGTATTTTACTTTCCTGCAAATTTCATGATACGTTATATGCTTGAACTGTTAAAAAACAAAAGATGGAAAAACATTCATATGTAAATCAAATTACAACCAAACCTTTTTCTCTTCCAACTTATTGTAGCCAAACATATTCAAACGCTTCTCAACCTCATCAGAGCTGAGTCCTTCTTTCGTGCATTTTAACTTCTCGAAAACTTCTTCTATTGGTATATTTTCCTGCAAAAAGGAACTATTGTTGTCAGAGAAATCAGGGTTTACAATTTGATGATTCAATTTAGCTTAAAGATGATTAGTAGGTCCCTATAGAAGTTTCTAAATCATTTGATCAAGAAGTCTATTTTATGAAACATTTGAATTTAGCAAGCATCAATTAGCCCCCTGGCCATGTAGAATACATAACAGACAAAAGTTGCAGCAATTTTATAGACATTAAGCATATATAGTTTTCTGACATATTAACTAGTTGTTGATTTGTTTCTCAATTTATTAATGTAAGTTTTTTAAAGCCCAACTATGTAACTCAAAATATGCATTAAAATTGTAAGTTGCTAAAACCAGGTAAATGTAAAGATTCAGTAAAATTAAGAAATTGTACCAGATCAACAGCTTCTTTGTTAATTGCCTCAAGAGCAACTGCCTTTTCCTCCTCCATGGATACCACTACCTGCTTCAGTTAAGATCCTTAAAGCTTGCAAATCAGCCTATCAGAATTTGAAAATGAAAATCACTTTATTTTTCAATACTTTTGTGTCTTCTTCATGCAGTTTAACTAGGGGTGTTCAGTTTTCGAATTGAATTCTAAAACTCAAAATTTTATTCAATTTTGATTCAAAGTTCGGTTCGATTCAAAGTCTGATGATGAATTTCGAATTTGTGATTTTTCAATTAAATCGATTCAAAATTCGAATTAGAAGAATATTTATATGTATTTATTATATATATATATAGGGGTTGGATACGCCCCATTTGTGGTGCACGCATATAATATATATATATATATGTGTGTGTGTGTGTGTGTGTGGGCCCTTAAGGGGCAAAAGTAAAAGTGCACTAATTTTAACGTTATTTCAATTATTTTGTGAAAATAACGTTAAAATCATTTGGATGATCAACTTCAAACGATAACTTTGAGCCGGAGACTTTTTCGGAGCAGCCTCTCTATCTCAATTGGGATAGGGCCATAGGGGTAAGGTTTGTATCTATCCTTCCCCCAGACCCTACTGAAAAGTGGGAATATGCTGGGTAAGGTGGTTGTATATAGGGGTTGGATCCAATAGGAAGTGATTTTTGCCTAAGATGAGTAGGAACCAATAAGAGTTTGACATGTGTGATGCTAAAAGCATAAAAAACAAAATCCAGTATAAAAATAAGAAAAAATCCAGCATAAAAAATAAAAAATCTAGTACAAAAATAAAAAATCAAGTACAAAAAATAAAAATTCAGTTAAAAAACAAAAATCAAGTACATAATACCAAAATCTAATACAAAAAATCCAGTAAAGATACATAACACAAAAAATTCAATACAAAAAAAATAAAAATCTACAACAAAAATAAGATGTTATACTTAAATTATCCTTCTTTCCTTTTTTTAGCATGGCACATGCCGAATTTCTATTGGTTTCTACTCTTCTCAGACAAAAATCTATTCCTATTTGATCCTTCCCCTATATATATAATTCAAACGATGACTTTGAGCCAGGGACTCTTTCGGAGCAGCCTCTCTATCCCAATTGGGATAGGGGTAAGGTTTGTATCTATCCTTCCGCCCAGACCATACTGAAAAATGAGAATATACTGTGTAAGGTTGTTGTTGTTGTAAAGTAGTTTAATATATATAAAAACTAAGTTTTATAATTGAGTTATTAAGTTTAAGATTTTGATTATACGATGTTTTGTATGTTTAAACATGGCATTAATTTTGTAAATAAAGTTTAAACAAATTATTTACCTAAATTCAAATTGAGTCACCTTGAATTCGAATCCTGATTCCAATACAATCGAATTTGATATTGAATTTGAATTGGTTTATTGGAATTTATCTTGAATTTGAATCTTACTCAAAAATTCAAAATTCAAAATTATTCGATTCGAAGTATTCGAGTTATTCGAAACTCGATTCATCAAACACCCCTAAGTTTAAGAGATTTTAATAGAATATTTTCAAACACACAAAAGACCAACACATCCGATAGCATCCTATGAGAACCAAAATCGCTGCGTTCTAAAAACCCATATATACCAAGTTACCAACACATGACCTCAACAAAACTGAAAGTTTTTTCACTGAGACAAAACATCAAACACTTGGTGTTCACCTGTTGAAGCAAGTTAGAACACGAAAAACAAAACCCTCAATTATCCGACGTCCACTGATCCTGGGTGAACCCAGATGAAGAAGAACAACAGCAACAACAATGAAGTGAAGGGGAGGAAAACAGTCTGCGAATTTGGAAGAATATATAGCAGATCAGAGACGACACCCAGATGCATTGTCTCGATCATCACGATTGGAGAACACAATGAGACAGAAGAGAGAGAAGGAATGGGAATCCAAAGTACAGAAATTGATGAAATTGGGGATTTCTATTGGTTATGTTGACTTTTGGGAAGATGATGAAATTAAGATTTTGAAGGATCCGCCATCAGGTATTACTAGAAAACGAACAAGATTTTTCGTTGCAAGTTACTTTTTTGGCGCCATTTATTAAAACATTGGTACGGTCAATTACGATATCTTGATATTAAATATTACGTTTTGTTTTGTTATATTTTATTTTATTTGAGAGATTGAAAGTACAAGTTCTATACAAAATTCTACTAGAAATCTTTTATAGAATATTTTAAGATGGATACAAGGCCGGTTACAATTACGGTTTTAATTGGATCGGATAATGATTTATTCAAATTTTAGATTTGAAATTTTATGATCCTATTCAAATTCTGATTTTTTTTTGAATGACAAATTTTTAGATCACTGAAGTATCATCATGTTAGTAACAATATCACCCGATCATATCTACATCAAGTCACTAGTTCTAAAAAAAACTTAATACTTAAATAAAACACCTTATGGAATTCGAACCTAAGACCATTTCACTACTAGACTGTAATGTCTTTGGTATTCAGAATCTGATTTGATCTTAATTTTAGGTATTCTTATTTGGTACGGATGTTTGAATAACCCAGATTTTAATGAGTAAGATTGTTTAATAATTTTTCTTCATATTTAGTTTCTTTTATTATACTTTTCATATATTTAAATAATTTAATAGCTTACAATCAGAATGCAACATAGTAAGACCACTGCCATCCACGATTAATTCTTTGGTTGTTCGCAAGATGACCAACCTTTGTTTCTTTTTAGTGGATCAAAATGAACGACCGGGTGGATGCACCAACCTTTGGTTGGTGCCTTTTTTATTATTATTTTTAACTTTCAATTTAACATGGTAATTTTTAATTGGTTGGTGTTATTTTTTTTGGGTTAAGTTGGGTTGGTTGTGAATGAGAGTGAAAAAATTAAGTTTGGTTGGTTGTATAGATTAAAGAGAGAGAAATTAATTGTTTAATGAATAGTTTTGGTTGATTGGTTGTGGATGGGAGTAGTCTAAGATCATATTGACATTTCAAATAATTTGACGACACTGGATGAATGTAAAACAAACATAATAACTAGTTAAAAAAACATAATAATAATGATGAGATTAATTTTTTTTAACAGTAAAGATTACCTCTTTCTAAACTACTCTATACTAATTATACCATTGCATGAGTTATAACTCATGATCTCTCAATTTAAGAGGCAAAGCCTAAGGCTATGTTTTTCACTCTATTGACTTAAAAACATGAAATGGAATTTTCTAAAAAACTAGAGGACCTAGATATAATGAGTATAAAAATTGAAAAATACAATTTAAATCAGTTTAAATGGTCATCAGATTAATCTATTTAAACCAAGTTTAAAAAAAAAATCGTATTTTTACCTGAAAAGAATATGTAAATAAAAAATTCAAATCTAATTATATCTGAATTTGTTATTTTTAGTAAATAATAGTTTCATAAATAAAACTTTTAAAGAACAAATTTTTTTCAAAAAAAGAAATGTAAACCAAAAATTAAATAAACGATGATAAAAGTTACATTTTTTTGTCTTGTATGTTTAACGGTAATTTCAAATTAGATTTCTTAATTTTAATAATAGCAAAAATATGAGTGAGGTTATAGTAAAAAGGCTTAGATGGGTGAGAAGTGTGAGAAGGATTGTGAGCCATTAGATATATAATTTAATGGTTGAGATCAAAGTTGTATTAAAAAAGTTGGTTGAAGGGTATTTTAGCCACATACACTTTTGTTGACTTTTTATCATGTTCCCCCATTTTTTTAAACAGCCATAACTTTTATATATGATATTATTTTTTCAAAAAAGCTACACCAAAAAAACGAGCATTTTTTTATCTTTAAAACGAGTATAGTATTGTTATATAAAAAAAATAAAAAAAAACATTTTCCTCTACCTTTGATATTTGTAATGTGTCATTGTGTCTAATTGTCTATTATTGTGTCTTTTTGTTTGTAAGTGTTTCTTTTTGCCGTCGTACTGTCTAGTTATTTTTTTTATAAATTCATAAGCTTTAAAAATAATATTGATGAAACAAAAAAATCAAGTACTTTTTTATATGTAAATCATAATGATAAAACAAAACAAATTCATTTGATACAACAATGTGTATATTACACAATGACCTGAACGTAAAACACAATGACGCGTAAATTACACAATGACCTTAATGTAAAACAAAATAATGACTATTACACAATGACCTGAACGTAAGACACAATGATGTTATATTACACAATCATCTGAAGATAAAAAACAATGATAAATATATTACACAATGACCTGAACATAATACACAATGATGATTATATTACACAATGTTTTGAAGATAAAAAAACAAATTCATTTAATACAACAATGTGTATATTACACAATGACCTGAACGTAAAACACAATGGTGCGTAGATTACACAATGACCTTAACGTAAAACAAAATAATGACTATTACACAATGACCTGAACGTAAGACACAATGATTTATATTATACAATCATCTGAAGATAAAAAACAATGATAAATATATTACACAATGACCCTGAACATAACACGCAATGATGATTATATTACACAATGTTCGGACAATAAAACAGAATGATGAATATATTACACAATGACGTAAACATATATACAATAACGAAAATGTATTTTTCAAAAAATAAAAACAATTTATGTTTTTTAAAATTATAAGTTTTATAAACATAATGGTAAAATAACACAATTATGTACTTTTAATACATAAAACATAAAAAATAAATAAGAACAATTTATTTAATGCATAAAAAACAATAACAAAATAACACAATATGATATAAAAATAAAAATATTAAACACAATGACATGAAGCATTAAACACAATAAATTGAAACATTAAACATAATGACCAAAATACCCTTTTTATAAATTTAGAGTAATGACACTTGTTAAATCCACAATCCTTTTTACCCTTCTCACCAATATCACCATTTTTATTTGAACCTAATCTGCAAAAATATAATATTATCATCTTAATTTGAAATAGTTAATTTTTGACCAAAAAAAAAACTAAGTAATTAAACTTTTAACTTTAGTTAGTTAAAGGATATCAATTATTACAAACCAAGAAAGTTAAATGATATTGTTGTTAGACATTTTAAGCATTGTTTATTATTTAAATTAATATTTAACTGATATCGTTTATATAATTTTTAAATTTTCATTATTAACTATTTAATATTTATATTCAATCTGTGTGTTTACACCAGGTAATATCTTAATAAATAATAACCTAGTAAATAATAAATACTTAGAGATCTCAATGAAATCTCAGAGTGAGTAGATTATACACTTAAGTCCTATACGTTAACATCGTTTAATATTTAATATAAATTGTATATCATATCAACTTCGATCTATTCGTCTATGTGATAGTCATGAACACAAAGTCATCGTAGAAGATTGGAAACTTAATATAGTTTTTAAAGAAGATTGTATAAATAAACTCTGACACTAAGAGAAAAACGAATTCCAAAGTCATTGTAGAAGATTGGAAACTTAATAGAGTTTTTTAAGAAGATCATGATGAAAGTGACAGATAAAAAAAGAAAAAAAGACGTGTCAAGCAATTTGCATTGTTGATTTTTTGGCAAATTTGAGGAGCAAGGAATGACAAGGTGTTCAAAGAGGTATTGACTAATGCGAAAATTGTGGTTTCTACAATTAAGAAGATATCGTTTATATGAGCACATTATAGAGTAAAGAACGGGTCTACTAAAAAGGTGCATTGGATGCATTTCAACATTGAAACCGGCTAGAGAAAATATTTAGAGTTAGGGTGTCATTTTTTTTTTAGTTTATATCATTTGTAATAGTTTTTGATGTTTTGAGCTTGTAAGTTACTAACTTACTGGCTGACAAGCTATATTTTATCTTGTAATATGGTTCTTATTTTATGACAGTTCCTTTTGTTGATCAAAATAAAAAAAATTAAAATTTCCTTTCTATTCATCAAGTCAAAATAACATAGTTTTCAAAATCTCTAACTCTTGTAACAACAATTCAATCCGCTAGCTAGTTTTACTCTTGAACTCATAAACTGATTTAAGCGAGTGATTTTTTCAAAAACTAAAACCGGTTTCCAAAAGCCAGTTTATTAGCCGGTATCAGTTCAATTCACTTTTTTTTTGTTTCATTTCCACATATAATGATAAATATAAATAAAAAATAACCGTGATGATAATGAAAAAGAGATAAAACTAACGAGAACGAAAAAGAGATAAAATTAATGATAATAATCGAGAGATAAAATTTAACATCATAGTTTCACAACGGGGCCAAACCTATTTTAAAAATCTTGAATGAAAACTTAAATGGAGACATATAATAATAAACAAAACCTTAACAATAATGAAAAAGAAACTTAAAACTAATATAATAGAAAAAAAAGTTTTTAACAACATATAAAAACAAATAAATAAAACTGAAAACTACAAAAAAAATGTCACCTGTACCAATCTAAGGATGGGAAGTATTCATTGTAAGATTATCTTTGTATTATTATAACACACAAATTAGTAAACAAATTAAGTTTGTTAGTTAGATGAGCTATTAAACGTGCTAAGATTTGTTGCGACGTAACACATTGTCTTATTTATGTAATGTATAGTTAAATTATTCATGTAATGCATTGTTAGATTGATAAATAGTTTATTAAAATAATTGATTTGGTTATATATATAATATTATCGTAAAACTTAGGACTCGTATTATTTAAACAATAAAAATCAACATTTTTAATCTCAAGCGTTAGAGATAATCATTTATATAAATATAAAGTTAAATATTATAATATTAAACTAAAAATAACTTAAAAATTTTAGTATTAAACTAAAAATAAAAAATTTAAAAATATATAACACATTCATTGAATAAATATAATAAATGAACATAAACGAACGTAAACGAAAATGTTGCCGAACATTCACGAACACAAACGAACGAACATAATTTATGGTTCTTGCTTGTTCATTTATTAATCGAATGAACATAAACGAATTTCCCGTCAAACGGTTCACGAACTGTTTGCTGAACGTACAGTTCGTTTACAGCCATAGACTTGATTATGAATATAATCAGGTGATATCGCTAGTACATAATAAGACATTAGTACTGATCCAAATTAGTCATTGAAAAAAGCTAGAGAGTATGAATGAATATATATCTATATCTATATACTCTTTAATAAAAGAGTAAATATTTTGCCACATGTTAATTTATTAGGCTATTATTGCCACATGTCATTTTTTTTAAAAGAATTGTTACCACATGTCATTTTTTAATTTTTACAATAATTTTCTCCCATATTAAATGATAATTATAATTATATTCATTAATTTATTAAGAATTTTAAATTTAATGACTAATGACTTTGTATACCTTTTTTCATATTAAAAATTAGTTCTAACAAATAAAAAATGAAAATTTTTTTATTAAAAAATACACTTAAACAAAGTTTACAAAATATGAAAATTTTCTAAAAATGAAATTTTTTTAAGAAAAATAAGAATTATTTTAAATTTATAGTTTTATGAAAAATAAAAATTCTGTAAAAATAAGTTTTCTTAACAAAAACAAGTTTTTTAAAACAAGTTTTCTTTCAAAATATAATAACATTTCAGTTTTCAACCCGTGTAATACACGGGATTTTACCTAGTTAATATAATATATTAATTAAGGATAATATATATCTTTTGTGCCATGCTCCACATGACTAGATTATTCATAGGTTTTGTTGATTTGGTTATTTCTATGCCTTGAATGACATTGTTTTGTTTGAGGTGCACAAAAGGCTGAATCACGTTAATCATAAATTTCTAAATACTTTCTTCTTATATAACAAACAAACTAACTAACTTGGTTTATGTAACACCCAACTTTTTTATAAAGTTTTATTTAAAATAAGCGGAAATATGGTTCCAAATTTTTTAAAATTTCGGCATGACCCATTTTAAAACATCTATTTTCTTATGAAATAAACCTGTTCAAAACCAACAATTTACACGATAACAAGTTATTACCACCATCACTAATTCATGTCATGGTAACTAGTACTATTTGACAACAACATTATAGAAAATTCCGACTCGTTATAACTATTTATCAAAACCATTTAACCAAAGGTCATGCGAAACATTAGATAATCGATTCGAGACTTGTTCCGTTCCTTATTGCATTTGAGCTTTACCTATAATTACACCCAACATTTTAAATTAGCAAAACGCTAAGTATGTAATCAATGCCACCATATTTGTACAAAAGAATAGTTATCACCACCCACGTTAATTAATACTTGTCACCATTTTATTTAAACTGACATTAGTCATAGTCCACCATCCACCATATAGTAAGAGAAATCATATCTTACATAACCACCATATATTTAATCTATCACCATGTTAGAGGTTTAACCTCTATTCAACCATCATATATTCAATACTAGGCAATATACCACCATACATTAATATACCACCATATTATAGGTTTATCCTCTATTCAACCATCATATATTTAATATACCACCATATTAGAGGTTTATCCGCTATTCAACCATCATATATTTAATATACCACCATTTTAGAGGTTTATCCGCTATTCAACCATCATATATTTAATATACCACCCAACTAAAGGTTTATCCTCTATTCAACCACCATATATTAAATACACCATCATATTAGAGTTTTATCCTCTATTTTGCCATCATATACTTAATATACCATCATTTTAGAGGTTTATCCTCTATTTGACCACCACATATTAATATACCGTCATATATTAATATACCACCATATTAGAGATTTATCCTCTAATTTACCACCATAATATTATCACCATATATTCTACTATATTATTACATTAATATTGATTAACCATCATTACCCACACCACCATAACATCACATGAATTCTAAATCGAATCATGTTTACATCGTCATCATATAATAGTCGGGTTAGACTACTTACCTCGAATAGAAGATGATCTCGCTCGATTATCTCCTTGATTGAAATATTGGTTTCCTGTTAAACCCTCACGGGTCAGTATATATATATTCCACATATTACTCTTATCTGACCCACTTAGACTTGTTTAGCAAATTTTTAATTTTTTCTCAGCCAATCTCATGAACCCTAAATTGGGTTTCTTGCAAAATGGTGACCCTAAACATCAAGTAATGTTTAAAACACCTCGAAACAGCCTAACAAGAGTTTAGGGTCTTATAACTACTCATAACTCAACCCAATTTCACGTTTCATAAAACATGGTTCATCACTCACCTCTAAGGATACAACTATGGTGATTTAAAGAAAACTGAGAAAACGTGATTACCTCAAGTGATTCACAGCCTAGGCTCGTGATTGAAGCTTAGAATCAAAGATTTGCCGTTAGATTTATCCTCGGGTTGCTGCCTACCTTCAGTCTCCCTTCTTCTTTCTCTTTTCTTCTTTTTCTTCTCTCTTTTTTTCTCTCTTCCTGTTCTGTTCGAACTCCCCCCCCCCCTCCGCTTTTGTTGTTTGTTGCCGCCTCATACACACATACATAGATTTGTTTCAATTTTTTTTTTGTGTTGATACCTATAGCCACGTTCAACATAACCTTTATTCTTTTTTTTTTTTTTTCTAATTAGTGTCCACCACCACACACACAGAGAGATATATATATATTAGGATGTTACAGTTTATTCTCATTTTTCAATAGTGTGTGATGGGAAGGATGGACACACACCTTACTCTTATCCCAGTTGTGATATAAAGGCTGCTTCGAATGAGTCTTCGGCTCATAGATGTTGTTTGAAGACCCATTATCTAATTGTTTAATTTTCAATCTATATATCTATTCTTGTAACTTTGTGTCACATTAATCAATGACATACAACCAGCAATCTTGTATATTCTTTCCACATATATGTCACATATTCACATTCACTTCATACAATACAATACTAACCAAGTGTGCCCACAAACCTATGATAATCTATAAACAACCAAGTATGCTCACAAACCTATGAAAGCCTAGAAACTTTATCATGTGAATATTCCATGCTTTTTTCTTCTAGAATCTTCTGGAAAAAGAAACTTCATCATCTCATATTCATAGCATTGCCTTTCACAGGCTTCAGAATATGAACAAGAGATTCTTTGGTTCCAATTAGCATCAAACAGTTGATCCATTCAATATTCATGCTACTCTTTCTCCATTGAATTGCTGATGTCACAAAAATGACCTCCAGACCATATATAATTATATATCATGAAGACACTTGTCATTGGCCTTTGTATGCTTTTAACTGATAACATGAATTACAAGCATCGATCAAACAGCAACATAAATTTATTATGCCAGTAAGCATCGAATTCACTTATGATAAGTTATGGTAAGAGATTTGAATCCCTGTAACTTGTAACTAAGACATTATGATAGATTTGAATGTTCTTGAAACTGTGGAATCTATACTTCTATATCTATATATATCTATATCTATACTAAATAATAAAAGAATAACAAATTTGTCATTTGTCACTCTCACATTCATTTATCATTAATTTTTGTCACTTGTCACTCTCATATTCATTTATTCTTAAATTTTAACACTTATCACTCTTATATTTATCTCTCATTCAATTATATTTTACAAACTCTTTCAGGCTTTCTCTCCTATTAAATGTTAATAACTTTAAATAATTAAATTATAACTTAAATGCAAAAATATAATTGTTTTAATTCTAATTATTTATTATAACTTAATAATCATAAGTATAGTAGTATACTTTAATTATATCGTATTTTAAAATATAATTTTAATTTTTAAATAGTCATTATTTATAATTTTTAAATCTTAATTATTTTCTTATCTTACTAACAATTAATATGATATTCAACATACAAATTTTCATACAACTATTGGTTTATAACATGTTAAAATTATTCAATTCATATTAAACATTTTCTATGTGTTCCTTGTTCGTTTAAACTTTCTAATTGTTGTCCTACTATTTAAATTATTTATTAATACTTAGCTTAATCATCTTATACCAAAATATAGTTTTATAATTTTGAAATTATCAATTATAACTATTTTATATTTTATATTTATTTCGTGTAACACATGGGTTAATAACCTGATGAATTATAACCAAGAAAAAAATTCCTTAAACCTCATAATGACAATGCGGCATAGAAGATCTATTCAGAGCTAGCACTTAGACCACTCCCATCCATGAAAAATTACTCTGGTTGTTTGGCCAAAACTTAAAAAAAAAAAAAAAATTGCTCAAAATCCCACAACCAAGTTGCTCCACCAACCATTGGTTGGTTATTAGAATATTAATAAACAAGATTTTCTATGCCACTTGTATTTTTATGATTGGTTAATTTTATTAGGTTGGGTTGGTTGTGAATGAGAGCGAAAAAATTAAGATTGGTTGGTTGTATATATGAAAGAGAGAGAAATTAATATTTTATAGAATAGTTTTGGTTGTTTGGTTGTGAATGGGAGTGGTCTTAGGGTGTCCGCAAGACCGCAGGTACGGCAACACCGGCCACGTCTAATTTTTGAGGGACCCGTAATTTTGAATTTTTTTAATATGTAAAAAATAAAATTTTATTAAAATAATTTTGTTTTTTTTAATATATTGATTAATTTTTATCTCAATTATCATCGATTTATGAGTTTTAGTACCCACACAAGGTACTTAAAATATGTGAAGTAGCTCTGTTCTATAAAAATGGCATGACACAAATGTGTGTTTTATAATAGTAGTAAGATTTTATATTTAATTTCTATATTTTAAATTTAAAATTCTTCTTCTTTCTTTTTTTTTACCCTAATTTCATCGTTTTCATTCATTGTCGTAGAATAATACTTGCTTGCATTTAATATTTTTATTATTTTCTTTTTGTTTTTATAGTATGCACCGTAGATCATACCCTCTAACATGAAATTCAGTTGTTGAGACACCTATATATAACAACAATTTAATTCTTATAATTCTTCTAATTATTGTATTCTAATCAGATAAAATAAACTACAAATTTAGATTTTAATTTAATCAATGTGACCAAAACCATGACCAAAATCCATTTATCTAATATTTTAAAAAGATCCAGTTTATGCTTTTGCATGCATTGTTTTGCCTTTGTAGGCTAACAAAAACAAGTATCCAATTAAAAACTAACACATTAAATTTAAAATTAGCCAAGTATCCAAACTAAAACGACATGATGACACAAACAAAACGACCTCCTAAACTTACATCAGTAATTAAGAAACATTAATTAGTTACCAAGATTATGCTTATACTGCAGCCAAGCCAGCCTACCAACATCATCTGGTAGACTCATGAACAATTCTCTTTTCACATTATCTTCAAACAAATTGACTGCAAAGCACCACAACTCACTACAAGATGTCATTAATCCATCTTCAACCATGCGGTTAATCACACTAATCGACGCGCTAATACTAGAATTACCAACTTGATTGACGCTAGGCGCCTTTGTTACTTTCAATGCGCGTTGTTGAGTCGCATTTTGATGGGTCATCAGCTCCTCGAGCATTCTGGTTCTCTCCGTCTCTATCGTGTCACACTTCATCAAAATAGGTTTGGGTTTAGGCTTAGGTTTAGGACTCGTTTTGACAATCTTTTGAGACCGTTTACATCCGTCACCTCGGTCTTCTTGTCTTGTTTCCTTTATGAAATTTGAAAAGGATGTGGCCTCCTCAGTTTCCAGGTTTCCAAACTGAGAAGAGTGTCGTGTCTGTTGTACAGAAGCATCTAAACTATTAACAACCCCTACATCATCATCAAGCTCAGGAGTCATTTGAGGTACCTGATTTGACTTATTTAAGTCAACAGAAGGTGCAACACGATCTAGCTTGTTGGCAACATCCTTCTCAAGATTCACATGAGCGACGGGATTTGACTTATTTTGGTCAACAGAAGGCGCTGCACGATCTAGCCCATTAGCAATCGCTTTCTCATGATTCACATCAAGTAGCTCATTTGACTTGTTTGGGTCTTCTGACAGTGCCGCACTTTCTCCCCCGTTGGAAACTACATTCTTGAATAATTCATCCCATGCCTCCTGCAATTCTTTAGACGGCTGTCTTTTTCGAATCTTTTTAAATTCAGGGTTTTCCTGCATGACCAAAGGTACATTTCAGTATAACAAAAACCAATTTTGTGAGCTAAGCTGAGTGGAACCGGGGTGGGCTTGGGCTCGGCTAGTTTACAAACCGACCAAGTTGAGACGGCTTGTTTATCTTATCAAGTTTAAATGTTAAGCTCAAACTTGGCTCATTTAGAAGCGAGCCAAACCAAGCCGACTCAGGATCCAGCTTGTTTACTCTTTAAAAAAGTTGATTTGGTTTTCTTTAGATTTTCATATAATATGATTCAAAAAATAATATTTTTTATATTTGCTTATTTTAACTCGCAGAACAAAAATTACAAGATAGTGCATGAATTATGGTCATCTTCAACATTTTTATATTTATTTTTTTCTTTAAAAAATGTTAAAACAACCTATGGCTGTGATCTAGAGTAAATTACATAAAATGTCCTTTATTTATACATTAGCTTGTTGATTTCTTCCTTTACCAATATTTGCTTTATTATATATTTATTTTCATTTGTATAGTTTATTTATGTACTTTATATTCTCATTTATCTTTGAACTTTAAACAAATTAATTAATGATTTTAATAGATTTTTTTTTAACTAAGATATATTATTTATAAGTTACAAAAAATCCGAAATTAGTCACTACTGATTTGGTTATCAGCTAGGTTGTTCAACAACATTATTTTGCCGTATTTCAATTCAAATTTTACGTTATACTTTAATTAAAAAGAAATCAATTTTTTTCTTTAATTCAAAAATACTTCAAATTTTCAAATATATTTTAATTCAAATTTCTTTTCCTTAATTTTAAAAAAATGAATTTTGTTTCTTGGGTAAAATTAGGGGTGTACATTGAATCACGGCAGCTCGTGAAATACTCGAGATCGGATCGCTAAAATTAGGGGTGTACATTGAGCCCTATTTAATCTAAACGTGCCGAGCTCGAGCCTTGACGAGCTCGGGATCGGCTCGGATCGTTTACACCCTCAGGTAAAATTAAAAAATTGGTGATTGTTTTTCCATAATTAAAAAAATTGAACTTTTATAGTTAGCGAAACAAATATTGATTTTTCTTAGTAAATGAAAAAGAATTTTGATTTTTTTTGTTCATGCAAACAATTTGAATTTTAGTGAATGAACAAAAAAAATTGAATTAAAATATAATTGAAAATATAAACTATCGTTTCAAATTAACGACAAAATCTATAATTAAAATATAACTTAAAATATGAATTAGAATACCCCAAAACAACCTAGTTGATAATTGAAATGATAGTGGCCAATTTCATATTTTTATCACGTCAAAAAAAAATTATATATAGAAAAAAAAAACTTATAACAATATGAAATTATAGTAGTATGATAAATTTATTTGTGATAAATGAGAAAAATAAATAAATAAAAACAAATGAGAATAACTATATAATAACACAAAAAAAATATAAATAAAAATTTCCTTATAAAATAAATAAACTGATTAATTAATTAATAAGTTCAGAAAATTTATAAAATAAAAAAAGGGGTTTTCGTGTAATTTACTCTATGATCTACTTGAATATTTGGCTGATAGGTAGATAATTTGTTACAAGTTTGAGTCAGTAATTTTATAAAGTTTATAACATAGGCTCTAATGTAATCGAGCCAACGAGTCAGCGACTCAAGAGCAAAGCTTACCATAACTTGAGCTCGGCTCGGCTCGTCTACAAACCAAACGAGCAACGAGCTTTTTGAACAAGCCTAATTCTACACATAAAAACTTGACTAGTCTAAGCAACAAGCAAACTACTGGAGTCAATTCTATCCATAACATTAGCAGGCATTGGTAGAGTCTGATTACCTTAATTTTCTTTTCCCACCATTCATCTGAGCAATCTAGTTCCTCTGTAATGTCATTCCAACGAAGACTGATTTCGCCTTTCTTCAATAACCTCCAAAGATTATACTTTTTTGTCATTGCATCATACTTGCTTCTTAAAGCTGTCACACTTTTGAATTTATGTTGACTTATTTTTTCAAACTCCAATTGAAGATCAGCCCATTTAAATTGAGGATCCAGGCCATTGCTTGTGAGGTGTTTCTTCAAGATCTTGCACAGAGCCACAAGAGAATCATCTGTCCACTTATAATACTCCCTCTTACCACTTTCATTACTTCCGATCTACCAACAACATGCATATATACATGTTAATTAGTAATTGAAATCCTCAAAATTGAAACAAATTGGTTGATTCAAAGCACATAAATCGTTCAGAAGAGTCGTTACCGGAGGAAACTGACGGAGAGGAGACGGCGATTGCCGAGAGATTGAACGACCAGAGCCCTGTGCCGACGGAGGTGATGATGGACTGCATTCAGAACCACGTCAGTTTAAAGTTAACGGCGACTGAGATGAGAAAAGTAAATTACGGTTTTGGCAGCGTGTTGTTTTGAGTGTTTTAATTATTTTATCTAAATCTTTTATAGTTAAAACACTTAAACAAACAATAATAATCAAAACCGTAATTTGCTATAATAATAATAATAATAAATTTTGACTAGATTTTGCGTGTGATTGATAGTATGTTTCATAAATTACTTATATTAAACATATATAACACATATCGCCCTTCTGTGATGGTAATTTAATCAAGCATTGATGGTAATTTTGTAACATAAGGATTATATGTTTTATACTACTAAGTTTGGTACTATACCGGCTAACTTATTATCATTATTAAAAATTTTAATTTACGAAAACGGATCACAACAGGATTTAAGTTTATTTGTAAATTTAAGGGGTTTAAGTTTTTGTTGAATTAAAATTTTTCCACCTTTAGTCCACTATGGGACTAGAACCTCAACCTATTTTAGAAAGGACGTATTTAACACACCTTGGTACCATTGGGACCCTAAGGGGTTTAAGTTTCATTCTAAAAACAGTTATTATTTTTGGACCACGTGTCATATGATAAAAGAAACGTTTTCTGGACACCTGATGATTATACTATGCCTAAAAAATAAAGAATAAAATGTCAAAATGTCACTCAATTTATATAAATTTTGTTTGTTTAGTATTTAAGTAATTTTATTGCTTATTTGATCATTTAATTTGTAAAAAAATTGTCTCTTAGTTTATTGCCAAAACCGTAAACAAAATAAACAGAAGGGACTTGATTAACAATTTTTCACAAATTTAGGGACCAAATTGACAATCTTTTTACAAATTAAGAGATTAAATTAACATTTTTTTTAATAATTTCATGAACAGTAATAAAAATTAATTTAATGACTAAACAAGCAGAATTGACACGGAACATTTTCTTAAAAAAATATAATATAGCATCTTTCATAAGCTACTGTTAAACACGGAACATTTTTTTTATAAGAAAAAAAAAAAAGAGTTTTGGCCTTTGTGGCTGCCTGGCTGGGCTTCCTTTTCAAAGAAATATAAAACATAAAAAAATTACTTAACGTTGACCGTTAAACATACCCGGAATCGTCATGTACTTTGCCGGCGTCAACGGGACCGCTGTCATCTCCGTTATGTTTTCCTTCCAATGAGTTCACCACCACCACCGCCATCTCACTAACATCTATCTTTCTTTTCCGGCCGCCACGGAAGGCGGTGGTGGTAGTTGCATCCTTCGATTCCTCCGGCGAAATCCCAATCTCCAGAGGGAAATTAAGAGTCGCTTTGGTCCCGCGCATTTCAAACGCCGCTTTATCGTAAGCTTTCGCAGCTTCAATTGCAGAACCGAAGGTACCCAACCAAACGCTGGCACGCTTCTTCGGATCTCCGATCTCGGCGGCGAACTTTCCCGACTTCCTCCGGCGTACTCCTTTGTACTTTACGTTCGCCTCCTCGTCGGACTCTTTTTCCTCCAAATCGATTTCCGATTTCGGTTCTACAGGTGGATTATCCATCGATTCCGGCACAGTCAAGTGAGGTAAGAATGATTTTGACCAGAAATTGGTGTTTGAGAAATCGAAGATGGCGATTAAGGGTTTCGATTTCGTCGCAGGTAATCTATGATTATGATTAGTGAGAGTTGAAAGTTGATCGGAATTTACCGGCGGTGTAAATTAGGAAAGGGGGTTTTGATGTGAGAGGGGAGTGAAATTTATTTGAGGATGGGTAGGCAGTGGCTGAATTTCTTGTTACCCATATGCTTTGTAATTTGAGGAATTTTTTTTTTTTTTTTTTTTTTTGGGTGAACCTAGCATCCAATGTTGACCAAGAAATGTACTTTAATTTTTTAAAATACTGTAGGTGTTTTTTTTTTAACGGCAAATATTATTTCCTCCTAAACTACTCCACAATAATTACACCATTGCATGAGTTAGAACCCATAACATCCCATTCTAAGTGAGCTAGTCCCACATTGGCTGTAGGTGTTTCTTTTAGTTTAGGGAAAGTAAATTACCAAGATTGTAAATGTGGTTTGTTTTTATTTTATTTTATTTTGTTTGGTACTTATGTTTCATAAATTACAAATATTCTCAAACCTTAAACATTTAAACACAAGAGGCAAAATTATAATTGTATTAATTTTAACGTTATTTTACTTATTTTTTAAAAATAATGTTAAAAACGTTGGGACAGTTAACTTCAAATATAACTTTAAGCAGTGGACTCTTTCAGAACAACCTCTTATCTCAACTAAGATAGACATAAAGTTTGTCTTCATTCTTTCATTCAGATCTTACTTAAGAGTAAAAATATACTGGTAAGTTAGTTAGTTAGTTGGGTTTTAATGTTTACAACTTTAAAATAACCATAAAAAAATAAAAAATAAAAAGGTTGAATGTTGAGGGGTGTGGTGTGTATTTATTTCACGCATTAATATTTAATAACGTAAAACAAACAAATTTAATAACATAGGTTTTTGTGATAAAACAAAATCAAAAACTAACAGCCTCAGGTGATGTAGAATGCTTAACTTTTTTTTAACAACTAATTTTTGGATATTAATAGATTACTGAGTATAATCATGCTATCAATAGTATCAATCAATCATATTGAGAAACTCAATACTATGAAAACACCCATGTGAGATTCAAACCCTAAACCAGTTGATTTTTAAATCTTACACACCACTAAGATACCGCTAAACTATAATACATTTGTGCGTAATTTTAACTACATGTACCGATGTACAAAATATGAATAGGAAATTTGAGAGTTGAACCGACATCACTATTGTAAATTATATAATTTTGCAGTTCCGCCATTACCGATACCATTATGCCAATGTCGTTGATAAACATATTAATTCTTTATTCTTTATTTTTCCAAAAACAATTTCTCAATTGTTTAATGTTAGAGAAATTTTGTTTGAACAGCAAATATTCTCTATTTATAGTTTATTTTGATTTAAATTACACTATTACATGTGATAAAACCCATGACCTCTTATTCTAAAAGACAACTTTTATCAAAAAGAAGTCTCGTAATAGCTAATGTTGGAGCAATTAAGAAATGTTTTTGAGTGCGTGGACTAACACCCCTTGACTTTCTTATTATAGTAATTGAGTTCGAGTCTATTTGTATACAATTGCTCTTAGATGAGCCTGAAGATTTTCGAGTAATGGGTTTTCTCCTAGATTAAAAGATATATGTGGTGTGATTGTTATATGAACTTTATTTAGAGAGGGTCAATCAATCGTTGTCGTTTAAAAATATTATTGTGTTTTTTCCTTATGTGATTTTGTGTCAATCAATCATTTTATAGTTTTGGCATATTTTTATTTTTTAAAGTATACAAATCCAAAAGGACCAAAGGTATGCGTTATCTAATATTCTTTGAAAATGGTGTGAATGAGATTATACGTGTTTAATTTGCTCGTCTCCCTTTTTTAATTTGGGATGAAGAGGGTGTGTGGCTAAAGGCGCTATAAATTTGTTTCATTTGCTCGTATCAGTAAAAAAAAATATTAAAAAAAAAACAAACTATCCTCAACGAATTTCAAATTTGTGTTCAGAAAATTTTTACTACCTTTAAACATTTAAATTATAAAATGCCCAAAGCCTTCATACATCTATCTATATTTGTAAATTGTAATATATTGATATAACTTTTTAAGTACTAAAATGATAGAAATTAAAACATAAGAAAAATATTCAAAATGGCATGCAGCAAAATGTAAAACAAAATAGTAATTATAAACTAAAATTTTATATATATTAAGCTACTTATATAAATTAAAAAAATACATATACATATTACTAATTCGAATTTTGAATTAAAAAACATAAATTCAAAATCTCATATCAGACTTTGAATTAAATCAAATTTGACTATAAAAACTCGAATCAAATTTTGACCAAGAGATTTTCAAATTGAAATCAAATTAAATTTCGAGTTTTTCAAGTCTAATTCAAAAATTGAACACCTCTCTAATAACGACGACACGACACAAACAAAAACTTCATGATTACAAACAGATGAGAACAAATCTAAGGCGATCGATGTGCATTTCACGACATCAAGATCAAAGACCATGGAACACAAACATCACGTCAATGGTAAAGGCAACTGTTGTACAACCTTTGTATGAAGATGATGATGACCAATAAATTAAAAATCACATATCCATAACATGTACAAGTGCTCATGCCATTCTTCAACTAATTCTCTAATTAAAATTAATTTTGTAATTAACACTAACCAACACTTTATTGTGTATAAACAGGATTAAAAATCAGTTAAATTACCAAGACATTAAATTCAACATAAACTAGGATCCAAACTACACGCGAACAAGACGAACTAGAAACGTTACATCCGAAATAAATTTTACCTGCAGAGTTTATGCTTATACTGCAGCCAAGCAAGCCTACCAACATCATCTGGAAGACTCATAAATAACTCTCTTTTCACGTTATCTTCAAACAAATCGACTGCAAAGCACCACAACTCGCTACATGATGTCATTAATCCATGTTTAACCATGCGGTTAATCACACCAACAGACGCGCTAATGCTAGAATTACCAGCTTGTTTGACACTGGGCATCTTTTTTACTTTACAAGCTCTTTGTTGACTAGTATTTTGTTGGGTCATAATTTCTTTAAGCATTCTTGTTCTCTCTGACCCTCTTGTGCTACATTTCATTGCAATAGGTTTAGTTTTTGCACTTATTTTCACAATCTTTTCAGACGGTTCACACCCATCACCTTGGTTTGGTTCTAACTCATCTTCCTGCGTTGCCTTGTTTACAGAAGCTATAAAAGTAGTGGCCTCTTCAGTTTTCAGGTTTCCAAATTGAGAAGCATTTGTCATGTGTTCTGAAGAACCATCATCTTCAAGATTCTCATGATGTACCTGATTGGCAACTGCATTCTCAAATAACTGATCCCATGCCTCTTGCAATTCTCTAGATGGTTGATTCTTCCGAATACTTTTGAAGTCAGGGTTTTCCTGCACATCAAACGTTGCATTTCAAAATTAATATAGATCAATTTGATGCATAAACATATTGGGTGATTTAAAAAGCAACAACCATACATAGTAAGGGGCGGTTTTTTTGGGTCTAAATAGGTCTGAATGGGTCTAAATCTGAATGGTTCAGACCGTTTGTTTCGCGAAAAAAGCCACGTTTGAATGGAACCAAATGTCTGAATGGAGGAACCATTCAGACTTGAGGATGTGTCTGAATCATTCAGACGTGAAGGAAAGGGAAGCGCGCTGGGGTTGGGCGGCCGCGTTGCCGCTTGCTCGCTTGACCACACCGTACCCAACCCGTCTCACCGCACCGCCGGTTGTGGTTCATTTAGGGTTCGAGGTTGATTACCTTCGAGCCGACCAGGTGGCGAAGGCTAGGGTGAAGGAGGCGATAGGGGCTAAGGGGACAGGTGGGGGTGGGGTGGCTAGGGTTTTGAACAAAAAAAGATTATTTTTTATTTTTTTATTTTCATTCAGACGTGGAACCAAACAGTCTTAACTAGTTCAGCACTTAATGGTTCAGACCCTCTTAGCCATTCAAACATCTTAACCATTAAGTACTTAATGGTTCAGACCCTTTTAATCATTCAGACATCTTAACCATTCAGCACTTTCTTACCCAACTAAACAGCCCTTAAATCTCAATCATAACATGACTATTTGTAGGGTTTGGAAGGGTGAGATATAGGCAAACCTTACTTCTATCCTTAGGAAAAAAATTGCTTCGAGAGAGACCCCGACTCATAAACAAACAGACATATAGACAAACATACAAACACAAACAAGCATAATCAAGCAACAGAAATATAAAAATTATTCCTATTTTCTAGGAAATATAGAATACCTTAATTTTCTTCTCCCACCAATCATCTGAACAATCCAATTTCCCTGTAGTTTGGTTCCATTGAAGACCATTCTTCAATGACTTCCAAAGATTATACTTCTTTCTCATTGCATCATACTTGCTCCTTAAAGCTGTCACACTTTTAAACTTATGGTCACTAATTTTTTCAAACTCTAACTGAAGATCAGGCCATTTAAATTGAGGATCTTGGCCATTGATGGAACGGTGTTTGTTTAAGATGTTACACATAGCCACAAGAGACTCATCTGTCCACTTAAAACTCTCCCTTTTACCATTTTCATCACTTCTAATCTACCAACAACACATATTAATCATACAAACAGTCAATCAAACCAATTTAACAAACAAACAAACAAACGTTTCAAAACCCTGAAAAGATGAGCAAATTGGTTGGTTTTATAGGGTGGTGTATATGTATATGTATATGTATATGTATACCGTGTCGCTGACATCTTTCTTTCTTTTCCGGCGGCCACGGACGACGGTGTTGGTTGCAGCGTTTAATTCCTCCGGTGACTGAAGAGGGAAATTAAGACCGGCTGTGGTTCCACGAATTTGAAAAGCTGCTTTGTCGTAAGCTTTAGCGGCTTCAATGGCGGAATCGAAGGTACCCAACCAAACGTTGCCGCCTTTTTTGGGATCTTTGATCTCAGAGACGAACTTTCCCCACTTTCTGCGTCGTACTCCTTTGTATTTTACTTCTTGTTTCTTGGAATTCAGTTCTTCAGGCGTACTGTCCATCGATTGCTTGCAAATTTGATTGAACCGATGAAACGGAATTAAGGGTTTACAGAAATGCAAAGGGGGTTTGGTTTTTGTTTTTGTTTTTGATTTGAGAGAGTGAAGAAAAGAGCCAAGACTGGCTGAATTTCTCGTTAACCGTAGGGTGGTGCATTTTTCCTACCATTTTTTATTTTTTTTGGACAAATTAATTGGATTATAACTGAAAATTGTTAAATGTTTTTTTAGTAAATTATATGTATGGTTCGTGTGGTTTGCTAGTATTCATTCTTGGTTCATTGGTTTCGTAAATTACTCAAACGGTTTCAAAATTTAAACATTTGTAACATAAATAGTCATTATGTGAAGATAATTCGGTCAAGTATGTTAGGGTAATTTAAGAGAACACATAAATTGCCTAAAAATATTAAAGTCTAAGACTCTTTTGATTCATTAATATTAATATCAAAAAGAAACTTACATGTCATTGAAACTTATACGAAAATTCATGAGTCAAACCTGTAGGTGTTTCATTTTGGTCTTCAAAGATTGAAAGAAGTAATCCATGTGATGTGTTTTAACATTACGAGGATTTAAGAAACACACATTTCCTGTAATTGAAATATGATTTAATAATAATAATAATAATAATAATAATAATAATAATAATAATAATAATAATAATAATAATATAATATAATAATAATAATAATAATAATAATAATAATAATAGTAATATTATGTTAGATGATAAATTAATGTTTTCTGTTCAACAATTCAAACCAGACAATTGTTTTTGATTGACGAGATCAAACATGAGCTTCTTCTTTAGTTAAATGTTAAATTTTGGTTAGAAAACTTAAGCGTAATTTTTTTTTCATCTTTTAGGATTTTTTTTATTGTTTTGTTTTATGATTTTTTTGTATTTATACTGGGTAAGTTTGTTTATTTGTTATTCTTAACATTTTTTATTGTTTTAGTTTTATGATTTTATGTGCGCGTTTAAGTGTGCTCATGTTTCTTATACCGAATTTTTAGACTAAGCACATCTTTCTATATTGTTATGGTTATGGGTTCGTGTTTCTTTGTAGGAACGGTTGCTTTTACGATAGGTTTGATTTATTGTTTTAAAATAGATTGACAATTGTTGTAATAGTTTTTTGTTTGCATTTTGATATCTTTGATCTTGTTACCGTCGTTGTAATCATATAGTCATATCTTTTAGAAGTATAACTCAATTTTTTTGTATAATTTTAATTGAATTAAATAGCATTGTATGACAAGAGTTTTATATAGTTTTTATTTTTGTACTATTACTACTTATATAACAGTAATAATAATTTAAAAATAATACTAACATAATATTAAAAATATTATAAAATTATTATTATGGTATAATATTAACATAAAATTATCATTATATTTAAAATATATTATTACTATTATAATAAAAACATTATAAATTTATTATTACAATAAAATATTGACAAAAAATTATTATTATAATATAGTATTAATAATATTATAATAATAATAATAAAAATATATTAACAATAATAATACTATAACATAATATTAATTATAATATTTATATAATAAAAATAATAATATTATTATTAAGGATAATATTATAACATTAGTATAATAAAAATATTATTTTCTAATTTTTAATTGTAGACGTTTAAGTTCGTAGTTCTTGAAGAGATTACGTCTAAGTGTTTAACATTTGGCCCCGTCTACCACCAATATTGTTCGCTTTGCTCACTCGAAGCTCACGGTTTTGCTTTTGGTTACTCGGGTGAAAGCTTCCCAGGAAGGTCACTCATCCTAGATTGCTGCAACCCGAGCACGCTTAAGTGTGGAGTTTTCATGTGCTTCACAGTTAGCTAAGCCCAAAACGCGCTGGTGATTTAAGAGGCGGGTTGTTTCTTATAAATCAAGAATCTCTCATGTGTTACGGCCAATGTGGGATTTGCCTAAAATGTTACAAAGTGCGCCTTATTTACTGTTTTGGCATCAGCTTTTTTTACGCCGTATGTCTCGTTTTACGGTTGTGCAATAATATTATAATAGCACTTATTTTTAGTTCATGTTACTTGAGAACGACGGTTGCTTTTGCAATAAAGTTCGATTTGGTGTTTTATGACAGATTGACAACCGTTGTGACTATTTTAGTTTTGTGTTTTGATAATCGTGATAATACCATCACCGTTATAATTGAATTTTATTATTAACATAACGATATGACTTGGCCTTTTTTTTCATATTGTGTGATGCAAATTTTAGACGACTTTATTTTTTTTACTATTATTTTTAAAATGTTTTGTGTTAAAGTTTTACGATGTAGTAACAAGTTTATGTTATCTGATATTTATTTTTAAAATCACTTTTTATCATGTAAAATAAGAGGTAACACCGCAACGCGCGTGAGGTAAGCCCTGGTTATTAGTTAAAACTCAAGTCCCTCTTATTGATTATTCGCAAACAAGTCCTTAGCAATCATCACTTCTACGTAAGTTCCTGCAATCTTTTTCGTTTGCAAATTGCAACCCCATTTGTCACCATCCTCATACACTGTCCTCCAACCATCGATCTCCCTCTCTACTTGACGATAAAGAATGTGGTTCGAACTGTCTACCGCCACCATCGTTGCTAATCCAATATCACTAACCTGATTGATTTAGAATTACACTAGTTGTTGTACCTCTATTGCACCTTGTCGGGTGCCAAGATGGAGCATGACCACCAGCACCAATACCATGCTAGTATAGGCACTATCCCAATTAGATCAGTGGTGGATGATGGTAACGTAAGAAGGAACCCCTCCCTGTTGATGTTTTTTCAAGTAAAATTAATGCTAAAAAATGAAATTAGTAATAGTAATAGTAATAGTAATACAGTAGTATTAGTGGTGGTCGGAGTGATGATGACGACAATAGCAACAACAATAGTACTAATACTAGTACTAGTATTAATAATAATAAATAATAAATGCATGTTTAACTTGTCTACATGTTAAAATGTATTATCAAAAACCAGATGTTATCAAATGTCTTCAAAGATAGAAAGTGGGAAATAATAAAAGTAGGCGTACTAAACTCTTAACAACAAACCATATACATGATATTCTATATCGATAATAGTAGATAGATTAAATAAATTGATATACTTTCTTCCAATAAATGAATAAAATTAGTAAATTTGGTCAAGATTTATGTTAGTGAAATTATATCTAGACAAAGAGTGTCGATATTGATAATATCATTTCACCACATTACTCTGGTGAAGCTTCATAAGGAAACTACAACTTGTATAAATTTAAATATGTCTTATCATCCGCAAATAAACAGACAAAGAGAAATAACTCTCCAAACCCTAAAAGACACGCTAAAAGCATGTGAAATTGTCTTTGAGAAAACTTGAGTAAGCATTCATACTAACAATTTCAAACACAAACATACATGACAAATTCTTATCCAAGTTTACAAAGACTTTAAATGCCTTGTTTAACTTATCCAAGTTTAGCAACACTTCAAAATCCTTTTTAAAATATTTCCTTTTGATTTCATAAGACACATTTGATACTTGCCTCTTTGGATTTGTCTTAAACTATATTTAAAGCAATTATTTCTTCTATGCAAGATCATGTACAAGACTTACTTAAAGAGCAAGAATTTTTTCAAATTCAAACTTAATACTGTAAATATTTTGAATTCAAATTCATATTCAAACATATAATTCAAATCTTTTGATTTTTTATTTGTAAATTTATTCTCTCTCGATTCACAATTTATGCGTTTAGCATTATTTTCACACCGTATGTGTGGTGTTTAAAGTATTATAAAAGGATGGTCACATGAAAGGAGATTATTCTCTCTGGATTCACAATTTATGCCTTTAGCATTGTTTTCACATTGTATGTGTACAAATTTTTTTAGTAAATAATAAAATATATAAACTTTAAAAATTGATAAAACTAATATTTAAAAATAGAAAACCAACAAAGGGTGCAAAGTCCTTTTACCCATTTTAGCAATAATATTCATGTATATTTGTCGCCACCTTATATATTGCTTCCTATAATTTTTAATGAAATATACACAAGAATAAAAATAATAATATTCACTTTGTATAAAAATTCTAGTATATAATAATAAGAGCAACCAGACTAAAACTTATTCTAGTTTCAATTCTAACTTTTAAAATTTGAAACACCATGCTTAAGTTATTATTTAGTATACATTATTAAAAGAGTTAAATGTCAAAATGGTCCCTGTGTTTATATTAAAAATTTCATTTTAATCCCTAAATAATTCTTGTTGCCATTTTAATCCTTGTGTTTAAATTTAGTTGTCAATATAGTCCTTTGTCTAAATTTTAGTTGCCATTTTAGGGACTATATTGGCAACTAAATTTCAAACGCAATGATTAAAATGGCAACAAAAATTTAGACGAAGGACTATATTGGTAACTAAATTCAAAGACAAGGATTAAAATAGCAACAAATTTTATTTAGGTACTAAAATGATATTTTTGATATAAACACATGGACTATTTTGACGTTTAACTCTTATTAAAATATATCCAAACATTCATGATCTAGATGTGAATGAGTCAAGAATAAATGTAGTAAACAGATCAACCTACAAACTCTAACACAAATACAACCATTTTACTAAATGTGTTTACAAATTTGATAAAAAAGAAAAATAAACTGGACACTTTTAGACTAGCTAGCCTTAAACCTACAAAAATTGTGTTATTGTGTTTGGTTTTGTTATATGAGAAACTAGCCTATAAACCCGTGTATTACACAGGTTGATTAATTAAAAAAATATAATTCACTAATATTAAATAATATCAAGTATTTAATAATTATAAACTTATATTTTAAGATAATATATAATTTAAATATTCTTATAGTTTATTAAATTTTAATAAATTAGTAATTCTTAGAATAAGAAGATTTATATTTTCTGATATTTAATTATATAAATTAATTAGTAAAGATTATTAACATTTATTATGAGAGAGAGGCAGGAAATAAGTTTTTAGATTGCATCAGAACGTGCCACTTGTCACCTAAAAATACTCCTTTATTATATTAGTTAGATTAGATTAGATTTACATATGTAACATCAATTAGGGGTGTTCACGGTTCGGTTCCAAACCGCGAAACCGCTCATCGGTTCGGTTTCACTGTTGCTTTTTCTTCCAAACATTTGGTCGGTCATTTTCAAAAGTTTAAAACCATAATAAACGGTTTGTTAACGGTTTTCATAAAAAACCGGACTGGACCGTATATGTGTGTGCACACTTGTATATATAAGTATATATATACGGATACACGCATGGATATATCGATATATACATATAAATGCATATATAGATGTTTATATACGTGTGTATGCACATATTGAGTTCTTGATTAATTCGCGATTAAAAAAGATACATATGGACATGTGTAAATAGGCCTTGTTGAACTATAAAGGTTTCGTTTGATTCGATTTTATTTTTAACGGTATTAAAATCCCAAACTGCAAAACCAAACTGGTACCAAACCGTTGACAACGGTTCGGTTTGGTCCGATTTTTATTTTGAACGGTTCGGTTTTGGTTTTCATTGTTCAAAAACCGTTGTTAACGGTTCGGTTACAGTTCCACTTAAAAACCGTAAAAACCGGACCGCGAACACCCCTAGCATCAACCATAATCTTGGGTTCAAGTTTAAAGACTAAAAAATACATATTGTAAATAATTAGCAGTCCAAGAAACAGTTAAAATCCAAAGTCACCAAATGCAAAATAAGGTGAGAACTACAATGAGTCATACAGAACATAAAACAAATTATTACAAAGAAACTTTAGTTACCAAGAGTCTGCTTATACTGCAGCCAAGCCAGCCTACCAACATTACCAGGCAAACTCAAAAAAATCTCTCTTTTCACATCATCTTCACACAAACTGACTGCAAAACACCACAACTCACTACATGATGCCATTAATCCTTCCTCAACCATGCGATTAATCACACTTATAGACGCGCTAATGCTAAAATCACCAACGTCATTAACGTTAGCATTTGTCATCTTGAAAGGGCGTTGTTGTGTAGGAGTCGTTTTACGTTTCATTTGAACAGATGTAGGCTTTATACTCGTTTCAACAACCTTCCGACACTGGTTACATCTGTCACCTCGGTTTGGTACTAAAACATCTTCTTGACTCGTCTCGTTTATATGAGATGATAAACACGCGGGCTCTTCAGTTTCCTTATTTACCAACTGAGAATCGCCTTTTGTGTGTTCTGAAGAAACATCTACAGATACATCTACTTGATCATCACATTCATCCTCAATATTCACATCATGTAGCTGACCTGAAGTACTTGGAACCATACAAGAATCTACCCCTACATTCTCAAATAACTGATTCCATGCCTCCTGCAACTCTTTAGACGGTTGTTTTTTCCGAATTCTTTTAAAATCAGGGTTTTCCTGCATGATAAACAGTTACGTTTCAAACATAATATAAAAAAGTTATAAATTTTTAACGAATTCAACGATTTTACCTTAATTTTCTTTTCCCACCAATCATTTGAGCAGTCCAGTTTCCCTGTACTACTAGTAAGTAGACCAATTTCACCATTTATCAATGACTTCAAAAGATTATAATGTTTCCTCATTGCAGCATACTTGTTCTTTAAGGCTTTTACATTATTAAATTTGTGGTGACTGATTTTTTCAAACTCCAACTGAAGATCAGTCCATTTAAATGGAGAATTTCGACCGTATGTTGCAATGTATTTGTTTATGATATCACACATAGTCAAAAGAGATTGGTCTGTCCATTTAAATTTATCTTTCTTATCATCAACATCACCATCATGATTGTCGTTGTCGTTGTCATCGTTACGAAGTCGAATCTACCAACAACAAACACTTACTCTTAATCCTTTTAAGATTCTTTATCACTAAGAATATACTTGACCGAATGTGAAATTGGCTTGAACCCGTTTTGACTCATATTTGTTTAAAAAGATGCACTTGAGGCGTGAGGGACATGAGGCGATCAAGAAAAGCGCCTCAGGTTTTTCTGGTCAACATTCGTCGAATTAAGATTTGTAGGAGAATGATATGTAAAAACAACTAAAGGGATGCAACAAAAATGAAAAGTATGTTTTGTGAAAAGGTCGATATGCAAAACAAATGAGAGATTGATACGTGTCTTCTTCTTCTTCTTCTTATACTACTTGGAGTCTTAACCCGCTCAAAGGGTTTTCTTGATCCCCTCGAATAGGATCGTATCGAATATTCAAATTCCAGTCGTAAATAAAGCTTATTTAGTTGCATATTGAGAACGGCTTTTGAGACCTATGCTATCTGATAGTTCTAATAAGATTTGTCACTGTCTACTTGTTTAGATGGATGATTATTTTACTCCAAAATTTCGTGTGTGCAATTGGCTTCTTTTCATGCTGATTTGTTAGGATTCATAAAGAAATCAGGTTGATTATCTCATTTGTTGATAATATTTAGTGTTCATTAGCTGATTTGATTTCTTAGTATTAATAAATTTAGGAGTAAATTACTAATTGTGTTCTTTAAAAATGTATCAATTTGCTGGTTTCGTCTTTTAAATTCAAAAATTACTAGGGGTGTCCCTATTTTGAAAATTTTGCACTGATTTTGTCCTTTGTCACTAACCTCGTTAAGTTATTCCGTTAAAAATCCCATGCCCCATACACATGAGGGGTAAAATCGTCAAATCATACCATTCTTCTTCAAAAGCTAGGGTTTTCAAATCATACCCATGTCGCCACCGCAACCCATCACCACAACTATCACCACCATTATTTGAAAACCGGAATCTGCAAGCTCATCGAAGCTTGAGATCGAATCTACAACCCATCACCACAACTATCACCGAACCATGATTTGCCTCCAGTCTTTGTTGTCACTCGGTGCGGAAGTCGGTTGGCGGGTAAGGTAGGGTGTCCGGTCGATCGGTTTCAACTTAGTTTGTAGATGTTGCAGGTACGGTTTTTAGCCGTTGTGGTCCATCGGAGATGCGTGTTAGGTCGATCGGAGGTCGGTCGAGGTTCGTTCGGGGTTTGTAGCAAGGTTTTATGTCTTTTCCGGCGGGATGTGGGTTCGGTGCCCCTAGGTTTCCGATTTGGTATTACAACGAGGTTTGTTTAGGTGGTTTCCGGCCGGCCACGAGGTCAGGATGTCTGGTCCAAGCCTGAGAGAGAGTGAGGGGGGGGGGGGGACAGAGAGGGGGAGAAGAGAGGAGGTCGAGTTAACCTGGTGGTGGATGACCGGCCGGAACCAGAAGAGAGAGAGGGTGGGAAAGAGAGGGGGAGAAGAAGGGTATGATTTGACAATCTTATCCCTCATGTGTATGGGGCATGGGACTTTTAACAGAATAACTTAACGGAGTTAGTGACAAAGGACAAATCAGTGCAAAATTTTCAAAGTAGGGACACCCCTAGTAATTTTTGAATTTAAAGGACGAAAACAGCAAATTGCTACATTTTTAAAGGACACAATCAGTAATTTACTCTAAATTTAGAAAAGTAAACACTATGAGAGGTTTTGGATTCGAATCTATGTTACGGTTGAAATAGCTGTCACCAAAAAATATATTTAGATTAGTTTAATTAAATTCAATAGTTATTAGTTTAGTTGTTACCATATTAAATAGAAATAAAAGAAGGATTATTTACATTCATATCCTGTCAACAACTCCAATTACATATCTATCCAAGATAAAATTTAACTTACATATATCTCCTTCTTTCATAATTTTCTTTCTTTTACATAACGCAAAATGCATAATTAAAAGATTTAGGTAAAAAAATATATGTAGTTTAAAGGGTTATATTAATTTCCCAAAAAAAATGTGAATCATAACACAAATCATTCAAGTGAGTAGTGTTTTCATTACCAACGGTGACTCACGGCTGGGAGATATCGCAACACCAGAACCCTGCTCCGTGACAGTGAATGGCCTCCAAAAAAACAAAGGTTTATTAATTTTTTTTTAAAGAAAATAAATGGGAATTTATTTCATTAAATAAAAAAAGAAAAAGAAATATAAACATTAAAAAATGACTTAAACATACCCTACACCGTCAATGGCGTTATTGGGACAGCTTTCATCTCCGTCATCCTCTCCTTTAACCGTCTTACTACCATCCATTGTTATTTCCGGTCCGCCATCATTTTCAATTTGAGTTGCAGCGTTCGATTGAGCCGCCGGAGGTCCAATCTCCAGAGGGAAATTAAGACTCGCTCTACGCCCACGTATTTCAAAAGCCGCTTTATCGTAAGCTTTTGCAGCCTCAATTGCAGAATTGAAGGTACCCAGCCAAACTCTAGCACCGATTTTCGGATCTCGGATCTCGGCGGCGTAAGTTCCCCACGGCCGCCGGCGTACTCCTCTGTACTGTTCCTTTACCTCCACCGACTTTGTTTTGTTCAAATCGAGCTCCGATTTTGGTGTGGTATCCATCAATTGTGATTGGCGGTGCAAAATGGAAAGAATGAAGAGTCGGTCAACAAAGGGGGTTTTTGTTTAGTGAAGAGATTTATTTGTAGCTTTGTAGGCTGGGCTGAATATGTGCAAATATGTCGCGATTTTTTTTCGATGATGAGCTTACCATTGTTGACTTTCATGTGTAGATTGGTACGGGTGTCTAAAAAGTTGGTTTATTTGGACGCTAATCAACTTTCGGGTATTCTGTATTTGGCCCCTAATAGCTAAAGGATGTCTGAGTTGTCCACTAGTCCAGACGGACGGAGTCTCTAGCTCACCAGCCACCAATTACCAGAAAAAGCCAGACCTAAGCACCTGCCAAAAGGCACGACGGTGTAAGACTAGTAAAACTGGGTGGGATAAAGGATTGTACTCATTACCTGGGTCTTCTGTCACTTTTTCAATATCTTTATTTTACTACTAAGACAAGATATCATTGGGTAAAAAAAGTTGGTTTTTGATGATTTTTCTCATGATATATTGATCATTGTTACTTGTTTAAAATTATTATATTAACATAGTTTTTAAATTATCCATCTTGACTTATGTTGTTACTCATGTCAATTCATTATATGTTATAAGTTTACCCATTTCAATCCACAATACAATAATTATTTACCCAAATCTACCGATTTAACTTGTTATGTGAGACATCCAGTACCTGATCGTCCGGCAAATCCGTATGGTACGTGTACTTTCACATTTATTGTGTGTAAATACATTATATGAACAGTGTTTGTGATAACAGAATTCAAAATACAAGAAACAGTTGTACGTATTTATGTGAAAACTTAAATACCGTAAGTACAGCAATTCACGATAAACAATAGTTGTATGTGTTTAGGTGAAAACCTAAATACAATTAATACAACGACTCAAGAATGACAATAGTGTTCGAGTAAATAACAAGAACATGTCGGTTGCGATCTGATATCCATAGATGACAGGAATCAGATGGCCGATAAACCAGTACGAAAACAATGTGAAAACAGGACGTTAGTTGAGTCCGTCAGTGAGGAAATACAATTCAAAACATAATTGCAGTGTTGTTTCAAAATAGTGAACTGACAGTGTGCTTGCGTGGGTGACGATTCACACAAACATATCTATGAGTTTAACATTCTTAAACCATGACTGAAAAGTAGAAAAAAAAAGTCAGAAAGCCAAACCAACGTCGTGTTTGTTCGGGTGACGATTCGAACGAATACGCGCGAAGGTGACGCGTTCTGACGAAACGAAAACAGAAACGATACGAACGAGAATAATTTAAGAAAATCCAATATTTTACGTTTTACAATTTTGAAACTTATCAAGAAGTAATTAAAGAAACTATTTTATTTAAAATACGTAAAATTCGTGCAAAAACCCGGAAACGCAACGGAGAGGAAAAACGAGCAACCGAAACGAACCCGAACACCCTGGGGTATAAAAAGACTAAATGAGAAGCATTCTTCTCATTTCTCTCTCTCTCTAAACACATACACCCGTTTTTTCTCTCTCTAGAAAAACAAGCTTCAAATCCTCCTATCTTGGTCATTTCTTGGAGAAATCTTGTACTCTTGGTGTCCACACGTAGCTAGCAACCTCCTCTACAAGGAAGTAAAATCGATCTGAAGTTTTGCCCACTGAAAATTGAGGTAAAAATCAAAAGAAACCCACGAAAATTAGGGTTTTCTAGATCTTAGTCGGCACACACACTTAACCGGCTAACCCTCTCTTTACCTTGCACCACACGTCCACGAGGAGTCCTTTTCGAATAACACAGTCATGGAAACCGACCTACAACTGGAGAGGCTTGATGGTGGTGGGCTGAACCGCTGCTGGTTCGAGGGAGGCTGGTCTGGCCGAACCTTTGACCAGCCGAACCTTGAGTTCGTGAGCCAAATAGCGGCGAACCTGTGTTGAGTTGGGCAAGAGGCGAACCCAACCTGACCTAGCCGAACCTAGCATGCCACACCATCATCACCGAACCTTCAAACCTAGCATTGCTGAACCTGTACCCCTGAACAGTCGCCGAACCTGCACCAAGGTCACGAACCATGCATGCATGACACGAACCTATCTACTCGGCCGAAACTAAGTGATAATTAGGTCAAGTGTAACAAGAGTAACATATCGTGTAAAAGTTTTGGAATTTCAAGGAGAAGCTAAGGGAAGTGAAACATGAAATCAACAACACTAAGTGTTAAGCGTAACTTAAAATGACAAGTGTTGGTAAAACCTATGACAAGTAAACAAGGGCCGAATGATGACCATGACACACGGGTGTTAGCCAATTTAGGGCTAACACATACACGCGCACAAATCCCTACGACTTATACTTATGAATTACAACCACATGAAATCAATACAGGATCGTGAATACACAACAAGTACAATCAAGAGCGCGTGCACTTCTTGTTTAAGCTAAGTCAACCACTTCAATAGCAAGGTGAGTTCATATGCCCCGTTTCTAATCTTAACTGATTTTAAACTCTCGGGGCTGAGAAAACATGCTTAACTTTTATTTACTTAAAAGTTTTATGTTTAACATAATGTTTATGCTTTGATTTAGATAATATTGCTTGACTTATTATCGTTTATCATTGTATGCATGCTTGTATGATCATGATATGACAGAAACAACTAAGATGAATATAATAATATAATTTCATAAATCATCAACACAATAGAATAATACAGTTGTAAGATTCTATCTTATAACATTAAATTATTCTTACTAGAACAAACCTTGAGATTATCACAGGTGAACAAGATGACAAGAACAACAACAAACAGTATCCACCACCTGAGTCAACTAAGTGTTGTAAGAATGGTTCCTACAACACTGTAGTGGCAACATGGTGACTATATGGAACAACTAAAATGATAAACATGATAACGTACCTTCATGATAACAACATCATTCACACAACAACTAATATTGTTTAATAAGACTAGATCTTATATAACTTTATTAGCAACAATGAGAACACACAACTTTGAGAACAAATAACATTGATGAACACAATACAATTGATTGCTATTGAACTGTCTGTATTATATCATTTCAATCATGTGCCATATATTCAAGTTTCATTGTAAGTCCCTTCTCAGAATCGTTTACCAATTAATTTAGTGGGATCTAAACCGACGATAGCATAGTGGTACCATAGGTTTGACAAACCTCCGGCAAGTAGGTCGGTATGTTAAGCGTAACATTAATTGGCCGGTAACGTATGACCGGTAACAGGGCGACGATCAGTCAGGTTTGGTAAACGACACATGGTGATATCATTCGACAGTGATATTGTAATTAATCCATCGCTTCTTGTTGACTAGTAGACTGAGGAATTTATTTTCTCTCATGTCATATTGCTAGTAACAGTTCGATGAGGACTATGGTAATACAAAGTGGTAGAGGTAAATCAGATGCATTGTAAGCTGATTACGTGAGGATTGCAATGGATTCCTTTTAGGCTCTATGCACTTCAAGTTGAGAACAAATATCAATTGGTTAATTAACACTCTTACTTTTAAAAGTGATTAACAGTTAACCCCACAAGTAATAGAATAATAACAAGGATCAGATTAACATAATCTAATTTCCTTAACATATTGAGGGTTATCAATACTTCGGTTTGATAACTGAACCTCTTTTATTATATTATTCTACATATGAAACATTGGGTAATGAACACAAATGGACAGGTGAAATGAAAATGGATATCTATAGTTGTATTGCAAGTAGTGTGGAGTTCAATTAGTTATGTGGTGGGATGTTGGCTGGGGCTTTTTCCTCTACATATGCCCTATATATAAGCATAGCTATTAGGATGAGATACTACTTGTGAGTATAACTATGGAGAGGCCATTGGGTGAACAGGTGAATCAAACAACTTACAAGTAACAATGTATGCTAATGTGATTGTGTATGTGAATAATACAAGGTTTTCAATTATCAAACTTATGAACTCACCAACCTAGTGTTAACTTTGTTTAAATGTGTCACACCCCGGCTCTCGGCGACCCGGGCGCTGCGACCCGATTGGTTTCATGGATAATACAGTCTCGGTCAGAGTTTATTACTCTTTCTCATATGTTTTAAGCGGAAGCGTTATTTAAAGAATTCATATTTTACGCAACGAAAATCGTTGGTTTTCAAATTTCATTATTAATTCACATGCATGGATGTGAAAACCATATTTTTCATGATTTCTAAATAGTTCATACGCATGGGTATGAAAACCATATTTCATCGTTTGTAAATAATTTTCAAAATAACTTTTCAGGATTTTATAAAATTTCATACGCATAGGTATGAACACCATCATTTAATATGATTGTAAACCGGATTTTCACAAATACACAATTTCAATTCATTTTATAATATCCGGTTTATACATGACTTGGAGACATAGCTCCAATAGCTCCATGGTCTTACCACAAGATCCTATTCAAGACATCATAGGCCAAGAATCTCTAATCTCGCTTCTCTTTTACGTTTCATTATAACCTGAAAAGTTTTTGAAAATAAAACGTCAACATAATGTTGGTGAATACAAATAACAGACTTGATATGTAAGCATAGCATGTTCGGTCCTTTAACCATAATTATTAATGGCAATACTACACATTTAGCAGGTTATTTCACTAATCGATACAACCACTGCATACCTTGGCTTGTACTGTCACTGGTTAGAAACAACAGCGAACTGCGTCTTACAATTGTTCCCTCCAGCCGACAGCCCGTCACTGGTTAGGTTGCCTGCGGAGTGCGTCTTACATAATACATATAACCTTCCAGCCCACGTTACCAGCCACGTATGGGAATTTCACCCATAACGGATACAATTTGCAAATCGTACGTATACTAACGGCCTAAATGCTGGTCTAATAGTATCCCTTTATGCGTCAAAGTTTAAACATACATTGCTCAAAAAAATCATATATAAATTTAAAAAAAGTTAAATGTATTCACCTGGATTTTTGATTGGCTGGATGACAGCTTATAACTTCTTAATATAAATTTAGGCAATGTTTCTGCTTAATCTATTCTTATAATTATTCTGCAAAGAAGATTTATTTATTCATTTATTTGTTGTTGTTATTATTATTATTTATTTATTTACTTTTAAGTAAAATAAAATTTTTAATATGTACATAGGGTCGAAGCTTAACCCTAACCCTATATGTTAATATTATATTAAATTCTTAAATTTATAATTTTAACTAATAAATTAGATAATATACCTAAACAAATCGACTCCTTAATCTTGGCCTGGTGTTTTGATCAGCACCTCCTAGCATCCAAATCTTCTAATTTCTTTCTCAATGTGTGTGTGTATATATTGTGTATGTACGTATGTGCTTCTTAAATGAAAATAAAGGAAGTATTTACAGGCAATTCATACTTCCTGGAATGATAGATGTATGTTTGATACGTGTGTGTTAATTGAAATAGTGAATCATCGATAACTTAATTTGAAATATAAAGTGATGCCACGTACAGACATTCCCATATGCTTTTGTAGTAAGGTCGGTGAAGACAATTCTGACAAACAGAGCGCTGTTAAAGGTATATAGTTTGGAGCGATGTATATAGTTTGGAGCGCTGTTAAAGGTCGGGGCGCTTAATGTTTTATTATTTTATTATTATAATTAATTTACCTCAAATTTCGTTTTTCTCTTATAACTTTTAAAATATGATGTTTTATAAAATTCTAAAAATACTGCAGGGATCGGCTTATTTTTCTCTACGTTTCGACCAAAGTTTCGTTAAAAACGGAGAAAGTTTAATTATAATATATTTTATTAATTTTGAGCGGTCTCCTATAACATTAACTGACCGAATAAGTGTGTCAAAAATTTTTAATAATCATTTTACTCTACTAGTATATAAGTGTCACATATGCGTATATAATAACTATATATTTAAAATAATAATATTGAACCACATATTTTATAAAAATAAATATGCATGTGTTACAAAATGCATGTTTTATCAGGTGACGAATAGGTGTAGTTGCCTACGTTCAAGAACTAAGCTAGTGGACTTTTAGAAGACCTAGCTTCATTTTGTGATGCATACTTTTGGATGGCAAAACAATGAATCATCTTTTGTATATCTTGTACAGATGCAAGATATAGACTCACTGATTCTTTTGATTAGATTTACTTCGTTAAATTATGAGGAAACAATGTAATTTAACTTTGTAATTCTATTTCATTGTCATGTTAGCATTTCTTATTTATTTATCATGTGCTATGTAAACAATCTGATCATTTCGATTATCACAACGATATCACGCCTCGGGAACCTTCCGCCCAGCGGGAAAGTCGATCCAACCCGCCGGCTCGGGGTGTGACATTATGGGTTAAGATTAACATGTATAAATATATATAAAAAATTAATAAAACAAACAAAAAAGATGTATTCAGTAAAATTACACATATAACAGAACTATCGCTAACAAGTTAAAAAAAATTGAGAGAAATATTTTCTCTATACCATGAAGTAAAACGCTTCTCCAAGTCATTCAATCGGCTCTAAAATCTGTTTTTAACTTTTTTGTATGTATATTATTGTAAGCCTACTTAAAAAAAAAAAAAACTAAACTCAAAGAAACAATCATACAAAGGCTAAGGTAATATATATATATATATATATATATATATATATATATATATATATATATATATAGGGAAGGGTATAAAAAATAACCCTCTTTTTTTGCTACAACTACATAACCCATTTCAACCAATCATAAGCTTACACATATGCATTTCATTAAAATATTAAAAATGGCATCATAGTCATTTTACCCCTTATAAGTTTCCCCCCACTCTTTTTTAAACATTAATAACTTTTTTATAATATATTATTTTTTAAAAAAAATTGCACCATTATATTCGTCTCATTTTTCTCTTTAATTCCGTTATAGTCTCGACTAATTTTTTTTACCTTTCTTAGATGCCATATATTTACATCATTGTAACGAGCTTAAATATAACAAATTTATTTGAAATTTTTTTAAAAATGATAAATTACAGTGATGTAAGTTACATTGACGTAATTTATCGTGATGTAATTTACATTGACGTAAAATTCGGTTTCGGTTTTTTTTTCGGTGAATTTGGTTTAAATTACAGTGATGTAATTTAAACATTAATAACTTTTTTATAATATATTATTTTTTTTAAAAAATTGCACCATTATATTCGTCTCATTTTTCTCTTTAATTCCGTTATAGTCTCGACTAATTTTTTTTACCTTTTTTAGATGCCATATATTTACATCATTGTAACGAGCTTAAATATAACAAATTTATTTGAAATTTTTTTAAAAATGATAAATTACAGTGATGTAAGTTACATTGACGTAATTTATCGTGATGCAATTTACATTGACGTAAAATTCGGTTTCGGTTTTTTTCGGTGAATTTGGTTTAAATTACAGTGATGTAATTTACATTGACAACAAATTAGTTTAAATTTTTTTCGAACAATGAAAAATTACATCACTATAATTATCATTGTGAGAGAAAAAAATCAAAATAATGTGTTCTATTTCATCACTGTAATTTATCATTATAATTATCATTGTTAAAGAAAAAAAATTAAATAATGTGTTACGTCACCGTTAATTATGTCATTGTAAATTACTTCATTTTGTGTTACATTACTTCATTTTGTGTTACATTACTGTAATATACCATTGCTATAATTTTTTTTAATTAATTTGCTATCTTTAAGTTCGTTACAATGATGTAAATATATGACATAAAAAAAAAAAAAAACTAGTCAAGATTATAACGAAATTAAAGAGAAAAATGAGACGAGTATAATGGTGCAATTTTTTTTTAAAAATAATATACTATTAAAAAGTTATGAATGTTTAAAAAAAAGGGGGTAAACTTTACTTAAATAACAAATGTCTTAAATACCCTTTATATTAAAAAAAAAGAAAAAAAAGGAATCTGACACGTGTCACGATCCTACACACTTTCCTTTTTCAAGCAACCATTGGATGATGGTTAATGGGTTGTAACAAAAGATGAGGGTTATCAAAAATTCCATGCCCTATATATATATATATATATATATATATGAAAAATTAAGTCCCTATAACAAATCTAAGTCAAGTTTATACAAAAGTTAGATAACCTTAATTCAACTGCTTTAAGAACTTTTTATTCCTGTCATATTCTTATATATGCAAGTCTAACAAATACTCCTAATCCACTTGTTCCGTGTTAGTTTGGGGCTACATTTGCTTATCCTTGATCCTTCCTTCACTTGTGAGAGCTTTCGTAGTTCTTAATATATCCGTCGTATGGTAATAAATTGTTATATATATATATTACTTTCGAATTAAAACATCCACATTTCCCATTCAGTTTGTTCATGTGTGAAACTTTAGAAATATTACACATGGGAATGAACAGAACAAAAGTATGTCAATTGTTATGTAAGTCTTTCACAGTGATTTTGATTGTCCAAAAGCAAATAAGGGTTAGTACAAGGGTGTTATGTGGGTTTAGATGACTCTTGGTGTGATAACTTGTAGCTATCTTTAGGGTGCTAGTTACCTTTCTAACAAGCTGACCGGAATAGCGCCTCTCGCTTCTGGTCCCGCTTGTAGCCTGATCGGGACTTCTTTCTCTCTTACTTGAATGCCAACCAACTTTTCTGACTCTGGTTAGTAGTTCTATACTTTCACGGATTCTAAAGAGTTTTTATGTGTTGTTTGGAGCTTGCACAATGTTTTTCAGGATAACATTTTTGAGAGAGTTTGAAAAGTTTAGGAACAGTGTAATACACTAATACTCAATATTAATTATTTTATGTTTTATTTGACATTATTTTTCTATTACTTTGTGTAATTTTATTTTACAATTTTAGTTGTATACTTATTAAAAAAAACAACAAGCATACATAGTAAAAATCTCACTTATAATAGGATCTGGAGGGAAGGATAGAGAAAAACCTTACCCCTATACCAGTTGGGATATAGAGGCTGCTCCGAAGTAGTCCTCGGCTCAAAGTTATCGTTTGAGGTTTATCATCCCACGTTTTGAACGATTATTTTCACAAAATAAGTAAAAAAATATTAAAATTAATGCAATTCTACTTTTGTTCTTAAGGACCCACACATATATACATTATAAACGTGCACCGTAAATGAGACGTTGCATACTTATTAAAGTTATTTCAAATAATATGTTTGTATGTTTGTTTACTTAAAATTGCTAATATATTTTTATATATTTATATAGGTGATATATTTCTGATTGTATAAAAACTACATGTCAAGTACTAAAATAGAAAAATCAATATCATAATAAAGGGTTTTTTCCAAGTTGGTGTTGACACCAAAACTTATTTACTAGCTAGCTTGAAAAATAATTACCAAGTATATATTCTTGCATTATTTTTCAAGAGAGTAAATAACTTTTAGACTAGTTTTATAATTAATTTTCCAGGTACTCCAAACCTTGGCAAACTGGCTAATCAAATCAAGTAGTTATATTCTTAGTTAATTCAAAACAATACGATAGAAGAATAATTTTGGTTATTTTAATGTTTTGGCATCCTAATTAATGAGAAATGACATGTTAAGGTAGTTAGCTTAATCAATAGTTCCCAGTCAAGTAAGCATCTTTATATAATTGGATAATTATTGGTTATAACCTAGTGATTACCCACTTGATTTTTCTTTAAGAAGTATCAGGTTAGACTTCATGTTCAGAAATTGAGGCAAAGCCAACAGGTTTAACCAATTGTAAGATTCCTTCTTGGTAAGCTTAGGCGTATGCCCAAAGTGTAAAATACGATGTGACGATTTAAATCTCTAATAAAAAAACATTTCAACTGTTGATTTGTTAATTTGTTGTTTACAGCCTAGTAGTATATTGATGGTGTGATAAGATTCAGGAACTAAATGGTATTGGATTCGAATCTCACTAGGGGTTTTCTTTAAGTATTAAGTTTCCTCTAAAACTAGTGACTTAGTGGTAGATATGTTCGGATGGTACTGCTGGTGGTACGATAATAGTCCAGTGATCCGTCAGTGATCATAAAATTTAGCCGTTCATTAAAAAAACACATAAAAATAACATCAATAGGTGCACAAAATTATGCATCGTTGATTCTCATTGTCGTTCGCTTCTCAACCACCATGTTCTGCACGGATTCCACCTCTCTCGATCGCTTGCGGCAGTTTCCGACATCGTTTTCCGACAAGTTTTTCCCAATTTCCAGAGGAAAGTTTAGGATTGCTTTCCTCCCACGCATGCTAAACGCAGCTCTGTCGTAAGCCTTTGCAGCTTCAACAGCAGTGTCAAATGTTCCCAACCAAACTCTACATCCTCGTTGTTTTGGATCTCGGATCTCCGCCGCGTATTTTCCCCATGGCCGCCTCCGTATCCCTCTGTAACGTCTATCTTCTGGACCGTCCTGCGTGGACGGTTTTGGTGAGTCTGATATCGGTACCAGTTCTGATATCGACAGAACTGGTGCTGGTAACTGGATTGATTTAGGGATGGATTCGGTTTCTGCAAAAGTAACCGAATCATAAGCCCTGTCGACTTCATTAGTGTTAAAAAAGTTAGAAACCGAATCAAAGAGCGAGTGATCAGAGCTGGAAAGATCAGTCTGTGTGCCCGAAACTTCGTTTTTCGACCACTCTAGAGAGTCGAAACCGGTTATGAAAGAATCGGTTTGATCATCCAGACAAAAAGGTGGGATTTTGATTTCGTCGAAAAGATGGTGTTTGATGAAATCTAATGTGGAGAATTCATCATTCATATTCATCTCCATTGTAGAATAAATTTTGGAGCTGAATTTTGATGATGATGATGAGGATGAGGTTAGGGATGATAGAAACAGAGAGATGTTGGTTGCATTTTGGGACAAGAGAACGTTATGTACATTTAATGGGAGAAAATGAGAATGCCAGATGTAAATTAACTACTAAAAATTAATGTACAAAAATAGTCCCTAAATTATTTCAGTTTTGTATGTTAGGTCCCTGTTAGAAAGCCTTCTTCTTCCTTCTAAGTTTTTAGTTACGACTCTCGTCCTCTTGATAGTGTATAAGATCAAATCCAGTCCTAGCCACCGTCGTCAAAACAACCAACCGCTAAATTGAAACCTTGTTGACAAGGGCGTACCGTTTGCAGGTAGAGGGTTCGACCGACCCTCGTGAACTTTTGATTTTAATGTTATATACACTCCTAAGAAATTTTGTTCCCGACCATCATAAAAAGTTGACGAAGCAAAAAACCTAATTTAAAATTATTATAAAGTCAAAAATAATACTAAAATAACGCAATATGTATTACCTGTGATGAAATCCAATTAGTAATTAATAATTTAACTAAATACCTAATCGGTCATAAAAAAAGTAATAAGACCAATTTTTATATTTAGTGATTGAATTTGATGTTCATAATTCATGTTCGGTTCCCTCCTAAAAATATATTGGAGCAATAACTTACTAAAATACATCGTTGTTCTTCACATCGCAATAACCTCAGTATTTAAATTGAGTGATTATTGTATAATTTCAAAAGTTGAAACTTATTATCATGATGAGAAACTTAGTTGCTTCGTGTATAATTTGTATATTTAGGTAATAAGAAACAATCTTTCAAATGAAATTTTAACCGTCACCTTCTTTTAATCTTTAATTTATTGATTTAAATAATATTATTTCGAATCATGTCGAGATAAAATCAATTTTATCATATCATCATAATTAATGAGATGATAATTTGGCATGGTTTTATTCTGCATTTGTGATCTAATTTAGGCTTATCATTTTTTTGGGTGATCCGACCCAATTCCATACGAATTTGTCAAAAAAATAAAATATTTAATGACAAATAACTACCATAAAAAAATTCATAACACCCATTTAAATTTTTTCTAGGATCGCCAATGATTGTTGACGTCACAACCACAACATGAAGACCGTCATTCTCATCTTATCATCAACCAATGTTGTCACCAACTCTTGATACGGTTCATGGAAACATCTTTCTTGTCATTGTCGATATCGCTACTATTGTTTTTACCACCGATAGGGTTCATGGAAACATGTCTTGATTTAACATTATAATGATATTATGATAACATGAACTCCACTAATTAAAGTATGCAACTAACAAAGTTTCATGTATAACATGCTTTAGAAAAGTAAGAGGAGCTAATACATAGGTTGGCAAATTGTTGAGGGTGAATTTTGTAAATTCATTTTTTAATTCATCAAATTTGACGTGCTATATATAAACAAACATGTGATGAAAAAAATTAATATATTAAATATTGATTCATTTGTACATGAATAATAATTGTGATTTTGGATTTTATGATAATGTAATTAGTTGGATGCTGCCTTTTGATTAATAAATCAATTTTTGCGCTTTTTTAAGATGCATTATTCCTGGTTCATGTAAAAAGAGAAAAATATATGAAACTATTATTAATATATGAAACATCTATACTAATAAATAAAAAATAAAAAATAATAGGTCTCGTGTCTTATTCTTAAACTTATTTTTATGTCTCGTATTGATTTTGATAACACTTATTGTTGTCTCATGCTTTCTCATTATTTTTTCTTGTTCAATCGTTTATTAAATAATAATATTAAAAGAATATAGTTTTAATATTCACTAAAAAATAATTATAAAAATTTATTATGTACATAAGTTTTTCCTTAAGGGTTTTCTAACATGTTTAGCAAATAAAGAAGAACAAAATAAATAAATAAATAACTAACACCAAATTGATTTCGAATTTAGTTATAGTACACGATTCTAGATTGTTTACATGTGTCTTTCTTTTTCTTCTTTTTTTTTTTCAATAAAACAATTTTAGTAGTTGTGTTTTATGTTTTAGTATTGTGTAACATGTCTTCTTTATTGTGTTTCATGTTATAACTTATTTTGTGTAATTTTGTCATTTATTTTATACATTTAATAAATTTGTTATTATTAATTTTTATGTTTACATATAAGAAATATACAAATGTGTTTTTCATTATTGTGTTTTTTTAGAACTTATCATTTTAGAAGACACACATGTAAGATTATTGTGTTACATGTATCTAAATTTTTTGGTGTCCAAACGTTCTTTAGTATCTTGCTAGCTCATTTTGGTTGATAATGAAAATTGCCATTCAAAAAAAATGTATCTTAATTTTTTCAAAGTGGACATTTCGGTCATTGTGTTTTGCATTTAGATCATTATGTAATTATGTTTTATGTTCAAAGTATTATATAATACGTATTCATTATTGTGTTTTATATTTTGGCTCATTACATTTTTTTTTGTGTATTAAATTAATTTGTTATTTAATTTTTATGTTTGCCATATTAAAGTACACAATTGTTTTATTTCACTTTTGTTTTTCATAACTCATCATCATAGGAAAAAAAAACATATTTCAAATAATTGTGATATGTAATTTTCATTGTGATCATTGGGCTTATAGCCTAGTGGTACTCCTTGACTACCAACAATGGGAGGTTTTGGGTTTGAGTCCCGCCTGGAGCAAAAAATGTTCTGGATGAGCTAGGGGGTTTTCTCTGTATGAGTTTCCTCCTAGATGGTGTGGCGGTTCCTCGATTCAGCACTCGCCAACACCTGGCTTTAAATGTTTCAGGGGGTTGGTAGCGGTTTGTGGTCGCAGCGCGTGAGTTGTTGGGTCCGAGGACTTGTCATTAATTATTTGAAGTTAAATGTTTCTAAGCTGATGTAACCTACAACAAAAAAGATGAAAATCAAAATACTGAAATACATGTATGAACATTAAGGTGGTGTTTGTTTTTAAGAGGTAAGATGTTTCTAGTCTGTGGACCACATCTGCAGACATCTGTGAGAGAAGAGATGAACCAAATGTATGCAGTTTGCAAGAAGAAGAGTGTTAGTTTTTTTAACGTCTGTTGACTTTTAAAATAAATTGGAAGTGGTGTACGGTGGGGGGTGGCCGACGGTGGTGGAGGTGATGAGGGTGACCGGCGGTGGTGGGCGGCAGGGGTGGCCCGGCGGTGGTCGGTTGTGGTGGGTTGTCTCTGCATATCTTAAAAGATCCTAGAAGTAGTTGGTGCACATCTGCACCAAGAAGACCTCGTGCAAGCGTTTTTTTAATGAAACATCTTCGAAGAACTAATAGTCTGCAGATACCAACGTCTATGAGTGGTCTGCGTGGCGCAGACAAAAGAGGTTGCGTAGACCTTTTATAAAAAAACAAATAAGGCCTAAGTAATACATCTTGAAGTATCTAACCCAAGATGAATAACAATACTTAAAAAATGATCAATAATAATACTAATTGAATAGGTTAGCATGAATCAATAACAATACCAACCTAAACCATACTCTAACATAAAACAAAAAAAATATCAAAATCAATATAATGATCAAATCCATTTTTTGAAGCTACATTATTAAGGAAACTTAGATTGAGCCCAAAAAATAAAACCCATGAACGATGAAAGACGAACATGATTAAAAAAAGAAAGAAATATTAGATAAACAAACTTTCAAGAATTTGGTACGCCAGTATTGAACACACAAACTGATACAATCTAACTTTGGTATAGGGCGTTCTGCGTTCAACAAAAAAAAGGGAAACTGTTTAAAACGGAACAATATTCGTAACCGAAAAAGGCAACTCGAATTCTGATTTAGGTTTTGTATATGTTTTGAATTCGGTTTGTTCAGTTAACTGATTAAACCAAATTCAAAACAAATTTATTATTTTTATTAATAATATATAATGTTGAATTAGGTATATCTGGTTAGGTATAATCAGTTTATTTGGTTTTAGCTGAAACCGAACCAAACTGATTTCGGTTCGAATGACCAAATTTCCAATACGGTTTGGTTCGATTTTTGGTTAAACGGTTAGAAAAGATGATTGTGAATATATCTTAAATAGGACTTTATTTACGAAGATCGAACATTCTAGTTATTATTATATATATTAAAATGTATGAAAAAAAAAAAGTAAATATATGTATATTATATTGAATAGTAAATTTAAATATAATATTGAATAGTATATCTATATATATATGTGTGTGTGTGTAGGGAGATGATCAAACGTTAACACATGTTTATTGCGTTAACCGAATAACTACATCTTATTACTTTGGGGCCCACAGTAAGGTAAATCTAAAGGTGTAAGTTTTTTTTTTTTTAATTAATGTAGGGCTCACTTACATTAATAAAAAAAATAAGAAAAAACATACACATTTAGATTTACTTTAATGTGGGTCTCAAAGTAATAAGATTTAGTTATTCGATTATCGCTGTAAAAAAGGGTTAACATTCGAACAATCCTCTATATATATATGTATATAAATATATAATGCATAGTAAAATGAATATTAATGCATATGTATCTGATTCATGTAGTAATATTTTGAAAATTTAAACTTAGATCACCAAAAGTTTTTTTTTTACTTTGAATAGTAATATACAGTAATGATGGTATTAAATTTGAAATATTTACATATTTGAATTTATTAAATTTGAAAGATTTAAGTTTCTTTTGGTTTAGGGTTTAGGTCTTTTGTATAACCATGGGAACCCACTTGCATGGTAAACCTCCGACTAATCGAGAGAAATAGGTAAAGCGCGGTCGTATGCAACTGGATCGGTGACCTACTAAGAAAATTGCTCTAAGTGAGGATTGAACTTGAGATATTTAGGTTGTTTCTCCTTCACTTTAACCATTATACCACTTCCTTTGAGGTTAGGATTTAGTTCGTGATGAAAGATTTGATTTTGCTATGTAACTTATCATTTTCCAAATGATATATAATACCCATTTTCAAGATTGTATTGTGATAACTCGCCGCAACGCGCGGAGGAAGTAAACCTAGTTAGAATTAAAAACCAAACCAACTAGGGTTTTTCCCGTCCTGCGTTGCGGCGGGCTATCACAAAACCCTCATGATAACGGGTATTATATATCATTTGCAAAGTCATAGGTTACATAACAAAATCAAATATGTCAACACGAATTGTATACAAATTTATAATAAAAACTAGGGTTGTTCAGAATAACCGAAAACCGTTTAAATTGTTATCCGAACTGTATCCGTAACCGAAATAAGCCAAACCGAATTGAAAATTTGGATTACGGTTCGGTTCTAAACCGTATCAGTATTACCAATTCGGGTTTGCGGGTCTAGGCTTTTTTGAATTCGGTTTATTCGGGTTAAACCGAATTAGTATTTAAATTTATTTTTATTTTCTTTTATTGAGTGATACATTAGCCTTTAGGTTGTGAGGCCCCGATTCCGGGCGACCCAACGTACGTTGGTCTCGTCATAACACATAGCTCTTTAACTAAAAACTTTCATAAACATGCAGCGGAACTTAAACATAATGTCAAACATGAGTAAATGTCTGAATTAAAACATAAACGATTGCCAACACCATCGGATACTCTTTCTTGATGCCTGGAGCTTCATGCTTTCTCTGACCATAGCTGAACCTGACATACATACTAAATCAAGTCAGCTTACGCTGGTGAGTTCTAGTTTTCATAAAACATCATAACCATTTTGTTGAGTTAAAACATATTTAACATAAAACATCATTTCATTCACATAATCCAAAACATTGTCACATAAACATCCTAATCATCATCATCATACAACCACTGCTACCAAGCGTAACAGTGGGCTTACGCCGGCACAAGGCTCCATAACCTTTGATCTGATCCGCCGAAGCGTTCTGCAGATCCATACTTACCCAGTAACAAGTACTGGAGCAACCATACTTACCCCATACGAATATGGGAGCAACGTCATACTTACATCATACTTACCCCGTAACACATACGGGAGCAACCATACTTACCCAGTAACGAGTACTGGAGCACCCATACTTACCCAGTAACAAGTACTGGAGCAACCATACTTACCCAGTAACAAGTACTGGAGCAACCATACTTACCCCATAACGCGTATATGGGAGCAACGTCATACTTACCCCGTAACAAGTACGGGAGCAACCATACCCAGTTATAGTCGTGGTTGACTATCATTCATACATTTTCCTATAACACGTATAGGAACATCATTCCCAGTTATAGTCATGGTTGACTCTCATACCCAATTATAGTCATGGTTGACTCTCATTCATTCCCAACACAAATACTGGTACCTATCACATACATATCCTATCACACGTATAGGACATCATTCTTTCATCGTATATGATATATTAGCATTATATCATCTTTTCCTCATAACCATGAAGGCATCATATCCTTCATGCTTACATCATAATCATCATCATAATCATCATAACAACACGGACATATCATGCTAGCATGGTTTCATCGTATCTTTATCCAAATAACTTAGGAGTCATCATAACATGTTATGCTAGCATCATGTGTCTGTATCATCATAACATCCTAGCATCATATACATATCATCATATCATCACATCGTACATCATGTCATCATACACATGTCATACTAGCATCATATTCATAACATTCCACTTTCATCCTAGTAACCTAGGATCTTATGAGAGGCCTCGAGCCCCCTCAGTTGGCAAACCTCATACCCATAGTCCTTTAATCATAATTAAATTACTATAGCAGCGGAATTTAAGGTGATTACATAAGTAAAGTACATATATTAAACACACATTAAAACATAACCCATTCCTTCTAACAGTCATATATTACAGTCAGTCTATGCCAGGGGTAGTCTTCAACATATGCCATGAGCTTTCCTGGTCTCCTTTCACTAACTATTCAACCTGATATGCATGTAAAACAAGTCAGCTTTATGCTGGTGAGTTCTAAGTTCATTTCTTAGAAAATCCTTATTCATTCATGTCATCATATAACATAATCCAAATACATAACATACCTGTTCTCATATCATAATTTCATCACATACATAACATCATAACATAATTACATAACATACATATCATCATAACATCATTTATACAGTGAAGGAACTTCACCGTCAACTGCTGACCCTGAAGTCAAACAGGCTTGTGCAGCACAAGGCTCTTAAACTATCAACCCGAAGTCGATAACTTACACATGCATAAGATTCCATCAACTGGCGACACACAGTCGGCAGGCCTGTTCTTACACAGGACTTCTTAATCATCATAAGCAAAAGCGGCTCCTTTCACCGCTGTGCTCAAGTTTTGCTCAACCGTAGTTGACAAAACCACAGTTCCTACTCGACCTCATCCGAGTGTCTTATGTTCCTCCTCGACCTTAGCCGAGTGTCTTATGTTCCTCCTCGACCTTAGCTGAGTGTCTTATGTTCCTCCTCGACCTTAGCCGAGTGTCTTATGTTCCTCCTCGACATCAGTCGAGTGTCTTACATTTCATCCTCGACATCAGTCGAGTGTCTTACATAAAAATAATCATTTCTTTCTCAACCGCAATTGAGACTTTAAAAACATTCGTTATACCTCAGCTGAGATTCTTAAAATCATTCAATTCTCAATCATCGTTGAGACTTAATATTTTCTTTGCATCTCAGCTGAAATTCTTAAAATCATTTACTTTACAACATTCTTTATCTGAAAACATACTTTTCCTGAAAACATTCTTTACCTAACCATAATCAGGTTAAAATCACTTTCATATAATACTTTATACATACATACATACAATCATTTTCACCAAATAACTTTGTAACATGCATATCAGCCCAAAATGATAAAACATTTAAAACAGGGCTATAAGAACTCACGATCATTTCGAAAATATTTATCTTGCATACATATCAGCCCAAAAACGTTAAAACAGTAAAAGAGGGCTCATAGAACTCACTTGATATCTTACGGTAACAAGATTCCTCGTAAACTGGTACTAATGGAGTAATTCTGCATTAGTTTACACTTAATAAGTTATCTATGTTTTAACCTACTGATTAGATCTTTCTGAACGTTCAATGTCAAAGACATTGTCTTGAAAGTCATCAAATAGTTATTGTTGTTGATTATAATGCTAAAACAGTTCCTATACAGATTAATGGCTTAGAAATGATCAATCTTTATCCTTGATTGCCCAAATATCATGAAATATCACAATGTAGTCTTAGAATAGGTTTAATAACCATGTTTAACGTACTAATCTGACAGTTATCATAAACATCAGATAATCGTTCCAATGAGTATGTTAATGATCGTGATTAGTTTGAAACACTTAGATTTAACCTTTGCATTTCAAAGATTAACCAAGCTAATCACCTACATTGTCATAATCAAATGGATTAAACCATTATAATCATAGTTGTGATTTCATGCAAACCGGGCATTACAACGGATCAAAACAAGGATTTAACCGTTAGAACATCGTGTTCTTCATTTCTAATCAATCCTAGCCATCATCTAGGCAATAATCAACAATCCTAACTATATCATTACGTTCAAAATCAAGATCTAATCAATCAAAATCAAACTAGAAGGTTAGAACAAATCATTACCTAATCTGACGGATTTCTGTGGCTAAAACAACGATCAAGACTTGTAAACACGTTCCCTGGTGCGATCCTTGAAGTTTGGTAGCTTCAAATTGAAGTTTAGATGGTGAAAATAGGTGGTAGTTCGTCTGTGAAGAGTTTAAGTTCGAGAAGAAGAAGATAATAATCTTCTGCATGAATTCTGGATGAAGTTATCAACTTTCTCCACCGCCTCACCCGTCGCGTACCGTGACGAGGAGCCAATTAGGGCTTCGCGTACCGCGAAGAAATCCGGAGGATTTCAGATATTTTGGTCCATCGCGTACCGCGAAGGATCCTCAACCTCTTCGTCGCGTACCGCGACGAGTCCAAAGGTTCCATACTTTGAGATTTTTCTTTGTTTCGCGATTCCGGACAATCCGTAACTCCGTTTCGCGCACGGTTTTCGCCCACGTTCATTATTTCTCATGTACTATCAACCTGTAGTAATTTCAATTGTCACATCAACGTGGATTTCTAGAACGATCAAAGGTGCTAAATCTTTGGTTGTTACATCTTATCATAACATTTTGTAACTATCATCATAACTACCATCTTAATGCATGTTATCATACAATCATCATATCATATCTTCACACCTTTCATCATCATAATTCATTTTTCATGCATTCATCATACTTAACATGTTCTCATGCATGCTTCATTTCATATTAAACATTCATTCATCATAACATATAAACATGCATACATGGTCATGGCATATTATTATCCACTTATCATCATCTTAAACACATAACATCATGGACATAACATTAAGCATGTATGCCAGCCCAAAACATTAAACATAAAAATAGGGCGTCTAGAACTCACCTGATATCTCACGGTCGCGAGATTACTCACAATTTGTGCTAATGATATAAATCTGCATTGGTTTACGTTTAATATGTTATTTACATATTAACTTCTTGATTAAATCTTTCTGAACGTCCAATGTCAAAGACCTTGCCTTAATAGTCATCAAATAGTTAATGTTGTTGATTATCATGCTAAAATAGGTTCCTAGACAGGTTAATGGCTTAGAACTGATCAATCCTTGTTATTGATTGATTAGTTTGAAACACTTGCATTTAACCTTGCATATCAAAATTATTCAAACTGATCACCTATCTTGTCATAATCAAATGGTTTAAACCACTATAACCATTGTTATGATTCCATGCGAACCGGACATTACAACGGCTCAAAACAAGGATTTTCCCATTAACAGTTCGAGTTCTTCATTTAAAATCAATCCTAGCCATCATCTAGGCAATAATCAACAACCCTAACTATATCATCACGTTCAGAAACAATATTTAATCAATCATAATCAATCTAGAAGGTTAGAATGAACCATTACCTAATCCGACGGAGTTCTGCGGTTAAAAAAACGATCCGGGCTTGCAGAAACGTTCCCTGGTTCGATCTAAACCTTGAGAAGCCTTCAAAATTGATGTTTTGGTGGATTAGATGCTAATTTGGTGTGTGTGAGGTCGAAATCGTCGAACAGAAGAACAAAAATGAGATTCCAGACAAAAACTTGACTTTTTAAGCTATTTTTGCGACCTGCTGACACGGGGCGCATCGCCCCACTCGAGACATCAATTTGGGGCGTACCGCGCGGATCCATGGCGGCCAGATCTTGATCTTATCTTCGTTTCGCGATTCCGGGGGCATACGAACTCCGTTTTGTGCACGGTTTTCGCCTACGTTCACGATTTTTCGAGCTCTTTCCAATGGTTATAATCTCAAGACCTAAAGAGTTCAAAATATTTGACCTCTAATATATTGCTATATTCGATTCAGTGTATCTTGAAATCGGAGCCTCGTTTCACGATTTCGCTTACACTCATTCTCTTCATTTTCAAGTTATGATTCTAACCTGAGAATTTTGAGTTGTCACCCATATCATCGTGGATTTCAAACACGATCAAATGTGCTTATTTCTTTGATAACGCAATTCTTCAAACATCAACAGTTACCGAAATCTCGCACGTTTATTTTTAGATTGCTAGATTTTCGGGTGTTACATAGGTGTAGTATTATACTATTATGTATACCATTATTATACCCTAAGGCTGCCCGGTATGCGGGGTGAGTGGGCGTGGGAGGGGCGTTATAGGGGCGTGGGAGCAGCAACGGGCGTGAGGCTTGAATGGAACGTTGGAGGGAGCCGTTGGTGAAGAAAAAAAATTTTTTTTTTACCTATTTAAACCATTCAAACATTAAACCCAAAAAAATTTTAACTTCCCATTTCAAACATTCAACACAAAAAAATACCCACTCTTCCTATTTCAATCTTTCTTAACCAAAAAAATAATTTCCATGGATCCCAACCAAAACCAAAATTACTATAACCCAAACACTCCATCCAACCGAAACCTGAACACGCCACCTCCGAATTGGGTCTTTAGCCCTTCTCCAATAAATCCTTTTTTTGATTCAAACTGTTATCGACAGAATTTTGATTCAAGCCCACAACAAGGGTTTTATACATTCGCCGATTATGGTTCGAGTCAACAACCGCACAGGTTTGGACAATTATCTCAGGATGAAATTGTACCCGAGACCCAACCCACTACAAATGCCAGTCCAAGCACGCAACCAAAACAAAGGCGTAGACACAGAAAGAAACAAGCTGGGGATACCGAACCCGCTGTGGGAGGTTCATCCCGTCTAGAAAATTGGACTACGGAGGAGGAGTTTCAACTTACAAAAGCTTGGATCGATGTGTCTGAAGATCCAATTGTTGGTAATTACTTTCCTTTTAGTTTTTTAAAATTGTTAATATTTTTTTTATAAATTGTTAACATTTTTTTATTAATTGTTTATAGGTCGTAACCAAAAAGGACCGGACTTTTGAAGTAAAATCCGAAATCAATTTTTTCAAGCCATGGGTCGTGGGGAATATCGTATAAACGATATGCTCTCTAGCAAATGGCGTGACATGAACCTAAAGTTTAGAAAGTTCAACGGGATTTATTCCCAGAAATGGCAAACTCGTCGAAGCGGCCAAAGCGACGCGATGATCGAGCTCGAATCGGAAGATCAATACCGGGAAGAGTTTAACGCCCCCTTCACGCTTAAACGGAGTTGGGAGCTTATGAGGAAATGTCCGAACTGGATTCGAATCCCGACTGTACAAACGTCGGCCTCAAAACTATCAAAAGCATCGTCAACCGATAGCCCCGGCACGTCGGATGCTCGAGTGAATATAAATCTAAACGATCTCGACGAAGAAGAATACGACGACGAGATAGAGGATTTGACTCGTCCGACCGGGAGAGATCGCGCAAAAACCGACCAAGTAAGGGCGAGACGAGGCTCTTCATCTCAAACGACCCCGGATTATAACCAAGGAATGGAACACTTATCTTAACGAATCGGTGACTTTAACGAATTAAAACGGGAACGTCAATGGTTGGTAGAGTTACAACTTCTATTCACCAACACCGAACACTTAACCGGGCTCGACCGCGAAATTGCCGAGCGGGAGAAGGATAAAATTCGTAATAAATATAGAGATAATTAATTTGTATTTTTTTTATTAATTTTTTTTATTAGTTTGTAATTTTTTTATTAATTTGTAATTTGTTTTTATTAATTATATCTCAATTTAATTTAAAAAGGAATGATGACGTGGAGTGAGTGGGTAATGGGGCATTTCCACCAAAATGGTGGGGTGAGTGGTTGTGGTGAGTGCTTATGTGGCGCCTACGTGGCGCATAGGTGGAGTGATTGGGTTACTTGGTATACCTAATAGTCTAATTAGAGAAGGAAGAAGAGCCAAAGAAGAAAGCGTCGTTTTAGGTGGCCAAATCTCCATTCCCGTCGACGATCGATCTGCACCTGGTTGATCTCCGATCTCCAATGTCCAATCTGCACTAGGTGCTTCCTGTAGGTTCTTTACCTGTAACACACAAACTTTACACACGATTACACGTGTCCCATTTTTAGGTCCCAGATTAAAACTTTATCACAAAATTATGTTCGGAAGCGTGAAATTAACATTTCATTATTTAAACACACTTAATTTCAAATCATTTACATTTTTGATTAATAAAACTAGTGTGTTTAAGTTTATTACAATCAAAGATTTACATAACGTTTGGTTCTGCTTCACAATGTGCCCGATCTGATCGCCCGATGCATATCTATCTTTGACCTGTAACATCACATATAAGGTCACAATTAGTTCATATGAACTAAGTAAGTAACCCTTTCCACAATTTCCAAAAATTCATTTAAACCCATCCACATGCATATCATATGGATGTTAATCATGTTTAGATGGTAATATATCATATTCAAACAACAACTTGCATCCAACACACATGGTGCATTTATTTCCCTTAATGGGACATTTTCACAAATATGAGTATATCATCTAATCCAATTCTACCACCAGCACCTCTGGCTAAATTTAAAACACCATATATATATATATATATATTATTGGCTTAACCAATTACCCACACATCTGTGGTTTCAACAATTTAATTTCCGGATTTACCGGTTATCCACACATTTGTGGTATCATACATATATCAAGTCTAAGATGTTCACCCACCGGTACTTCCATCTAGACAATTGCCAGCACCTCTGGCTATCCACCAATGTGGAGTCATAATTATATCAAATCTAAGATGTTCACCCATCGGTACTTCCATCTAGACAATTGCCAGCACCTCTGGCTATCCACTAATGTGGAGTCAAATATATCAAGTCTAAGATGTTCACCCACCGGTACTTCTATCTAGACAATTGCCAGCACCTCTGGCTATCCACCAATGTGGAGTCATAACAACAAAATGTAAAAACACATTTTTCACAATAAGCATTCAACTGAGTCAATTCTATCCGAATTGGCTCTCACAATGTAATAATATCATATTACCAATCATCAACTATTAATCACAATAGTTTAATCAAAATTACACTATGGTGTTCACATTCCTGTACTTCCACCATAGTTATTTGTCAGCACCTCTGACTATTCACACATTCGTGATATCATAATTAATTTAAGTCTTAAGATGTTCACCCACCGGTCCTTCCATCTAAGACAATTGCCAGCACCTCTGGCTATCCACCATTGTGGAGTCATACATATAGTAAGTCTTAAGATGTTCACCCATGTAACACCCCGACCGGCGGCGGAATCGTCGGGATGCCACGAGGGATGTGTAGATTGTTCAAAAGCTCGTGGGCATCTAAATTAATCATCATATATCATTTAAGCAAACAACATAATTACACAAAAATCATGTTCATCATGAATCAATTTCATCAATTACACAAAAGAATTAGTTAAACTAACTAAACTCTAGTCGCCAGAAATTTAGTTAATTAACTAAGTCCAAGACCCTATATGATGATGTCCAAAATAGAAGAGATCCTCTCTTCATTCCTACTTGTCTCCATCACCTGAAACATGTAAGAAAACCAAGTGTCAACTACAAAAGTAGTTGGTGAGTAATCATAAGTTTTTATATTTAAAAAGGTTTTAGTAAAATGAGTTTGAAAGTTTATGCTTAAAAATGGTTTTATAAAATGCTTTGTTTAAAACGAGAATAAAACTTATGATCTTCTTGAGAAAATCCATATGAATACCTGTATGAGATAATCCAACACACATCCATCAATTCAATAATCAAACACACACACAATCACATAACCACATAACCAAATCAATCATAGTCAATCACAAATAATCATAATCAAATATAGATAATCAATCCACAAACTAATCAACCAATCTCATCAATCATATTCTCAAATAATGTTCGTGACTATACATGATCATTATGTAATTAACATAAGTTAAATACATGATTCATGGAGTGGTCGCTAACCACGTGACAATACATGAAGTCAAAGCAATTAACCGAAGTCAAGAGCAATACTTCACGTATGTGGAAACCCTCCACGTGACAATACATGAAGTCAAAACAAATAACCGAAGTTAAAAGTAATGATTTCACGGAGTATGAGACAATACATGTAATCTTTGTTATTAACCGAAGTCAATAAAAATGTTTACACGGATTTATAATAATCAGTGATAATCCATAATAATGATAATTCATAATAGTGAATATCATAATGATAAACAGGTATTATCCTTGTGTTATCAAAATAATATTTAAACCGGTATACATGTTTCACCTCCGAGTTTTAAAACTAAAACAGTTTAAAGAAAGGGAGGTTATGAGAACTCACCTGAAGTCCTTAGAATCAGTGTTCTCTAGTAATGCGCGCTCGCGTAGATAAACTCAAGATTAACTCAACTATCTGTAATTATATTTTAATTCACACTCATAAGTATATGGCTTAATTTCAAATTAGTATTCATTTAAGTCCTTACGTGTTTAGTTACTTAGCCCATTTACTCTAAGTTAACCTGTAACACCTAAGGCTTATAGATGATCATTGTAACATGTGAATTAAACTTGATAAGTTCTATCATCTAGAGTTGATAATTATCAGTAGTTTGTATGTTCACTTTTCATAATCAAGTGTATTAAAATATTATTCTTATTCGTACACAACCTTGCTTATACATGCATGGGTAACTAGGTCAACCACCTTAGTTTAATTTATTACATAAAAAGATATTCAATTTAAGTTAAAGAAGGTTATAATTGGATCACTCTCATGATTTCAACCTAATGATATCAAGAAGAGATGGTACTCAAATTCCCCATGCATGCATGAATATATATACATATATATATATATATATGTGTGTGTATACGTATGCCTATTTACTTTAACTCTTGTTAACCCTTAATTCCATTTGTTAAACAAGATTTTGCTTAGTTCACCCCTAAGGGCAGCGAACCTTTTGGGTCAAGACCGTAGATTCGGCCAACTTACATTAGGGTTCGGCAGCTCCAAAGGAAGAGGGTTCGTGGGTTTCAACTTTGCTGCCCAAGGTTCGGCCTATGGTTCGCCTACTGAAATAGTTCGGCTGAGGGAAGGGTTCGGCCAGCAGACAATGGGTTCGTGATGACAGGGTTCGCTGCATGGAGTATGTCTAGGGTTCGTGACCCAGTTAGCTTCGTGAGAAAAGTTCGCCGGTCATCTGAACACTCTACATTCGGCCATGCTTGCTAGGGTTCGTTGCAGACTGTGAGAAGGAAGGGCTCGGCTGAAACTAGGGTTCGCCACCCTAGTTCCCGCCCAACAGGTTCGGCCGTATGGGCTGTTACGCGAACCAGTCACCCCTCATCTTCATCCTCGAATTTTTGCAGGTTTAAGGTCAACCTATGGCTTCCCATGTCTCGACAATAACTCGACTTAGCATAACACAAGGTCCTAATCTCAATCAAACATACAAAACCCTACTATCTTGTGTTCATGACAAAAACCGAATACAAAAAATCAGATTTACCTCGAATTGGTGATTAAGAGCAGGATTTCTTGATATATTCTTGTTCCTCTTGATCTCACGAACGCGTGGGCGCCAAAATCTCCCGATTTCGTCAAGACGAGCCCGAAATGTTAGAGAGAAGTTAGAGAGAGAAAGGGTGTGCGTTTTTGTGAGTTAGTGAGAGAAAGATGGAGATGGAAATGAGAAAGAAAAGGCTACATCTTCTTTCTTATATCGCGTGTAATCCCCGCGTGCTCGGTCCCGTTTTTATCGCGATAAAACAAAATAAAAATTCGGTTTTTCTCGTTTAAACATATTTAAATATAAAGTGTTTAAATAATAATATGGTTTCATTAATTATCATGATTTCTAAATACCCCTTTGTCTCGTAACAGATCTCGTTTAATACGCGTGGAACGTAACAACATGCTCGGTTTTCTAATGTAACATATTTAAAACAATAAATCGTTTTAAATAAATTAGTTTTGTTTAATTAAAATAAGCTTAAATAAATTGTTTCGTAAATCGCTTTCGTTTCAGTATCGTTAATTAATTATTTAATATATTAATTTATTCGAAATCATTTTAGGTTGTGATTCCTAATAAATGCTTTATGATTTTATTTATTTATCTCGTCGAAACGCGTTACTCGCGTACGTATTCGTAAAGATCGTCACCTTTGCGAATCCGACGCTCGTATCGTATTTCGATTTGATTTATTATTTATGGAATATCGTTTCAGTATATTATTCTTAATAATTATATTCGTGTGAATCGTCACCCACGCGAATACATTTATTAAGTTTATATTTCTGAATTAATACTCGCGTTTAAATAATGACCGTAACCTCACATCGCGTATTTATTATTCTCATTATTTATTAACTTAAATATTATATTCCCAAACCAAAACCCACTAAACCGAGTCACTGACACATCCATGATAGACCGAAATATGCATATGTATAGGGCATATGCAGAGGTAGATCGCAACCTCCCCTACACCGTCCCACCGCTATTTCGATAAACCATGACCATGTGTCCTTAACTACGTTTAGCAACCAGACTATAACAAACTCCCAGTTCCTTCCCAAATCCATTCTCATTCCAAACCAATAATTCATAATCAGTATAATCATCTGCGATAAACACTCTGGTTCTGTTTAGTTGAATTACAACTAAACTCCCCATGGTTTACACATATATTAGGTGTTATAATCATGCATACCAACAACAGTGATAATATCAATAATATCGACAAATAATTCATTATCATTAATAACAATAAATCTTAGGTCGTAACGGTACAATCGTACGGATGTACGGACAACCTAAAGTACAGTGATGTTACAACCCACCGGTACTTCCATCTAAGACAATTGCTAGCACCTCTAGCTATCCACCATTGTGGAGTCATAAATAATTAAAGTCCCGGATTAACCAGTTAGCCACACATTTGTGGTTCAATTAAATCAATTTCACCGGCTCATCCGGCTATTCTAATGCAATTATATTGCATATATGTTTCTTATTGAAACTCAACAAACACAAACTAAAGGATTTCTCATCCCATAGTTTGAATCACAAATTAACATCATTCACATATTTCAAGCACGCAAGTAGACTCTTTCTACTACTTATATGTAATGTTACAGTAAGTTGGGTAACTTACCTGGTTCAAGCGGTTGTTCACTTCCTACAACCTCTTTTCCACCTCTGTGAATTGTCCTTTGACTTTCACCACCAATTACCTAGTTGCATATTCACACATATACAACTATATTCAATACATATAACACATACAATCAAGTTCAACTCACTTGACTGATTTGACTTTCTCAAAGTCAACTTATCACATAATTGGCTCTATCTTACTATTTTTAGTAAGTTTTAGTCAATTAATCATATCCCATGCCTTCCTTGGCATTTCATCGAATAATTGATGTTTATTATATTAGTTATGATCTCCATTACTTCTTTTAATCAAAATTCATTTATGATCATAACTGTTAATAATTTTTAACATCAATTCATCAAAATCATCACTTAACCCATGGATCATAATCCATGTTTCATTTTAAAACCACAATTTATCCATCCTACTAGTTATCACACTATGATATGGGTTTTATAACAACCGGACATTATCCCGGCTTCAAAACGAAGATTTCACCGTCAAAATATCAAGTTCTTCGTTTCTAACAACCCCTAGTTATCAACTAGGCAATAATCAACACCCATACTCATAGTAATACATTCAAAACTAAATTTAATCCACAGAATAACAAACTAGTAGGAGAAATCGAATCGTTACCTCCTTGAAAGAAGTTCTCGGATGAAAACGACGATCAGAACTTGCAGATACGTTCTCTGGCACGATCCGTGGGCTTAAACGGTTTCAAATCTGAGTTTGGATCTCAACTTTTTCGCCTGTGTGTGTGTAAAATTCGAATGAAAGAGTTTTAAAAACTCTTCTGCAAGAAATCTGATCCATAGCACCGCCTCATCCGTCGCGTACCGCGAAGAGGAGCCAAGAAGGGCTTCGCGTACCGCGAAGAATTTCGGGATTCTCAGATATTTTGGGTGCTTCGCGTACCGTGAAGGAACCTCAGAACCACCTTCGCGTACCGCGAAGGGTCCCAAAACATAATGTCTTTGTAATTTTCTTCGTTTCGCGATTCCAGACAATCCGTAACTCCGTTTCGCGCACGGTTTTCTCCCACGTTCATGATTTCTCACATACTTTCAAATTACAACAATCACAATCGTTATTGGAACGATGATTTCAAATACGTTTCATTATTGAAAACCGGTTGTTACATTACCTTTGCTCCCAATTCCCAAACCTCGTTTGTTGTTTTGGATTTTAATCAGTCAAACATATGGTGGAAACCTAATTCGGTCGAACAGGTTGAGATTCAACCAAAATGTGTTCATACGCATGGAACCTTCTAATTGTTTTATAAATAAACGATCAATATTTCTTTGTTTTGATCATAGAGCAAAGCAATTTTATCAAACTTGTAATTGAAATAATAAGAAATTTTTGCAAAGAGTAACTATCCCCTCTCCTTGTAATCAGTTGGTACTTAAATAGTTCAGAAACACTAGTGCTAGCATACTCTTTGAACTGGTTTGGAACTTAAATAGTTCAAAAACAATAAACAAAAGTATGGAAAAAGGTCATTTTGATTGAATTCGGTTGAGAACGGTTTAATTTGGGTTGTTCGGTTATTAACTGAATCCGAACCGATTTGAATTCGGTTCGGTTTTCCTGATCTGGAATGCTGTTCGGTTCGGTTTACGGTTTGGTTTTTTTTTTTTTGCAAATCCGTTTAAACCGAACCGAATAAACAGTTTAACCGTAACCCGAACCGTTGAACACCCCTAATAAAAACATAAAATCATACAAAATCCATACAATTACGTTACGAAAATAATAGAAAAAATTACTCACAAAATCCCTCTCACCAGCAAACAATTAGTTGAATTAAAAAAATCCCAGGTCTCTAAGCAAACAACAATAAATTTCTATGACCTTTACTTTTTTGAACACCAATCAAGTTTTTTTCAGTTTATATATATATATATATATATATATATATATATATATATATATATATATAACTAGGTTTATTCAACCCGCGCGTTGCGGCGGGTTATCACGGTACACTCATAAGAACGAGTATTTTATATCATTTGCAGAAGCATAAGTTACATCAAATCTCTCATCATGAACTATATGTAAATTTTTCATAAAAACATAAAATCATACAAAACCTCACAAATATGTTTAAAAATAATATAAAAATTACTCACAAAATACGTCTCATCAATCGTTTGAATTAAAGGAAAAATCAAAATCTTTAAGTAAATATCTCAAATTTAATAAAAATTCAAATTTATAAGCAAATCTCTCAAATTAATATCATTATCTATGTTTACTACTTTTTAAAGTTAAAAAATTTTTGATAGTCAAAGTCTAAATTTTGAAACGTTACTAAATGGTGTCTCAAATTTCTCAAATTTAATAAAAACTTAAATTATTAAGTAAATCTCTCAAATTTAATACTCTTATTTCTGTGTACTATTTTTTAAAGTTAAAAAAAACTTCTGATGATTTAAGTCTAAATTTTTAAAACGTCACTACATGGATCATAGACCTAAATAATGTATCTATATCTATATCTATATCTATATCTATACTATATAATAGATAAATGTTTTATATGCCACATGTCAATTTTTTAGGCTATCTAAAATTTGGTTTTCCCGCCTCTCTCTCTTTTATTAATTACTTATTTATATTGTTTTTTTCTACTAAATAATACTAATTTTATTTAATTTGTTAAATAATATGATTACATCATAATTCGTATTTTTAATTTTTCATAAAACATCTTTTAGATATATGTTCTATGCTATTTTAAATAAATAATTTTAAAATTTATTTATTTAACCCGTGTAACACACGGGGTTTAACCTAGTATATATATATAGGATTTGGTTCAAATAAGAACCCTGTGTAATTACGGTAACTCAGTGAACTTTGACAAGAAATGCCCGAATCTTTGGTTTTTTTTTCATGGTCTTTATTATACATATTTAGGAGGGGGTTTCTTTTTTGTGTTTTGGCTAATTCGCAATGCAAATTGAATTTGCATCGGTGTCAAATTTTTGCACTTTTCTAAATGTTGCGAAATGCAACTCAAATTTACACCGAGACAAATTGATTTGCATTGCGAATTAACCAAAACGCAAAAAAAAACCCCTAAATATGTATACTAAAAGACCATGAAAAAAAAACCAAAGATTCGGGCATTTTTGGTTAAAGTTCACTGGGTTACCACAATAACAGTAGGTTAATGTCACACCCCGGGCTCTCGGCGGCCTGGGCGCTGCGACCCGATTGGTTTCATGGATAAATACAGTCTCGGTCAGAGTTTATTATTCATTTTCATATGTTTCAGCGGTAGCGTTGTTTCATAAATTCATAATTTTCAAATAATTCACATGCATGGATGTAAAAGCCATATTTTTCATGATTTTAAGTTCATACGCATAAGTATGAAAAACCACATTTCATCGTTTGTAAATAATTTTCAAAATAACTTTTCAGGATTTCATAAAATTTCATACGCATAGGTATGAACACTATCGTTTCATATTATTGTAAACCGGATTTTTACAAACACATAATTTCAATTAATTTTATAATATCTGGTTTATACATGACTTGGAGGCATAGCTCCAATAGCTCCATGGTCTCACCAGAAGATCCTATTCAAGGCATCATAGGCCAAGAATCTCTAATCTTGCCTCTCTTATACATTTTATTATTACCTGAAAAGTTTTTGAAAATAAAACGTCAACATAATGTTGGTGAATACAATTAACCGACTCGATATGTAAGCATAGCATGTTCGGTCCTTTAACCATAATTATTATTGGCCATACTACACATTTAGCAGGTTATTTCACTGATCGATACAACTACTGCATACACTGGTTTATAACTGTCACTGGTTAGGAACTACAGCGCAACGCGTCTTACGTTTTGTTCCCTCCAGCCCACAGCTGGTCACTGGTTAGGTTGCCTGCAGAGTACGTCTTACGTTTATCCTTCCAGCCCACTTGTACCAGCCACATATGGGAATTTAACCCATATGCGGATACGATTTGCAAATCATACGTATACTAATAGCCTAAATGCTGGTCTAATAGTATCACTTTATGCGTCAAAGTTTAAACATACCATGCTCATAAAAATTCATTTATAAATTTAAAAACAAGTTAGATGTATTCACCTGGATTTTTGATTGACTGAGTGACAGCTTAGAACTTTTCAATATAAATTTGGGCAGCGTTTCTGCTCAATCTATTCTTATAACTTTTTGCAAGGATGATTTCTGATGAAATTATTTTCAATTCCTAAAACAGATCATGAGTTTAACATAATATTTGCACAACTATGGGATTGAATCTTAACCTTAACCCTATAGGCTAATAATATCCAAAAACTTAAATTTATAAATTAAACCAAATATTAAAGAACGTGCTTAAATACGTACCAACTTCTATTCTTGAGAGATTTCTGAAAAACTTTCGCGAATAAATTTGTTCTACGTTTGATCAATTTATTTGCTCAGCTTCATTGAACATATTTATGTATATGTGTGCGTAGGATGGTAGAAAATAAGTATTTTATATATGAAAGTATATGTATATTCTAAAAACAGTTAACCGTCTTAGTATATTTGAAGATATGGATGCCATTTTGTAAAGATCTTCAAATTGTAAGATAAGCAAAAAAAATCAAACATACGTAATCCACAAAAATCTTCATTATTGTATTTATTAATTTTAATATTATTATTATATTATTATAATTAATTTAGCTTAAATTTTGTTTTTCTATTATAACTTTTTAAATATCACGTCTTATAAAATTATGAATATACGATAGTGACCTACTCATTTTTCTCTACATTTCGACCTAAGTTTCGTTAAAAACGGATCAAGTTTCATTATAACATATTTTATGATTTTATTATTATTATTATTATTATTATTATTATTATTATTATTATTATTATTATTATTTGAACGATTAAACTTAACGATCGTCTAAACCCCAACAAATTTCAAATACTTATTTCATCTTACGTATTCGTTAAACAAACGATGATTTCTAATTTTGAATCCTTGAATAACATATTTTATAAATTAAAGTATTTTACTCATTAGACGACACTTTATAATTCAAATAACAGTTTCTATTTTTTTTTTATATTTTTGAGTAATAATATTTTAACTATAAATGGTAGTATTTTATTTATATTTTTAAAACGGGATGTTACAGTTAACAACAGAACCTTCCCCTATATATGTGTGTGTGTGTGATTTTGAATATATATACACACACACAATTGGACCCACTAAATATATAATAACAATATACCCACTATTCCTTTTAATGCTTTTTAATATATATATATATATATATAATATGAAGCGTAGGAAAAAAGAAAAAAAACAAAGATAAGAACAGAAGTCATGCCGACGTGGCAAAATTATACAAACATGACTCATGATAATTTATAGATTATTGTCTCGACAAATGATGTTGAGCATGAGTTTTCCATAAACAAAAAGGGAAGAAAAATCTTTAATGCAAATCTAAACTCTTAAATAATAAAGAACTAGTAAACTAACCCGCTCTTCGCAACGGTATAGCATGTGACAATCATACAAAGTTATAGCGCATCCATTTTAAATATCAAAACGTACAAACAACGATGATAATTTAAAATAACTGAGTAACCAAAACACAAAACTGAAATTTAGCATTTCAAAGTGTAGTTTCACTCACGAATAACAATTCAAAACAACTGGATAATTAAAACATGTTGATGCATATCTTAGGTGTCCGCTGCTGGTCGAATAGTATAGAGTTAATATATGTTTGTAGTCATTTGTATGTATTTGTATGATGTTACACTAAGAACTGAGCCATTCGCATGAATGGACTATACGAACGGGTCCATTCCTATACAAGTCAGTTCTCAGCATTGGAATGTTAAGGTTTTTGAGAGTTCTTATGGTTTGAGCAGAAGAGGGGAAATATCATGCTCGATTTTACCAACTCTATACTATTCGACCAGCAACGGACACCTAAAATATTATATATATTAGAGTTAACCCGAATGAAAAAATAGACAAACTCGATTTTAAATAATATTTACATTGAAAATTAGTTATATAAAAACTTTACAAGATTAATCTAAATTATATCAAAAAAAATATTTTAAGAGAAAATGAAGAAAAAAAGTGCCTTAAAATAGTTATAAAAAATGGTAAAGATTAGATATTGATTTTATGTTTTAAGAAGAAAAAGAAAGAGAGATGGAAGGGAAAAAAGGTGGCTCGAGAGGGAGTTGATCCCATGACCATTCAAAATGAAGTATTGGAATTTACCAACTCATCTGCACACCCATTGATTCTATACCAGAATAACAAATATATATATTTGATTACAATTTACATGGCGTTTTGTCTCTTACGTCACCACCACCTACATTGCCTTTTAAGGTTATATAAACAAATCTATTATCTATTATATATAATAAATAAAAATATTTGGGGGACACATGGCACAATTCTATGTCATCTAAAATCTAGTTTTCCGCTTCTCTCTCCTCTTTAATTATCAATATTTATTATTTTGTTAGGAATTAAGGATAATGAATTTTAATATGTATAATAATTAATATATTATTAATAAATTGGATTTAAAATGAAATTAACTATGTAGCTTTTAAATAGACTTATATTCTTTTTTAACAACTTTTATTTTGTTTTTCAAGTATCATCAAATTTAAATTATATTACTTAAAGAGTAAATTGTCATTTGCGTCCCTATGGTTTGCTCACTTTTGTCATTTTAGTTCAAAAGTTTAAATTTCATTATTTTCGTCCTTATGGTTTCCATTTTATTGTCATTTTAATCCAAAAGTTTAAATTTTATTAGACTAAAATGACAATAAAACGAAAACCATAAGAACCAAAATGACAATAAAATGAAAACCATAAGGAACAAAATATTGAAATTTAAACTTTTGGACTGAAATGACAAAAGTGAGCAAACCATAGGGACAAAAATGGCAATTTAGTCTTCCTTAAAATATTTAAAAATAAAACATTAATGATACTAATTGATTTTATAAGTGATTTTTTTAAAAATATTTAATATGATTTGATGATTTGAATGATAAAAATACACTATATTGAAATAATAAAAAGTAAATATTTTTAAAAATCCAAATTATATGTATTAATAAAAACTGTAAGTCAAGTTATTTTTAGTGTGCTAAAGAAGAATAAGTATAAATTAATTAAATTAAAATTTATAGATTACATTACATAAAAATGATAACACATAGTTGAAAAAAATTTAAATTAAAATGCAATTTATAATTATACATCAAATTTTTTTAAACATATTTGGATGACTTTTTGTGTAAAACAAGAGTTTAGTTAAACTATACAATTTACATGTTTTTTTAGTAACATAACTTTTTGTTACGAGATATTTATATATATATATATAGGGACTTACTCTATTAAGAACCATTAAATTTGAAGGAACCAAAAGAACTAATTTTAAACCACATGATTTAAGGGGTATAAAAGTAATTTCCTTTAAAATAGGGGAAGTTACTTTTTTACCCCTTAAATCATGTGGCTAGAATTGGTTCTTTTAGTTCTCAAGTAACAATAGTTCTTAATTGAACATCCCCATATATATATATATATATATATAGGGAGGTATTCAATTAAGAACCATTTTTATGTTAGGAACTTGAAAACCACATAATACACTTGTACATTATGCTTTAAGTTTTGTACATAGAGTGGTTATTTAAAAGGGTAAAATAGTAATTTCTCCTACTTTAAAGGAAAATTACTTTTATACCCTTTAAAAATGTGGTTCAAAATTAGTTCCTTTGGTTCTTTTATATTTAGTGGTTCTTAATTGAATAAGTCCCTATATATATATATATATAATATTTTTTTTCAACCCGTATAATATACGGGATTTTAACCTAGTAAATATATAAATACAAAAATGTTACTATTTTTAATGCCTATCTATTTTTAATATACATGTAACCGACCTGCATATAATGGCAAAATCAGAAGAGGCGTCCATTCAAATCTATACACGCTATAAACTGTCTTCCATCATAACCCAAGCAGGAACCAACTCGAACAATTAACAATGGCTCCTTCTTCCAAAAGATGGCTTCCGCTCGAAGCAAACCCCGATGTGATGAACCAGGTTTATTCTCCGTTTATATTTCGATCTCAATCGCTCTTTGATTGTGTCTTTTATTGAATCGGCCATGCTTTTTATCTGGTATGATCTTATGATGTTTCAGTTGTTAATTTTGGTGTTTGTCCCGATTAATATGTGACAGATGATGAGGAATTAGGGTTCACTTGGTTTATTGCTTTGTACGCTTGACATGAACTAAATTTAGTTGATTTACACTGATCTTTCATATGGATTTAGTGGATTAATAGCGAGAAGCTTGTTTAAAATCAAACAAAGAATGGGTTCTGAACTTATCTTGCGAACCTTCAGGTTTAGTATCTTCATCTGTAGACCATGCTTCTTTGCATAATTTTAGTCACTTGTAGGGTGATTTGTAAAAATTATAAGATGTATTCTCTATTTTACCTCATAGGTAGACCTGACAATTTTGATCCATAGCAAGATCAATGATCTTTACCACTGGCAGATTTGGGTAAACAATTATGTATTTTAGGTTGAGGTGGGTAACATTGTGACATAAAACGGGTTGAAAGTGAGTCTCGATACAGCTTTTGTTAATATGTCTGCAGCTTTGTCTTTACCACATACAAATTCAACTTTCCACAAACTTTTCTCAACCTACTCACTAATGAAGTGATACTTCATGTTGATGTGTTTGCTTTGGCCTTGAAATGTCGGATTCTTCATTAGTTCAACAGCATATTGGTTATCTATCAACATTTTGTTTCCATGTAACGTTTGACCTGCTAAGTCTTCAAGCATTTATTTGAGTGATATGGCTTGGCAAGTAGCAGCTATTGCTGCCATGTATTCAACCTCACAAGTGGACAATGCCATTGGGCTTTGTTTCTGGCTGCATCAAGCTATTAGTCCACCTCCATAATAAAAAATCAATCCTGTTTTACTCCTCTCATCATTGCGATTGCATGTGAATTGTCGTTATATCCAATCAATTTTGCATCTCCATTCCTTTAGTATTTGATGCCAAAGTGTACGGTTCATAGTCACAGAAAGCGCTCTACAGGCCACGATTTACGTTCCAGTTCGTTCGTACTGGAATCGCGGTACGATCGCGTACCAGGAACGCTTTGGATCGCGATTTTGATAATAAAATTGACGATCCCATTATACCCTGTTAATCGTTCCCGAAGCTAATTAAATCGCGAAACAACGAAGTTGAAATCACATACCTAGGTACGTCGAGCTGATGGAGAGTATGAACGATCATGATTTGGACGGTCGGCAGAACTTTGAAGGACACGAACTCATGTATCGCGAACCATTCTATTTGAAATCACCGATTCCTCTGAAAGCCCTAAATCTGATGAGTCTTCATCTCACGAACCCTAATCGGTAATCATGAACGCTTGAACGAAAATGATTTTTGGGAAAAGTAGGAGCACCTTTGTTGATTATGAAGAAGACGATGGACATCCTGTGAAAAGTAGGAGCACCTTATGTCACACCCCCAAATTCCCACTCGTGGCGTCAGTCCACGTGGGTGTGACATGGCCAGGATCACAGCTCTTTGGTCATATAGAACGACTCTATATGAGTTCACAATCAAACAGTTTTGCATAATAATATAAATTTTGTAAATACACAGCGGAATATGTTTAAAATACCATAGCATAAATAAGTTGCAGTGGAAAAGTTAAAATTACACAGCGGAATGTAAATTGTTTAAGACACTACATAGATAAAATTGTTTTACAACAAAACCAATGCACACAAAGCCTAAGACACGAATCTATATGCGAGCCAGACTCCTTAGTACTTCCTTGTGCGCATCCTAGCGTGTGTTCCATTTAGTTACCTAAGAATACATGCGAAAATTGTCAACTAAAAAGTTGGTGAGTTCACAGGTTTAGACAGACTGAAAAGTAAACAGATATATACTGGGCATGTTAAGTTTAGTTGTGGATCTACGATCCGTGGAGTGTGTCTGTTCATCTTACCGAAACTCGACTGTTCCCATTTGCCTCCGCGGGTCATCGCTGAACCCGACATCAACATCGAAATTACACTCATTATGACCTCCAGTCAACATTGGTGTCGAGTGGGGCTAGTCAAATCCAGTAGTACTACGTAATTACGACTCGTTTGTTATACAACTAACGGTAAGGATAAGTGAGGACTTTAAGCGATAATAGTTACACTCGAAAATGGTTTTCACAACATACCAGTACTATATCTAAAACAGTTGCATAGTATTCTCACCCCAAAGTTAAGTAAAATAGTGTAAGAGTAAAAGTGGGGCTGTAAACTCACCTGAGTTCGTGAAATGCGTCTTAACAGTAATCGAGTAGCTCGTCGGCTAGCAGTCACCTATATCACATAGGTGTTGTAAGTTTGTGTTCATACACGTGGGTCTCACAAGACCGTGTTAGTGTTTTAACAACTCTAAGTTGTTATGTGGGTCGAGTTGACCGTGTTTGACCTAACGACCCGTTGGTGACGGTTTTTGGATCAAGTGCTCGTGTAACGTGTGTTTTAGTGTCGTGTGATGTGTACGAATACCAAAGCCGCTTTCGTGAGGAAACTTACTATTTATAGTAAGTTTCTATTTTAGGAAAGTTTCCAAATTTGGCAAGTCATGCAATAAATCATAATCCGATTATTCTAACATGCATATTTATCCTAATGAGCATGTTATCACATAGCACATAGTTACACTTAGCCGGTTTAGCACATTTTGTGCGTAAAACTTACTATAATTAGAAAGTTGCACAAACAAGCATATTTTACCAAGTTTAACGACCAATATCATCTAAACATCACTATCTTAGTCATAAATAGACATTTAATCTTACCCGTTATGGCTAGCATGCTCCTATTCACCAATTTGTAAAATAAAGTTACTAATTATAGTAACTCGTGAAAAATACACGTGAATCATTCTTTCAAAAGCATCAACCTCTTCATATCATCATATTAACATCAAATAAGCATGCTAGACTCTTAACATTATCAAACTCATCAACTACTAGCAACCTTGTGACCAAAAGTTTCCATTTATAGTAATAATCACAAAAATCATACCTTTAACTATTCTAACAATTCCAACACATCAATTGATCATCCTATTAGTTTCCAAACATCATTTTAAGCATATCTTATGGATCTAAACATACAAATGTGGTCATTTCATCAAGAATGCACATTTTGTAACATTAAAGTTACCATATTTAGCAATAATCCCCAAATGGCCATTTGTTGACAAATCCATCATTCTAACCTTGCAAATCATCATCAATAACACTTATAACAACATTTCAATATTGGAAATCATGTCAATACGCTTAGATCATACATGCATGGCAATCTTTCAACACTTATATACAAATCATGAATTTCATCAATACCCAACATCATAGATCATCAAAATATGACACCATATCACTTTAGATCATCATTAACAGTTGTTAAATCATCAAACCCAGATTCTTTATCAAGAAAATTCGTGCATGTGAGGTGTTGGTGATTGCATGTGAGTGATTCACAATGCATGTGAGTTTAGAAGTGTTTTTAGGCCAAAATGGATCATAGGTTTACCTCCCTTGCTCCAAGAATCTTGAAATGAAGCTTGAACAGTAGCTACACAGCCTCAAGCACCTCTGCTAATGGCCTCTTGATGGTTGGTAATGAGGTTGGAGGTGATAACAAAGCCCAAGCCTTCCTCTTCAAGCTTCTAGCCTTCAACAATGGCTTCCACAATGGTTTGTTTGAGTGATTATGGGGTTAGGAGGGTGGTGGCAGAGGTTTTGGGAAGTATAAATCGAGTATGTGGCGTCTGAGATTAACCAAATAGGTGTAGAGTGGTTAAAGAAATGATTAGCCTTGGTTTAATCAAAGATTTTGCGTGCTGGACTCGTCGCGTACCGCGACAAGGGTCTCTGTAAGTCTCCGCGTACCGCGATGGATTTCGGGATTCAAATTGCCCGCCCATCCATCGCGTAGCGCGATGCTCCCTCTTGTGGACCTTCGCGTACCGCGATGGGTCCCGGAGGAGCCTATTAAGCCCAATTTTGTTGTTAAGATCCGATTTTCGCGAATTTCTCGATTTCGGACATCGTTTCTCGACATATGAACATTGTTCTACTAATTTAGGTTCCCCGGAACCTAATGTGCAGTGAAAGTGTACTGTGGTTTTGATCCGTTCACCAACGTTCATCATTCAGGACACGTGCGAGTGTTGTGCGATAGTTCCCTGAATTATCGGTGCGTTTGGTCTGTCGTGCCACGTGTCACACTAAATACAGTTATTCTAGTGCCACGTATGAAAATAATACACATTAATATTAAAATAATATAAATGCTGACTTGGAAATTGCGAGGTGTCACACCTTATTCTGAAAATAGGGTTTTCACTTTTCACTAACGAGAATGAATATAGGATTTCATATTTCACTGTTAAATTTTATCATGAAAAAGAAGAAATTTGTATAGATGTCGAGGAATTGACAATGTGCAGTGGAGGTAATTTTGAAATTTTGGGTCAAAAGTTTTGACAGGAGGTTATTTTGAAATTTTTGGAAGTTTGATATTTATCATAATAGTTATTTTTGTTTCTCGCAGGCTATCATTTATTTTTTATTTTTTTATGTTTTGTTTTTTATAGCATTATATTTTATAAATTATGTAATATGTTGTAAATTTAAGTTATGTAATATGTTTTAATGGGTACATCGTATTTTATTATTTGGTACACCGTACCGGAGCGAACCGAGATGAGCCTACCCCCCATCATACCGAATTTTAGGGACCTAGAGAATTGCGATCCCGTACCACGTTCCCATGCCAGACCGTACCGCGATCCTAGTGACTATGGTACAGTTCCCTTTACATAACATAGAACATGTTTTACAGGTAGCATATGTCTTGTTCTTGGAGTCTCCATGGATCTGCTAACTAAGCCAACTACATAGCTTCAGCCTGGCTTTGTGTTGGTCAGATAGTGAAGAGATCCTATAATTCTTCATAACTCGCTGCCATCATTGTTCTCCAACTTAAGACAAGGTTCCATGGGATATTTTGTGGGATTGCAGTCTCACACAATTAAGGTTTTTAAGAATTTTTGTTGTGGAACCAGCTTGTTTTAGTGACGTCTCATGATCTGTTTGACTTACTCTGATTCCTAATTAATAAGACATCAACCAAGATTGCTCATTTTGAAACAATCTATCATCTTTTTCTTGAAGTTGTCGGTACTCTTCTGCTTTGAACTGGTACGATTCGCCATCCATGTACGCTCTAACAATTATTACTTCATTGTTGTGTACATGTTTATATACCGAATCTTCTCTTTGACTTCTTATTAAATCAAGATCCTTGAGAGTAGCATCCAATCTTGTGTTCCAAGCACGTGGAGTTTGACGTAACATGTATAAAGCTTTCGAGAGCTTATATACCATGTGTTCGCTCCTTGGTATCTTAAAACCTTGAGGGTGGTACAAGTGCATGTACTCGCCTTCTTTAAGTACTTCATAGAGAAAAAGCAGTTTTCACATCTTAGTGATGCACCTGACCACTCAAATCGGGCTGCTAAAGCCTATAACAACCGTACAGTCTATGTGAGAGCAACTGGTGAAAATGCCTCTTCTTAGTCTGTCTCTTGCTTTTGAACGTAACCTTCCAACACCTGGGCTGTTGTTCTGGGCTCCCCAAACTCTCTGCTGGGCTGTTGTTTTGGGCTGCTGGGTTCGATCCAGTTTGCATGGATTGGTTGGACTGATGTTTGCTGCAGCAGCATTTCCCATTTGTTCAGATTTGACTGGACTGGCCCCTGTGGACAGCGAGTTACTAATCAGTGCTCTATCTTTGATATCTACAGTAATTTAGCCTTCTGGTGATCATGTTCCTCTTTATTCCAGGTTCATGACTTTGTTTCATCAAAACGAGCATCTCTGCTAATAAAAATTCTTTTTGTTTGTGGATTATAAAAAGACAGGCTTTAGTATCTTGTTTGCTTCTTAAATACACCATTAATATGCTCCTATTAACCAACTTTTTGTCACTTTAACATAGGCTTTGCATCCAAACACCTTCGTATGTTCTAGCCATGGTTATAGAAATCGCGAGGCTCTAATCGAGCGGTGGGATAGGGACCAGGTATCAATCAGATTGAAATTCTTATACGTAATTTTTTGAAATATATATTTAAAGAAATTTTCTATATAATTTTTATAAAAATGTTCTTTTTTACAAATATATATATATATAACTTGCCGTAATTTCAGATTTTCGTTGGAGTTCTTCACTAGATTTTCAAAAGTTGCCGGAAAACTCACCGGAACATCGCAGGAATTTGAAAAGTCACCCGAATATATGCTAGAATTTGAAAAGTCGCATGTTGGTCGATTTGGCCACGAATGCCTGATTTAATTTGCCTAGGACCGATTTTAAGTCAGGCCGATTTGCCAAAATTGAAGCGTCGGATGGTTGCCTAGCCTAGGTACGGATGAATCGGCCGTCTAGGCTGATTTTTACCACACTGATTCTAGCCGTGACATTCTTCCTTGTAGTGATTAAGAGGGTTTTATATCTTCCAAAGCTTTTGTTGGGGTTTTGTTCAAGACACCAACATCTCTAAGGGTTTTACCCCACAACCATTTTGACGTATTCATAGCCTTCATTATGGACCTTGTAGCTCCTAAAATAGTCTAGTTCCTCCTTTCAACTGCGCCATTTTGTTGTGGTGTATAGGGTGCAGTTGAGTATCTTCGTATCCTGTCTTAGTTGCATAATTGCTCGAATTTCGAAGAACGAATTCTCCTCCACGGTATGTTTTTAAAGCTGGACTTTGTACTGAAATTTAGATTCTACAACACTTTTGAACTTGGAAGATGACTTGTAAGCTTTCTTTGCATTTGATTATATACACCCACATAAATCTACTAAAACCGCTTTCAAGAAGTAAGAAATACACGTTTTTCGATGACGCACATAGTGTAAGTGGCACGCATAGATCAACATGTATACATTCCAAAGTTTGTTTTGCTTGGTATGTTGATTATTATGGGAAAGGAGACCTTCGATGTTTTTGTGCCAAGCATGCTTCACAAAGTTCTGATTTGTGATCAATAATGGGTAACTCATCTATCATTCCTTTCTTTGTCAACTTTCTTGACATCTTGAAGTTGAGATAACCAAGATGTGCTTGCCATACATAAGTCGTGTCATTTATCTTTGACATGAAACATGTTGGCTGTGTAGCTTGCAACTTTATTTCGTAAAGCTTGTTTGAAGCCTTCTCCACTCTCATTAAAGTAGTTTCTATCTTAGGGTGTCATCTTTTATTACGATTTCACAGGCTACAATTCAATTGACCAAAACTTAGCATATTGTTGCGAGAGTTGGGTATGAAAGAAACGTTTGTGATAAGTCTTTGGCTTCGTTTTTGCATCGTAGAAGAATGGAACCTCTTCCTGATTTAAGCAGCAGATCCATCTTTAAATCCACCTGACCCGTTGTTTTCTCATTTAATTCACTGAACTATTCTCGGTCTTCATTAATTAATCTGAAGGCACGTGGAAGCTCCCATCGTGCTCCAACACATTAGTTATGGCCGAAACTGACCCATAGTCATTCTCTGTTCATATCGGCTCTCATTGTTACTGATTCTTTAATCATGAGATGCCTTGAGAACAAACAACACTCTATTTTTTAAGCAAGTAATTCACTAGAGAGACTTTATTAACTGAAACATTGATTCTTTCACCCACTGTTGTTTAGGAACCATAGCTGAAGCACAACCCGTGCGACCTCTGACTAATTTACTATAAACTTTCCATGCCCATTCATCTGGAATCATCAGTTTAGCTATGTGTTTCTCACTTGCAAAAGCCTGACTTTTTAGCCCACGAGATTTTGTGAACCGGACTTTATCTTTCTGAATTGGGATGATCACTCCCTCATACGATACCTTGATCAAATACAATGAACCTTTTATATTTTCCTTGAGGTATAACCAAATTTCCTCTACCAACTTTCCACTATCCATTCGTGAACTTGACTTCATGTCCTTGTCTGTCCAACTGTCCGACAAAGATCAACCTTCTTTCAAGTTTGGAATTATCCTGACATTTTTTAAAGTGACATTCTTTGAAAGTCCATGAATTGACAAATTTTTTCAAATCAATTTCACCCATGCTTGTAACATCTATACTTAATTATTAGTTAGTCGTACCTTCCCAAAGTCACCAACTATTAAATTTTTCAATGCTTTAGTGGTATGGCTTGCATGAATTGAAGTACCAAAATCCATAACCCAAGAATCAACACTACTCTCAAGTCTTAACACTAAGAGTTAAAGTATCATCATTTGAGCCTTAGACTTACTCTTCATCATGCCCTGACGACCTCCTTGCTCATTCTTTCTTCCTCAGTCATATGTGCACAACAAAGAACGTGAAGATTCCCAGAACTTCTGCATCGTACATCCTTTCACAGAATAAGATACCGAATTCCTCAAACATAAACTTCCTATAATTTGATTAGCTGCGAACATCAGTCACTGTTTCGGACCAACTCTTAGGCAATGAGAACAATAAACAAAAGCTTGAACCTCATCATCAAACTAAATTTTCATAGACCTAAACGAGAAAGGATTGAATTAAGGTTCTTGATATGTCTTGTTACCAAATCACCCTTTCTCATCCTAGCGTTTACAAGCTTTTGGATAAGATAAACCTTATTTTCCGTTGAAGGCTACTTGTACATGTTGGATAGTGCCTGCATCATATACAAAATAAGATACCGAATACCTAGTAAACCCGAAATCTGTTGTATGGTTTTTGGTAGAGGCTAGTTGACCTTATTTCTGTGGTACTAAGCACATGGCCAAATGTAAAATTGGAATACTTAACTAACAAGGAATGTTCTCTTGAAGTCCCTAGGACAAATATGATATTCTTCAAGTTGTCTTGCCAGTTTCTGCTGTGAAAGAGAATGTCAATGAAGAACACTTGTAAAAGCTTCATGGAAGTAATTCAAGACTGCCCAAAGGGCACGAGAACAAATTCGCCCCTCTTGGCTCCTAAAAGCAGTTTTAGACTTGTATCATAGTCAGTCATTTCATCTGAATTTTTTGATGCCATATTCTTAAATCTAAACTTGCAAACAAACTGATTCTTCTCCAGTATGCGAATGGGAAATTGATTTTAATGATTTGGTGGATGGGTATTCTGTACTCTACACAAAATCTTTATGTTCTATTTTTCTATTTCATTAGCACATCAATCAATCAATCAATCAACGTACTCAGTATATCCCGCCATTAGCATGCTAAGGCAGGGTCTGAGGAGGGTGAGATGTAGACAGCCTTACCCCTACCCCGTAGGGGTAGAGAGACTGCTTCCAGTGAGACCCTCGGCTCATGATGCTTGATCAACCGTCCGAAACGATTTTAACGTTATTTTCACTGAATAAGTAAAATAACGTTAAAATTAGTGCAATTTTACTTTTGCCCCTCAAAAGCTGTCGACACATATATACATTATATGTGCGCACCGCTAACGGGGCGTGATTTCATTAGCACATCATGGAAGGCAAATTTACTGTGGCATTAAAAAATAACTTATGAGGGGTTATGGTTTAGTTTAAGATCTACATCTGCAAATTGGTTTTATTTTTTTCTACTTTAAAGTGCTATATGAGTGTAAATAGTTACTGTTCATTTATATATGTATAGTTTCTGTGGGGCCTTGGTCTTCCCCCAGATGAGGCAGAATGCAATGATGTATATGGATTGGATGAAGAACTTTTGGAAATGGTTCCGAAGCCTGTACTTGCTGTGTTGTTTCTTTACCCTATCACACCAGAGGTTTGTTATCTGAGTGTTTTTTTTTATTTCTCTTTGGAGATTCGTGTACAAGTTATGCAATGTTTACTTCACATATTTTTCAGAGCGAACAAGAAAGATTACAGCAGGACTGCAATAAACAGGTAGAAACTCATTACCATAATTTTATTTATTGTAAGATATTTTCATTTCTAGGTAAAAACATTGTATGCCGTATTGTTTTCGTGTATGGTTAAGGTCTTGTGTGATTGCAGGCTCCTTGTGATGGAGTTTACTTCATGAGACAAACAGTGGGAAATGCATGTGGAACAATTGGACTTCTTCATGCTATAGGCAATATCACCTCTGACATAAAACTTGGTAAGCTATTATTCATTTCATTTTAATTTTTTGATACCCTAAAGTTTAATCATCAGCATAATTTGTGTTTTTTCCCAGTTGAGGAGTCATTCTTGGACAGATTTTACAAATCTACAGCAAACATGGATCCAATGGAGGTATTTTGTGATTCTAAACTAACCTTTGATGGTGTGAACTTGATGATTAAACTTTACTTTTAGCTGTTCTGTTTTCTATGTATAACATGCATTCCATATTTGTGTACAGCGTGCTCTTTATCTTGAAAATGACCGGGAAATGGAAGTTGCACATTCGGATGCCGTGGCTGCTGGTGAGACTGAGGTGAGTTGAACTGTTGAAGTTCCTGGATAATTCTTTTCAGGTTGTGGTTACATAAATGTTGCAATCATTAATTTTACAAGGAACTGCTAAAGTCTACTTAAAATGTGGTGAATCTGAATGTGTTGGATGATTTGTTGTGAAAGAAGGTTGCATTAATTCCAAATTCCCATTTTTTTACAGGCTTCTGACAATGTGAATGATCATTTCATCTGCTTTGCATGTGTTAATGGTAAACAACTCTCTCTCCCTCTCTCCATCTCCCCCTCAATTTTGTAACTTATTAATAATTTGGAAACAATAATAATTTGCAGGACAGTTGTATGAGCTTGATGGGAGGAGAACTGCGCCAGTTTCACATGGCCCGTCTTCATCAACCACCTTATTGGAGGTAACGTTTGATAACTATTGGTCATTATTTTTCAAAATAAATTATGCAACATCCTCTTCAAATGCCCAAAACACCACAGAATGACAGATTTTTTTTTGCATCATTTAAAGACTAAGCCAAAACTTTGAGTTTATCGATACCAAATATCGATCCCTGTTGATCCTTTAATTTAACCTCAAAGGAAGTGGTGTAGTGGTTAGAGTGGAGGAGAGGCAACTTAGAGGTCTCAAGTTCAATATCCACTTGGATCAATTTTCCATGAGGGCCACTGACCTGGTTGCTTGTGACTGCTCTTTACTTGTTCCTCTCGCTAGTCGGGTATTGGGGGGACTCGGGTTTACCATGCAAGTGGGTTCCCACGGTTATCAAAAAAGAAAAAAAATACTAGACCATAAAAATTGTTTTGAGAGTCAACATGGGCGAGACTTTGGTTAACAATTGGGATTAATGTCATTAAGTACCGTTGGAGTCCAAAGATTTCTATTTAGAACTTGTTGGATTAAACCATTCATTTTTATACCATTTCCCATTGATTGGGGGAGGGATGCAACACGCTTGAAATTCTCTGAGTAATTAACTTTTTACATATGATAACAAAATATTTCTGTTACAAGTGAGTTTAATCTTTTAATAAAATAATTTAGAAAGTTATACGTGTTAATCTTAAACTTTTATTGATGTTCAACTCAAATAGTCAAGCGCTTTGGGTGTAGTGGTGGCAATGGGTCGGGTTTAGGGTAGGTTTGAGTAATCCTAACCCCATTCCCAGTTATAAAAGCCTTTCCCATACCCGGCCTAAAACCCATTACGGTATCTATCAAGTATTTTCCCGTCGGGTATTCCTGCTGTTTCGGGTATACATGTTACTTAGCTAAATATTCCCGTCAAGAATAACTGACTTAAAACCCGGCGGGTATGTATCGGGTAACTAATAATAAATTTATATTCTTTATAACCAAAAAATATATATTGAATATACCAAGAAGAAATTATTGGTTATATAATGAAAATTCAAATTTGAAAATTAGAAATCAATTATACTAAAAACAAAAATATCTGAAAAAGAAAATCGGATACTTATCCGGTTAACGGGTATTTGTATTCAAGTACATAGGGCGGGCAAGCGGGACGGGTAAACGGGTACTTATAATCGGGTAACCGGGTCGAGTAAACGAGTTTGTGAATGAATCCCTTGCCCCTCCCATGCTTGTGAAAATTTTAAAAATTAATCCCGTTCTCGGCCCAATACCTACTGGGTTTGGAAATACCCATCCCATATGTTGCGGGTTTCAGGAACACCCGTCGGGTGCTGGTATTTTTGCCTACCCTATTAGGGTGTACCCCTAGGCGCTTCAGACATGCAAGGTGGTCTCTTTCAGCTAGGTGTGACGGAGGTGTGTGTTAGACATACCTAGGGTTGGGTTGGTTTATGGTTTGTCTTGAATATATACGTGTGTGTGTGTGTAAATGGATAAAAAACGGGCCGGCCTTTGCCTTGGCTCATGACTCAAGCTTTTTTATGAGTGGAGCTCGACTTTTCAGCTCAATAAAAGAATTGAGTCAGCTCGGCTTGGCTCAAGAATTTTCGTCTCTGCTCGTTTATAACCCTAATCGGATATAAAGTTAGTGGACTACCATATTCAAGTCTTCACCAGGTATCTTTGAGAAGGCGTTCTGTATGAACTTGTGGTAATAAGTTTTAAGTGTAACAGAATAGTCAATAGTATGTGTTTGTTTTACCCTGACCCTTGGAGTTTCATGGTAGGTTATAGGGAGCAATTTACTTACGAAACTTCTACTCCCACACCCCTAACATAAGAACCAATCGGTGACATGGGGCTGAAAAAAGGAAGAGAGGGTTTTACTACAATTACTTGAAATACGCTTGGATAACATCCTTTTTAGGTTGGGTATGGCTCCGACTACCTATTCAGAATTTTTCGTGACTCAATCATAGATGACAATCAAGCGCAATCAACTGAAAAATAAATAGAAAAGATACAAAATCAATAAATTTAATTAAATTAAGGAAACAAAAAGAAAGGATCTCGCTATCAACCTCTTGATCTAAAAAAAGTAATCTATCGGATTAACCAACCAAAATTAGCTTCACTTCTCAAATATTTCAAATAAATAAAGATTTTTCACATAAAGTTATCGGAGGTGGTACTCAGCTCCATTATGCCGAACATGCAATGTTTGTGTCGTAGGTAGTAATAGTATGTTATTTTCTTTTTTGTTTTAATTTTTAATTATTTTTTTTTCAGGATGCTGCTAAAGTGATAAAAGGAATGATAGCCAAAAATCCAAACTCCATGAACTTTAACGTGATCGCTATCTCCAAGAAAGTTGCCACAGAAGCATAACCACACGGCCTTTTGTTTTTCCCACAAACCCATCAACTTTTTTTTTTTTTTTTTTAATAATTTAACTTAAAAAAGGTTCATAGTTTAACCCAATTTCGTCATGAATTTTAAGCTTTTGCATCCTGATGTTACATCTTTCGTATGCGCATATTTGTATATCCCTATGCATTGCATCACGTTTCTTCATCTCCACCATCGAAAAATACAAGATAAAATAGAACACCTTTTTATTTATTTATTTATTTATTTATTTATTTTTATTTTTATGTATATGGTATATATCTTTAGTAGCGCGCTTCACAAATTGTGGCTGTTTCACTTGTAGTCTAAAAATCGGCTTAGGCGACGTCTAGGTGCTAGGCGTTTTCTAACTGTGTCGATTTGGCTATATGCTATGTTTAGACGGTCTAGTTAGTTTTTTTTTGACATTTTCTTTCGGATAGAAAGGATCATATTCATGATCATTTGAGACATTTTTCTTAACCTAAAATCCTTAATATGTCTTCAAAATATCAAATTCAACATTTGAAACATCGAATTTAGCCATTGAATATTGAAATCCATTTCTAAACTTTGAACTTGGTATTTAAGTTTGAACTTTGAAATACTTAGCTTGTTTAAGTTTACTTTTTAAATTATTTGAAGTTTTATATCGAATTATTGATATTGATGTGTGCATATGGGGATTAATAAAATGAAAACCTTGTTTTAGTGAGAAAACCATGAAAACTCATAAAACGAACGTATTTTTTTTTGAAATATTTTTTACAGGTTTGTAACATTATTTGACACATTTTTATAAAAAAAAATCAAAAAAGCGCCGAAGAAATATTTTTAAAAAATATTTTATAAGTTTTTTTTACGTTGTAAAACATACGTAACACTGAGTCAGATCTGACGTAATTTTTGTACGTTTTTACATATGTTTTACAATTTTTCTTTTTTTAGTTGTGTTACGTATGTTTTATACAGCGGTTTGCTGGGTTTTCACAATAAAAAGTGGTTTTCAAATTATCCATACCCTATATAGTATATATATTTGTAAAATTATATATAAAAATTTCAATCAGATTGGCGCCGGTTAATCTTGGTTAAGCTCTAGGTGGTACCTTGCCACCCGACTAGCGCCTTTTACAACCATGTTTTTATGAAACATTAGTATAATAAAAAATTTTAATTTCAATATCAAACTATATTTCTTTGTTCAGCCACGTATTCGTGATGATTAAGGGATCAAACCATAAATAAACATCAATACGTCAATACTAATACATACTAGGCGAGTATAGGGTTGTTTATGAGTTCAACCAAACCGACTGAAATTTTTGCTTATGTTTGGCTTGTTTTCAAACCGAGTGGCTAGATTCGTTTTGATTTTACAAAAACCAATGGCTTTGCTCAGTTTCAAAATATAATTTAAAACAAATTCAAAACGTCTATATAAATCACAATAATTAGTAAAAAACAATAAATTCAACAAAATAATTTGAAAGCTAAATTACATAAATGATCAAGAAAAACACATTCACAAGCAAGAAGAAATAATGAACTTCATAAAAGCTAAAAGCTAACCTTAAGAGTTAAACCCTAAAATATAAACATAAGCTAAACTGTAAACACTAAACCTTAAAGCATAATGACAAGTAAGATAGACACAATGATAGGTTGACTCAAACATTTTAGAGATCCAAGGCAAATATGAAAATAAGGCTTTTTTTTCAAACTTTAGGTTAACTATCAATTAGGATAAGAAATAGTTCAGTTTTCGGTTTGTTCATTTTATCCGATTTTAAATTATTTTATGTCTATCCATTAACCAAATTGAACCATATTGAGAATTTTTGTAAGTGAACCAAAGTTAAACAAAAAAACCAAATTTAAAATGATATATAAAATGAACAAATATAACAAGCCGAATGCAACGTATATAGTTATTACGTACTTTGATCCATATTGAGAATTTTTGTAAGTGAACCAAAGTTAAACAAATAAACCAAATTTAAAATGATATATAAAATGAACAAATATAACAAGCCGAATGCAACGTATATAGTTATTACGTACTTTGTTAACCAAACAAACCAAAAAATATATATCCGTTAACTGAACAGAAAACATAATTTACAATTTATATACAGTTAGGTACCAAACTGAAAACTAATTAAAATCACAATTTGAATAATTTTTTTGGTTGTGGATATTGTTTTTTTGAATATCCCTATCAATGTAATAATTGACTAAATAATATGATAATTAACTAAGTAAATAATTAAATAATCAATTAAGCAAGTAAAAAATAATTAAAACGTTAACAATATTTTTAATTAAATTATTTAATGGGTTATATCCAAAAAAAATAAAAGACATGTATAAGCTTTAAACTCAAGACATTGAGCCTAGAAGGAAAAAAAAAATGCTAAACCAATTGATCAAGGCTATCAATTTACATTAAATTATGAAACACAAACACAAATAGACATACAATCATGTATATATTTACTATTGTGTTTTTTTAGAATTGAGGCCCCAAAAATTTGTAAGCCCTAGACATCCGCCTAACTGTTAATTATAAGGGGCCGACCTTGCACAATGATGACAAACATAAAACACATAACGTTGACAAACACGAAACACATAATGACAATGAACAGAAAGACACGATAAGACGAAGACATACATTTTATAACCTAGCTAAAAGATAAACATTACAAGTTAAGGCCATATACTTTGGCAAGCATACCAACATCTCTACAATGAGTTTAATCATGATTTGTTTGAGTCAGTTACTAACTAGTTAACAATCATTTTTACTCTTTTTTAACATATACATTCTTTTTAATATTTATATAAATAAATAGGGGCTTATATATAAGTTTGTAAACGTATGGATAACATAAAAGTATTTGTTCCACATCTTCAATATCGTATTTTTGGATTGAATTGATCTGTTTATCAATTAACAAATGATATGAAAACTTAAATGTCTTATCCATGGAGTATTGTGCTTTGTGTGACAATTCAATTTTTATAATATGTGGTTTTAATTTATCTACTTTTTATCCACCAAACTATATTGGATCTTTTAACCTGTCCAAAATAGAATTGTATGGTTGCTTTTATTGCAAACCCCAACCCCACCACACACACTTTTTTCTCAACCGCATATTTCTCTTATTTTGAGAGATTGGAAGTGAAAGATGATGCGATGTAAATAGCCTTCATATTCTAAGATAAAAACATAACCACATCGCATTAATTGGGAACAGTTTTAAAAATCATGTGACATTATAGATAAACTTTTTTTTCGAACGACTAAGTTTACTCTCCACCTAAATTACACCTTTGTATGGAATTGAACCCATGACCTTTCATTTTAAGAGGCAAGCCTCTACCAAGTTTCACGTTAGAAATATTTTTTTATCTAAGATACAAATATTATTTTATCTAGATGCTTTGCGCCCATTGCGAGTAGCAATGTGTCAAACAACGAAGGAAAAAATTGGTAAAAGGGAAAAACCTTTAGGTGTGTCTTAAATCGTGGGTTTTAGGTATGGTTAAATATGTTTCTTTTAGAATGAAGGTTGATGCAACGGCAAAACCGTTGACTCAGAGTGCAGTGACAGAGTATCGAAACTCAGCCTTACACTGATGCTACAATTGCAACAGTGCATTTTTCAATGACATTAAAGAGGTTCCTCCATGCTGTGATTGCGCAGGAGGCTACACTCAACCCTCTTGATAGGCCAAGTTGGTAAAACCCTTTTTGCTCGGACACAAAGCCGGGTGACAGCCCGGGTCGCGCGTCATTGCCATGTCTATCAAATTTTGACAAGAGCCTCCAATAGGTATGGTTAAGTATGTAAAGAGAAAGTGTGTGAGGTAAAGACGACTCGATTTCAATATCGGAACGTAGATGAAAATCACGTATATGTATTTATACTAGGCTAAACATGTTGAATAGATAAAATATTATTACTTTATGATAAAAAAATTATGTCTATAAAAAGTATGTGTTACATTAGTTGAATAAAAATATGTACTACAAAAGTTAAATAAAATGCATTATAATTTGTTAAAACTTAGACTTATTAAAATATATCATTAAAGTGATAAATTTTAAAGTGATAATTATCAATTTTGTTAAGTGAACTTTAAAATATATTGTTTTTAACAATGTATCAAAATATAAATTACACTTTGAATATTCTTTTTATCATATATGAACTTGAATTCCCGTTAATATTAATATATATAAAAACGAGCAAATTACATAACCGTCCTTTATATTTACTCATTATATGGATGTCGTCATTTATTAATAATTACAAAATTCATCCTTAAAAATAAAAATTTATATTGGATTTCATCATTTTTGTTAATTGAAAGGGTGATTTATGTAATTTATTAGAGGATGATTTATGTAATTTTAAGGATGATATCAATTATAAATTTTCATTTTAATGATGATTTCTGTAACTATTTCTAATAAGGATGTCATCCATAATATAAGTGAATATAAATGACCATTTATGTAATTTACTCTATAAAAAATTAAGAATTAGTGCTAAAAATTCTTTAAGAAAATAAATTATTATAGTCAGTGGTCAAAATTTTTAATTACTATTAATAAAGTAAATAAAGAAATGAATTAGTGCTTTAAATTTAAGGCGGTAAATAAATTAAATAATGCTTCATTGCTTGACACTTGGCAATCAAAAACTTTCATTTATTATATAAGATGATACACTGACACCTTCCCTTTTATCTCTTTAAAATTGTATTTTTTGCTTGCAATTATTATTTAATATCATCAAAGAAAAAATTACTGTCTTTATTTAATTTAATCTTACGTAATCAATAATCGAAAAGTTTGAATAGTCATTGACTTTTTATTTTAAATCGAAAATATTATGTAATACCATCATTATATTTGTTTGTTTTTCAAATTACTTTGAACTTGTTTTTTATTATCTTTTTAAAATTAAAAACCTAGATGCCTGTTTGTTTGTAAAGTCATTGACTTTTTATTTTAAATATATTCAACTTTAAGTATTAACATATTGTCTAATGGTTGTGTTTAGAGGTGTTTACGGTCTGGATTTTAAGGTTTTTGAGTGGAATCATAAACCAAATCGTTAATAATGGTTTTATACAATGAAAACCAAAATCGACCCTTTAAAAATAAAAACCAAACCAAACCCAACCAAATCGTTATCAATGGTTTGGTTTACCGTTTAGACATTTAAGTTTGAGCTTTTTGGCCTGTTCAAAAAATAAAGATTGAACCGTTTTACGGTTTGAGTTGGAGTACTTACATTGTGAGCCCAAATCTATTTTTGTTGTTAAATGACGCATAAATAATCAATCAATCAATCAATCAATCTATCTATCTATCTATCAATATGTCTGTTTCTCTATCTATCTATATAATAAGTGTATGTGTGCTTGTATGTATATATGCATATGCATATACTTTATAATCTAAAGACCATATAGCATACACATAAAAAGATGTTACACTTATGTAATAATGATATTCGAAATAGAATTATAAACCAATAATTTAGAATGATCTTGATAGGTTATCTCGAGTTATGTCAATTATATCGAATTATTATAAGTTTAAACTAGATTTTTTTTTTAAATTCGTTATCTTTATACTAGCAGTGAAAAATGTTGCACAAATGCAATTGCTTTACCCCACCAAGTTACTTTTTGTTAGTTAGGGATAATGGATTTTGTTTATAACTAGGTCATCTTAATCAATATAAGAACATACCAAATTTCATTGTTTGTAATGCAATTTATGTTTTAATTAATATTTTGTATAATTAATTATCGAACACCTTTTCTTCAAAATTTTAATCAGAATTATAATATTTGATGTAATTGTTGAAAAGAATTATTCCTTTTTAATAGCTAGTTGTTCTTATGAAAATTTAATTTAAATACAATACTAATGAAATGAATTCTGTCCTTACAATCGCCATCGTTCTTTTGAAATTTAATTTAATGACAAATATATTTGTATTTTACGTAGTATTGGTTGTTTAAGTTATAAGTATAAGTTTTTATAACTGCTTTAGAAAATTAAATTGAATAAAATAATTTCATTAAAATTCTTAGACTCAAGCATTAATATAACTTTAGTATATAATTAAAAATAACTATCAGGCTAAAAATCATAATTAGCGAAGCAAATTTGATCAAAATAGCCAAACGAGTTAAGAAGTAGTTTAATTAGTTTGAAAGTTTTTTTTATTAATATTTGTAAACTTTGCACCTTTATTCTTGTTTTTCATAAGCTTTGATTACGAAAATTATCACTATTTATTACTACTATCATCCATAAATTCATGGAAAACGATATTATACACTAGGTTATAGACCCGTGCATTACACGGATTTATAAATAAAAAAATTGTGATTTTATAACTATGTCTTCTTATATTTACATAATTACTAAAAGTAAATATATTTGTTATACTTTTTATATTAAAAAACTTTAAAAATAAAAATTTATAAACGAATGTTCTTAATATATGTATATGTATATGTAATATTAGACATTGATGCTAGTCATTATTATATTACTAACTATTAGTATTAATTTAGTTTATTTATGTAAACAATGTATATTATTAATAACATTAATGGTGAGTTTTTATATTTAAAAAAGAAAATTTATTTTTGAAATAATTAGAGAATGCCATGTGGCATTTTGTTGGAATCAATTATTATATAGGAAGATGAATAAATTAATCAAAAACCTCAATAAATATATTTATTGACTTTTGTGTTATACTAGGATTTACCCACGCGTTGCGGCGGAGTTAGCATACACGATATGTAGAGCCGACCCTTAATAAGAGAAAACCGGGCCACCGCCTTAGGCCTGATTTTTTCAGGGTCCCAATTTTTTTTTCTCATATTTTATATTAAAAAAATTTATACCCAATAAGTTTAAATAAGTCTAATAGTCAAGCTACAAAATTGACCGCATTAAGTTTATAAAAGATTATAAAATGTTTTTTATATTATTATGAGTAGGGTTGTTGAAAATGCCCGAATCCGACCAACTCAACCATCACGCAAACCCCAGTAAGCTTAATAGTGTCGGGTTATTCAGGTTTAAAACGTTAGTTGCGTTATTTGGAATTAACCCAGATTGTTAATAGCGTTGGGATTTTGGTATATTTTTAAAAATTAATCGGGTCGCGCTTTGCGGCAGTGTTAGCACGAACGATATTTAGAGCTGGCCCTAAATAAGGGCAAACCAGGCCACCGCCTCTGGCCTGATTTTTTATGGGCCCAAATTTTTTATTTTTTTTTTCATATTTTAAATAAAAAAAATTTATATCCATGAAATTTAAATAAGTGTAATAGTCCAAGCTAAAAAAATTGAGTCCGTTAAGTTTATAAAAGATTATAAAATGTTTTTTACATTATCATGAGTAGGGTTGTTGAAAATGCCCGAACCCAACCAACTCAAGCATCATGCAAACCCCAGTAACCTTAATAGGGTCGGGTTATTCAGGTTCAAAATGTTATTTGGGTTATTCGGGATTAACCCAAACTGTAATAATAGCGTCGGGTTTTGGGTATATTTTTTAAAAATTAATCAAGTCTCGGGTATAAAATTTGGAAATAAAGTTTTAATTAATAATATTAAATTTTACACGTAGTTAATAAATATGTTTTTTAAGAAAAATGTAATATGACAAATGCGCAAAATACATAATTTTATTTTTTTTTTTAAAAAATAAGTGTAGAATGTGTGGATGCAAATGAATCGAATGTTTAGCGAACAGTTCGTGGACTGTCTAGTGAAAAATTTATTTATGTTTGTTTGTTTAATAAATAACGAACATAAACAGTCATATTGACTCATTCATGTTCGTGGGCATTCGTTGAATTTGTTTTACATTCTTAAATTTTTTATTTTTGGTTTATTATTGTTTTATTTGTATATTCATAAAAACATATTAAACTAAAACTCATAATTTAGTTTAAAGTGATTTTAAGATTATTATTTTTATTTTAAGCTTTAATTTTATATTTTTATAAGATGATTATGTATAATGTTTCAGATTGTAATGTTGCCTTTTAGTTTTAAAATAATATATATTTCTTTGTGTTCACCAAGACGCTAACCGTTTGTAAGCAACTTCAATTCCTTAACTAACGAGCTTCAACAAAAAATTTTGCTTGGTTGATGTTCGTAAACAACTTATGTCACACCCCGAGCCGGCGGGGTAGGATCGGGTTTCCCCATCGGGCGGAAAGTTCCCGGGGCGCAATATCGTGAGTGATAATCAAAATGATCAGATTGTTTACATTGCACATGATATATATAAATGAGAAACTTGCTAGAATAAAATAGAAGTACAAAGTTAAATTACATCAGTTAAGTTTATAATTTAACAATGTCAATCTATTATAACATCATAATTCGTCAATCTTGTATCTGCACAAGATCTACAAAATAAATGTGTATGATGTCCAAAAAGATGCAGGTCAAAAAAGCTAGGTTCTCTATATGTAACCTAGTCCAAAAGAAATAACTCTTCAGTTGACATGTTCGTCACCTGAGAAGTCATGCAAAAAGATCAAGTCAACACATGGTTGGTGAGTTCATGTAGTTTAGTATTTGAAAATGATTTGGAAATGATTTGATAATGATTTGATAATGATTTGATAATGATTTGATAATGATTTGAAAATGATTTGATAATGATTTGAAAACCTCCTTCGGTAAAGACCCTAACCTCATTAACTTCACATGTAATATCCATATCGGTATGCTTATATATATGGCATACCCCTGGGTCAAGCCAACAAACTCGCCCAGACGCCATCCCACCACATACTAATATGCATATGACACTGTTGTTAATGATAATTAAGCATTTTTACCCTACCCACCTCTGATTTAGATTTTGTTTTTCTCAAAACTTGATTTACCTTTGATTCTCTTGAGTTCATCATAGATACATGATTTTCCCAAAAGTCAATGATAGAAATAAAATGTTAAACATTTAATTAAATAATTAAATAAAACATTTAAATACAACTAAGACATGAGGATTGGGCCTTATTTGACTCAATCAATTAGACTTAGTTGTTGGTGGTTGTCCAAGTTGTAACCTCTCACACGTGACCCATGTCAGGCATAACTCACAAGGAGTACACCTGAACTGCGCGGGATTTTAATGTTTTGCCCATTACAGCCTGACCCAATGGTCTTCTGCATCTGAAAGGGACTTTAAGGATATCCTTTGATTCTTGATCACTTGATTCTCTTGATATGACATTGATAATGATTTCCTTTGATAGTTCATGTTATTGCCCGTATAGCCTGACTACAAGAGTCTTCTATACCTGAAAGGGACTTTATATGTGTGTTACACGTGATCTTGATTCCCTATACAACTGACATCCACCTTACTTGAGTATTAATGATTTCATTAGATTGTAATGATTTCATTATTATCATGATTCACACACATTTATGATTTCTGATTCCTTGAGCCTCTTGATCTTGATCTTTTGAATTCCCATGATTCACAATGATAATTGATTCTTGATTATGGTTCTTTGTTCTTAGATTCCACACTGAATTAGATTCCTTCGACTATGATCTTTTGATTTAGTTCATATGATTTCACTTTGAATTTAGATTCTTGAATTTGAGCTTGATGGACTAAGGGTTTATTTAGAGTTTAAATTTAAAGTATTACTCATAAGAGTACTTTAATTAATTTGATTATTTGATCTGTTTAATAATTTTCTAGACAGGAGTCTAGGAGTATCAACAAACATATATATGTAAAACATATAATAAATAAAAGCATTTAAATAAACAGTTTAAAATAAAACAGTTTACGCATGCTTCTCAGCCCCGCGTTTTAAAACAAAAATGTTAGAAAAGGGGCAATGAACTCACCTGTGTTGCTCTGTATAGAATTACCACAAAATGAGCGTTCGTTGTTGTAACCTAAGTATCTTCAGTACATGAGTTGTTTTAAAAGAATTCGAATACGATGAGTATATACGGTAGTCGTCGAATCTAGGGTTTGGTCTCGGTGTGCAACTACGTGTCCAAGATTACTACTGTATTCTCTGACTCTATCTAATTAATCTAACCTATTACCCGTAATAGACCCATGTCTCAATCTTATTAACTACTAAACCCTAGATGATTAAGGTTTATTTTAATTAATTCACAAGTCTTTAATTTACACACTTAATTAATTCATATTTTAAGTTAAGCCATTTTACTAAAAATCATTCAATTTAATTTAATAAAGTTTATAAATAAATTTCTTTTATTAAAACATAATTATTTTAAGAAATATGATCTACACATGATGGGCTTGGGTTAAACCCCTCAGGCTAACCTCGTGCCCATTTCTGGATTTTGATTGTCCATTGTTTATCTCTCGTTACTTTGATTAACTAAGCCGTGATAGTTTAAGCAAACCCTCTAGGTTAGTTTCATATCTTTATGAAATTTCCTAAGGTTTAAGTGTTAATAATTATATCAACACTCAATTCCTTATTTTATTGCTAATCCTCATGACTTCCCAATTGAATTCCCAAGTGTTAATCTCAAAAGATATTGATAGCCCTTATTTGGATTATGAAACCCCTATTATGGGAAACCCTAATGTCCTTGTGTACTTACAAAGGAAATCCCGAACCATGCATGCACACACCATATAGTGCATACACACACACATACTTGGTTATTTCCCATGCAAACCCATCACCCCAAACCCATGTATAACCATTTAACCCGTCTCAATGAACCTAAAAATCAAGGCCGAGTGGTTTAGGTTAGACCGAATAAGACTCAAACCGAATAAGCTTGTTATGCTGCCATGTTGGCCGAATGGGTGAGGTGCGACTGAGAGCTATTCGCCCGAGTGTGATACCCTGCGAATGAGAGGGTGGCGAATGGCTAGAGCCGATCGAATGAGATTGGGCGAAGGGCAAGCCGAATGTGGCTGTCAGCGAATGGACAAGAACCGGTCGAATGAGGACTAGTCGAATGAGGGGTGGCTGCCGAATGGGGGTTTGGCGACTGACTAGCATGGCGAATGGGGCTTGGTCATTCGGCGATTGAAGGGTGGTTCGGCCCAAGCCATTCGATGGCCTGAAACTCTTGGCCATTCGGCCGGCCATGTGTACCCAGAAACAGCTCCCTCAAATCGAACCTAGAGACCATCAAATGGTGCATCACTCGTTCCTACTTGTTCTAAGGCGGTTATGAAGTGGCTTCTCTAAGGTTTTGAGGTCCTAAAACCGATTTACAAGAGGTGCGAAATTAGGGTTTTGAAACCCTTAAAACCGACTAAAACATAAATTTTACCTCGAATTTACTGGATAAAACCTTAGATCCCTTGTACTTTCGTGATCTACAAGTTGAGAGGATCGTTTAGACACCGAGATTACACGATTTCGTTGAGAATTGGTTGAGAAATCTTAGAGAGAGAGTGAAGAATGCTAGAGAGAGAGTGACGGGAGAGAGGTTTTAGAGAGAGAGTGAAGAGGGTGTAAATGAAGAAGATGACTCATTTGGGGTGTTTATACCCCGGGTGAGTTCGGGTTCGTTTCGGTTGCTCGGTTTCGCGAAAGATGTCAGTTTCTCGTCGTTTTCGTACGAAACGACTCGGTTTTAAAAATAGAAGTTATAAAATTTTTTTAGGTTGTGATTCCTAATAAATTAACTAAATATCTTATTTATTTTAAATTTTTAAAATTATTTAATTTATTGTTCAAAATTGAATCGTACGGTTACCGCACGTATTCGTTCGAATCGTCACCCGTACAAACACGGCAATAACTATACTTTTCAATATGGTTTTCTAATTATCGAATATCATTCAGAACGTTAAACCTTCAGATATATTCGTACAGATCGTCACCTATACGAATAATCCGTCGATTTAGCATTCACGTAACAACATCCGTTTTGTTTTGTTCCGTAAAGCCTCACATACGTTTATACATAATAAAATCCTAACACATAATCACATGATGGTTCTGTGATGCCAGATAATTATCTGACTGATGAACCATAGTCCTGAACTTGCTTTTCTGAACTGATTCTGAAATCGCGTTATGATAGCATAAAATGATAATGATATATGAATGATAACTGTAATGTACCTGATTCACTGTTCACATTACTGTTCAGATCACTGTTCCGGTGATGTTTACGGCACTGATGTTACAACTTAAATGTTAGACACACAAACACAAGCAAGACTTTGTTTGTGTTTGTCTGGTTTGTTTACTATGTAACAAATGAAAATGGTTAAATTAGATATTTTAATTATTAAAAAAAATGATACTTATGACATACTGAATTTCGTTTGCATACACGTCATATTAATAAGTTTCAACGTATTAATAAGTTTCAACGGGTTATAGGTATTTTGAATTTGATTCAAATATAATATTTAATATAATATATAAGAAATTCTCTTCTGTGTTGAGTTTTCAAAATATCGGAAAAAATATATGGTAAAACTTTATCTTTTGGACCCTGCCGTTGTCACGTTAAATTAACTTGTGCTTGTAATCATTTATTTTTAGTTTGGCAGAAATTAAGTTTGGCTTGTATAAATTTTCATACGAATTAAAGGTTATTTGTCTTAATAATACGATTATGATGTTAACTAATGTTTTTATTCTTTTTTTTTTTAACTTAAATTAAAGGTTCAAGTATTCTTATGATAAAAAAAATAAATCTTATAGTAATAAAAAAAAACTGCTGTAAAAAAATGATATTTAGATCTTCAAACGAATTCGAGCTAACGAGTAATGAAGCTTGCTCGAATAAAATTTCATCATTTATTTTTCTTAGATATTATACATAACTAGGTTTAATCCCACCCGCGCGTTGCGGCGGGTTATCACAGTACACTTCCGATAACGGGTATTATATATCATTTGCAAAATCATAAGTTACATAGCAAAATCAAATCTCTCATCACAAACTCTATACAATTATATATATATATATATATATATATATAAACATAAAATTATACAAAATTGAAAAAACAAAATTCAAAAGTTTTAGTGGCCAAAATTAAATAAATAAAACTTTATATTATATAAAAGTTTTAGTGACCAAAATCGAAAAAACAAAACTTTATATTATATAAAAGTTTTAATGGCCAAAATAAAAAAAAAACTTTAAAAAGTTTTAGTGGACAAAATCTTAAAAACAAAACTTTATATTGTATAAAAGTTTTAGTGACCAAAATCGAAAAAACAAAACTTATTATTAAGTTTTAGTGGCTAAAATCGAAAAAACAAAACTTTATATTATATAAAAATTTTAGTGCCCAAAATCGAAAAAACAAAACTTTAAAAAGTTTTAGTGGCCAAATTCGAAAAAACAAAACTTTATATTATATTAAAGTTTTAGTGACAAAAATCGAAAAAACAAACTTTAAAAGTTTTTGTGGCCAAAATTGAAAAAATAAAACTTTATATTATATAAAAGTTTTATTAACCAAAATCGAAAAAATAAAACTTTACTTTTAGTGGCCAAAATCGAAAAACAAAACTTTATATTATATAAAAGTTTTAGTGGTCAAAATCGAAAAACAAAACTTTAAAAAGTTTTAGTGGGTCAAATCGAAAAAACAAAACCTTATAATATATAAAAGTTTTAGTGGTAAAAATCGAAAAAACAAAACATTAAAAGTTTTAGTGACCAAAATAAAAAAAAAAAGTTTACATTATGTAAAAGCTTTGGTGACCAAAATCAAAAAAATAAAACTTTACTATTTCTTTCGGTTAGTCTTTAATATATATATCAATTAAACTTAAGTCATGGTTGTCACGTCATTTTGAACAAAAAAAAAAAAAAAAAAAAAAGTAGTTGATTCTTTTCTTTTTTTCTTGCAGCTTTTTCTTTCGTGCTTTTGGTCAGCCAATTTATTTCTTTAATGTTTTTTTTTTCTTTAGATTTTTAATTTTGTGTTTGTATTTAGGATTCTTAATTAAAAGTCTTCGAAAAACAACCAATTGGGTTTTATTTTGTTTTTTTAATGAAAATCATATCCTTTTATTTTCTTCATTTATTTTTAAGTTATTTCAAACTAATAAATTTTTTTGTTTAGTTTTGAACGGGTAAATTTCTATTTAAAAGATAATGACTTTATCAATTAAACTGATATTAAGAAAGCGATATAAATTTAATTGAAAGCATGTTTAAATATCTAAATTTCAAACTACTTTTTTATACCATTTTAGATATCTTTTGGGTGGCGTTGGAATCATAATTGATTGTTTAAAACACATCATCTGACTTAATTTATGTGTTCTTGATATTCAAGTCTATCTGAAAACAATTGCTTCCAAATGAGCAAGAAATTTTCCTCTTAATTAGCGAAATCAAATTGTTTGTTTGTTAAATGATGTTTGATTTAATGGTTAAAAACGTATCGATCAGAAGCTATTAGTTCCCTCAATTGATCAATACCTTGTAAAGACAAATAACCAAACTACTGCACAATATTTATTCCTTAATATAACCCCCAATGGTTTAGTCTTTCACACAGGGGCGGTGCTTTGTAGGGACCGGGGGGTCCACTGTCCCCCTGTTTTTTCGTGTAGTAAAGTACATTTCTTGATACGTAATGTAAAATTTTTTAAAAATTTTTATTTCGCCCCATCTGGAAAAGTTTCACCCCCTAGACTTTTGGTTAAGCTCTGCCACTGCTTTCACACATAACACAAAACTTATGTACCTTCAGGTTAACACAATTGTTAGGTTTTTTTTACTTGGTACGGTTTATTTTCACAAAAGTTATATAGAGGCACAAGTGCACACGTTACATCAAAGGAAACAAAATTACTTGTTAAAGGAATTCAGTAATAAACACTTGGAATTCTATCTAATTGTGTATGAAATAACTATCCAAAAAAAATATTTCTATCCTTTCGAGTTCAAGAAATTTGATCAAAGGATTATCCAATAGAACGATTCAAATGTGATATAAATTTCGTATCTTTTTTCTGTGCACCAAAAAACCATGTTCTCACCAGAAGATGGTATACCGTGGGTAACTTCCATCATGCGTGGCAAACTTTTGGGTCACGGCTTAAATCCAATCATATAAGATATAGTAAATTTAATTTAGGGTTCCTGGTGTTGCCCAAAACCTACAAGGGGCACTACCTCTTTGATTCCTGTTTGGTCAGGAGCTTAAAATTCTTAAACGAGTATGAACAAACTCTTTAAGATTTTTTTACAGTTAATTACACTAAAATATATAATGTTACTTGCTTAATTGCTTGATAAAAAGTGGGATGTTTGTTACAATTTATCCAAATAAAGCTCATGATATAAGAGCACCATTACACCACTAAATCAAAGAAACTTTCCAAACTAAATGGATTTTTACAGGTAATTTTTTTTTGTCTCAAAGGATACGCAATGATAATCATTTTTTTTTAACAATCTATTAAATATTATAAATTTTTAAAGGGGAAACTAAAGGTTGAATTGAACATCGTAATATATACTTATGTAAAACTTCATACTCTTCAATTTGCAAACATTAAACATACCATAAGCATAAGAATTTTCAATTGTTTGGCAAATTAAGTCTAACAACACTATTAAACATCTAACTAGGAATTCTTTTAAAGTGTTGGCCGGACAAATAGTTTGAAAGTCACCTAAAGTGTTGTTTTATGTTAGTTTAATAATTTTTTTAATTATGTTTTGCAAGCTAGTGTTCAATTATTTGATTTTTTTTTGACGCAAAAAGCGTGTGTTAAAAACAGTTCGTACTATTTTTCCTGCAAAATATTCGATTTTAATTGATGGATATTATCTTATGCGGCCTATCTGCGGTGCGCATATATAATATATATACATATGTGTGGTCCTTCAATTGACAAAGTAAATTGAACTATTTTCAATATTATTTTACTTATTTTGTGAAAATAACGTTAAAAATATTGAAATGATTAACTTTAAAAGATAATTTGAAGCTGGAGACTCTTTCGAAGCAGCATCTCTATCCCAACTGGGATAATGGTAAGGTTTGTCTTCATTCTTTTTCTCAAACCTTACTATAAAGTAAGAATATACTATGTAAGTTTGTTTGTTTTGTATCTTAGAAATCTGGTGTGAGCTACCTCAAAACATGATGTGTATCTCATGTCTAACTACTCGATCATGCATTGGTCATCATTATTACACAACATGGCTGATACTTAAAATTTTTTATTAATTGCCTAATCATCACCAAATATATATTTCTTAACGTGTTTATTTAAGTTTGTAAATTTACATATAAATAAACATCGTTCCTACATTTTTTTTATAATCATCTTCAAACCTGTATATTATTTGACAAAGTAATGGAAGCATCATAGCAACACTAGCTATAACTTTGTTCAACGACCTTGATGTTTCGATGAATGACTATATTTTATAAGTTCAGATACTCAGAAAGTGACGTCAACCACACTGTAAAATACCTAATTAATTAGGACTAGTTTACCGAAATGATTCTAACAGATGTACAAGTTCTTTTATCAAATCTTTTTCACAATTCAGCAGTTATTGTGTTAATCACATTGTTTATACTTTGTTTTTTTAATTATTACACTTGTATATTAATACTTATTATTATTAAGTAATATATTTCAATAAATAACACATAGCAATAAAATCCAGGCACATGTTTTGAAAAAAAAAAGATTTTTTAGGTTTGAAAAGTATGCATCCGAGAATGCTTGCTTGTTGATTAAGATGCCAAGTATGGGAATCAATTTTGCAAAGAATAAATTTGTTTACTATCCAAACAAAGTGTGCTTACATTACCAGACGTTATATCCTAATACACCGATTTCGTGGGGCCAGAATATGGTTTTACGTTTACTTCCTTTCGGTCTGTTTTAGATAAGCAAGTTACTGAAAACATAACAAAAGGTATTTGAGTTTATGTTATACTAATACTTACATAATTTTTTTCATTATCATTTATCTGGTTTCACATTAAGTTTGCATATTTTTTGGCTGAATTTACGATGTCACTATATCATATTATTAAAATCTTTTTTCAATTAACATTTTATGTTGAAGTTAACCCCTGTGTTACTCGGGTTACTAACATAGTATAATATGTGTATGTATGTATAGAAGCAAAGAGACAGACGAAGACAGAGCGAGCAAGCGAAATAGTTAAAAACCATTGTTAGCATAAACACTAACAACCCAAATCAAACACAATCAAACAAGTGGTTTGCCACTGTAATATCTTGTGAATCATCCTCGTTAACATTATTAGCTTTCCGTAGTTAGTATATAGTATTATGTTTTTTTTAAAACTTACACAAAATTAACTTGTTATGGACTTATTATCCAACCCATATATAAAAAATATACAACCATCAATAAAAACAAGAGTCAATATGACCTTAGTTTTCATCTTAATTGGGATTGAAGTTCACGAGTCAAACCAACTCGGCTCGTATTATTATGTGCTTACTTTGAGACGACGAAGGATTGTGAGGGCCGCCGTCCCTCCATACAGTAATTTTATGTGTTTTTCTCCAAAAAATTTAATACGTATTGAGTTCACCCCTCCTAGATGTATAAGTCCCCTGGCCCCCCTGTATTTTGAGCCAAGCTCTGTCACTGCTTTAAGATCGACGCGACTCACTAGTTGTGTCTGGGCCATAAACAAAACTTGACCATGCCTAATCCTAGTCTTACGTTGTGTACAGTAGAAAAATACCAAACACAGCGGAGGACCAGTCCTAATCCAGATGTATTCATTCCTAAGTAGCATTCCAATCCTGATTTGTTTGACCACCAACTTTGGTCAAAATTTGACTTCAATTTTATATAAAAACTTGTATTTCTCATCTATTGTTAAAAAGGAAGCTCCATGGAAGGTCTCAAAAGCATTATTTGTTATGAATTTAGATTCATTAATTGAATTCTTTGTATAAAAAGCAGCCAAAAGTTCATTTTCAAAAAGAAGAAACCTTAAAATCAAACGACTGTTCAATTCTTTGTTTCCAAAAGCAGCCGAATTTATGTATCAACAAACAACTACATATTTAAAAAGGTCCACTAGATCGCAGTAAACACACAAAAGTATTATTAAAAAAATGAGTTTGAAGATACGAAAGCTAGATATAACTTATGGAACACGCATGCATGTGTGCCGCCAATATTCTACAAGATTAGTAAACACAAGACTAAATTGACGAGATGTTACATGTGATTTGCTAGTATTTCATTCTTGATCTTTATTTTTTATAGATTACCCGTATGATTTTAAGTTCGGGCTATTGGATTTAATCTTTTGGCCGATAATGCTTCCAATTGAGGAAATGTTTATTGACACTCTCAACTTTCAACACATTTTCCATTAGTACTTCATAACAGGTGCCACATCATCAAAAATTTAGTATAATCGAGCGTCAATGGAAAATGTGTTGAAAGTTAGAGTTTCAATAAACATTTGCTCAGTTGGGGGTATTGCCAGACAAGAGGTCAAAGTTGAGAGTATTTAAATCTAATAATCTTTTAAACTTTAAACATTTGGCACATACAGTCTTTAAGTAAGGGTAATTTGGTCAAACATGTGAAGGTAATTTGGTGACCAAAGGAATATACATGTTAAAAAATACAAATGTTTAAAGATTGGGACTATATGGGTAACTTATACAAATGGTTTCCTAATATTTTACTCTTGATCTCTATGTTTCTTAAATTACTTATATAGTATCAAACTTTAAACATTTGTAACATGTATAATATTTAAATTAGGACTGTATATGTCACAAAATACAAATGTTTAATGGTTTAGGACTATACATGTAACTTATAAAACATAGGGATCAAAATTGAAATATTAATTTATTCTAAAAATAATAGTTAATTTATTTTTTTCGTAAAGTTAACAAATAAATAAACTGACTAGTATAAAACCAGGCGTAGAGTTTCTAAGTCAAACCATGTATTAGTAAACGTAATAATCACTATTAGTAAGAGAGAGAGTAATGATTTAAAAATCTTCAAAGGCTTCCACCAATCATAAATATTTGTGTTGTCATGTTGTCTTGTTCTAAACAGTAATTAACTAATTATCCAAGAAAGTAGAAAATTGTACCGAATAAACACATATTATTTGTTGCCTATAAACTCCTTATTTTATAGCGGGTCGTCTTAAATTTTTTGATGACCTGAGACATAAATAAAACTTATGGTTTTCTTATGACTATAAACAAAAATTCTCCACAAGTTTGAGATACAAAAATATAGTTTACCATGAAAAAGAAAACTACAATAATTTAGAATATTAAAACAACAAATTTTAACTCAATCATAATCCATTACAGCTAAAAAATTGATTTACAACAAAAATTTGTCCAAAATTCAAGATCTTTTGATTTTATAGGCCTTTAAATAGGGTTTTTTGTAAAAAAAAAAAAATAGATAGCCGACCTTGCTTCATAGGAGACAGTTGATGCATAATTTTTATACATAATATAATTAAATACACATGTTCTAACACAAATATAAATTTCCTACTGAAATTGTGGTTTATGTAAATTCAGTTTTAGTGTTATAAATTTCGCAACTATTAGGCAAAAATGAGTAAATTACAGTTTTGATCCTTGATTTAAGTATTTTAACTATTTCAGCCCAAAATAAAATCTTTTACCAATTCAACCCCTGTGGTTTCGATAACTAACGTTTTTGGCCCCCAACCATAGTTAGTGTTTTTGGCTAAAACCGTTATAATAGTTAAGTTTGAGGGGCCAAAACAGTTAGTTGTCCAGTCCAAACCACAAGGACTGAATTGATAAAAGATTCCGTTTTAGACCGAAATAGTTAAAACACTAAAACCACAGGGGTCAAAACCGCAATTTACTCGGCAAAAAGGTATTCAAAATTTGCGGTTAAAAGTAAAGAATATTCTAGCTAGTGTTTTGAAACAAATTTGATACAACTAGAGACTCAAATTGCCAACTAGACAACCTTAAAGCAGTGGATATGGAAGAGAGTTTTCGTAAAAGGAAAATGAACAATTGAATATAGTTTTTTAAATTAGATTGTTTGTTTTGAAAGAATAGCCTTAAAATCAAACAACAATTCAATTATTTGATTCCGTAGCAGCCGAATTATGTTCCAAGACAGACTTAATTCACAATCTTGACCGTGAACATGGCCCACTAAATTTCAATAATTTAGGTAAAATAGTTTGAAAAGAGGTCTCAAAAGATTAATGATAATATAACTCGTAGACTAATATGCTTGTGTGTGTCTAATATATAGACCATAAATTAAATACCAAAAAAATTATTTAATATAAAAACAATAACAAAAAAAAAAGAACAAATGAGCTAAAACATAATGTAATTTACATAATTACAGTAATGTAATTTAACATTATTAGAAAAAAATCAAAATAAGGTGCTATGTTGATGCTTGTAATTACATTGATGTAAATACGAGACATTAGGAACAAATTAGAAAAATAGTGGAGACTATAACGAATTTAAATATAAAAATATGACGTGTCTAATGGTCCAATTTTTATAAAAAATAATATAGTATAAAAATGTTATGAATGTATAAAAAGGGCAAAACTTTAAATAAAAAATTATATTGATTAAAATATATTATATATTGACATTTGTCACCAGTGTATTAAATCTACTTTTTTTTTTATAATATACAAAAAATTTTAATCTCCTTCCATATTAAAAAAAAGAATAATAACACCACACATCATCTCATACATTTGGCTTAATTTGATAATTAGAGCTAATGTGTTATTTTTCTATCTATGGGTTATCGAATGATCACAATCATACATGCATGCACAAACGCACACATACACATATATATAAAATAACTATTTATCTCTACATGTTTTAACATGTATTAAAGTAATTTTTCTTAAAATAACTAGAAGAAGTTACTTTTATTTTAATTAAACTTATAGATAGAAATTATTCTTTTAGTTTTTAAACTAATATGTAATAGCTAAAATTGGTTCGTGTTCTGTGACACCTCGTAATTTCCAGGTCAGCAACTCCATTACTTTTAATAATAATGTTTATTATTAACTCATACGTGGCACTAGAATAAATGCATTTAGTGTGACACGTGGCACAACAATCTGAACACGCCGATAATTTGAGGAATTATCGCACAACACTCGCACGTGTCTTGAATAACGAACGTTGGTGAACGGATCAAACGGTAACACGAAAACACTGCACTTAGGTTCGGTGAACCTAAATTAGCTAGAACAAGACCATTATGACGAGAAACGACGATCGTATTCGAGAAATACGAAAGAATCGGTTCAAAACAATGAATTGGGCCTATTGGGCTCAGCCGAAACCCATCGCGGTACGCGATGGGCAATCATTTGGGCTTTCGCGGTACGCGAAGCTTGAGCGGGGAAATTTGAATTCTCCGAAAAACGTCGCGGTACGCGACGACCGATCATCTTCAACCATCGCGGTACGCGGCGTGTTTCGGGAACAGAATTATTATTTTAATCGCCGCGGTACGCGGAGTTGCTTTTTGTGCAGCCTCCGCGGTACGCGACGACCCCTACACGCAAAAATCTTTATAAAACCAAGACTTAATCATTCTGTTACCTTCCCCTCCGATTTCTCTCGACTGAACACTCAATTTCGACCTAGAAACCTCTGTTACAACCATCTCACACCAGAAGGGAGCCATCTAGGAGCCATTGAAGACCATTCTTGAGGATCAAGGCGTGGTGAAGGCTTCAAGAACGTCCAACCATCGATCTCCTCTGCATTCGAACGAATCTCAGCCTCTCTAGGGCTGTTCCAGAGGCTGCTCAAACCCCATTTCGTGGATTCAAGGCTTTGTGAGGTAGTTTCTATAGTTAATAATGCTTAATAACACCCAAAATCACACATGCAAGCCATTTAGGCCACATGCATCATCACCACCACCATTGTCACGAAATTTTGGACTTGTGAACATGTTATTAGATGCTAATGCTACTGATTTGATGAAATGATTATGATCTATGATGATTCTTATTGAAATAAATGGCCATGTGTCGATTTTATGATGAAATGGGTACTTTCACCAACATGCATGCACGATCCATGAGGTGTTTGATGATTTTTGATATTGAAATGTTGCTAGATGTGTTATTGAGGATGTTCTACATGATTTAGGATGGTTGATTATGTCAAAAATGCTCATTTGATGATTATTACTATAAATAGTAACTTTATAGTTATAAAATGTGCATTATTAATAAAATGACCACATTGGTATGTTTGGATCTATAAGATATGCTTGAAATGATGTTTAAAAGTTATCATGATAGTTATTTGATGCATAGGAATGCCTAGAATAGTCAAAAGGATGATTTCTATAAAAGTTACTATAAATAGTAACTTTTTGTCACAAGATTGCAAATTGATAAAATGTATGATAATGTCTTGAGTCTAACATGCTCATTTGGTGATAATATGATGATATTGGAAGGTATATGTTATTAGAAACTTGACTTTGTGCTATGGTCATAAGTTACTAAATATAGTAACTTTATTTTATAAAGTTTACGATTCGTCACACGTTAGTCATAATGACCATGATTAATAGACTATTTAGGACTAATATGATGATATTAGATGATGTTGATTGTTAAACTTGTGGAAATATGCTTATTTTAGAAACTTTCCAAAAATGGAAAACCTTTACGCGCAAACTACGCTAAACCGGCTATGTGTAACTATGTGCTATGTGATAACATGCTCATTTAGGATAAATATGCATGTTAGAATAATCGGAATATGATTTTATGCATGACTTGCCAAATATGGGAACTTTCCTAAAATAGGAACTTACCATAAATAGTAAGTTTCCTCATAGGAATGAATTTGGTATCCGTACACTTCACCCGACACTAAAACCGCACGATACACGAACACTTGATCCAAACCATCACCAACGGGTCGTTAGGTCAAACACGATCGATACGGTCAAACACGGTCAACTCGACCTACATAACCACTTAGTGTTGTTAAACACTAACACGGTCCGGTGAGACCCACACTTGTGAACACAAACTCATAGTACCTATATGATATAGGTGACTACTAGCCGGCGAGCTACACTTTCTCTATTGAGCTAACGCATACATAAACTCAGGTGAGTTTACGGCCCCACTTTTACTCTTAACTGATTTGCTAAACTATTGGGGTGAGAATATACTGCAACTGTTTTAGATATAGGACTGGCATGTTGTGAAACCGTTTCTTTTTTAGTGTAACTATTATCGCATAAAGCCCTCACTTATCCTTACCGTTAATTGTTACGAACGAGTCGTTATTACGTAGTACTACTGGGTTTGACTAGCCCCACTCGGCAACAACTTTGACTGGAGGTCATAACGAGTGTAATAATCGATGTGAATTGCGAGTTCAGCGATGACTCGCGGAGGCAAATGGAAACAGTCTAGTTTCGGTAAGATGACATGACACACTCACGGATCGTGGATCCAACAACTAAACTTAACATGCCCAGTATATATCTGTTTACTATTTGTGTCCGTCTAAACCTGTGAACTCACCAACTTTTTAGTTGACACTTTTCGCATGTATTTTCAGGTAACTAATGGAGCACACGCTAGGACGCTCACCAGGACACACTAAGGAGTCAAGCTTACATATAGACTCATGTCCTAGGCTTGTGTGCATTTGTTATGTTTTGAAAACAACTTACTTTGTAGTGTCTGATACAATTTACTTTCCGCTGCAAACTTATGTGTATTTTAATATTTAACATTTCCGCTACATACTATGAGAACTTGTATTGTTTTACAAACTGTGTGAATGTGTAACTCATATAGAGTCATTCTATATGACCATGAGCTAAGATCCTGGCCACGTCACACCCACGTGGACTGACACCACGAGTGGGAATTTGGGGGTGTGACATGTTCCGTTTCCAAAGTGTAACACATGCACATTTAATTTTTTTTATTTAAAATATACTATTCAATATTATAATTTTTAAATATCTAGCTATTATATATATTTGTGACACTTACATACTAGTAAGTAACGAGTAAAATGATTATTAGAAATTTTTAACATACTTATTCGATCAGTTGATATTAAAGGGGACCGCCTAAAATTAATTAAATATATTATAATTAAACTTTATCCGTTTCTAGTGAAACATAGGTTGAAACGTAGAGAAAAATGAGCCGATCGTAACAATATTTTTTATAATTTTATAAAACATTATATTTTAAAAGTTATAAGAGAAAAACAAAATTTGATCTAAATTAATTATAATAATAAAAAAATAAAATATCTTCCAAATCTCAAATTTAAGAAAAATTTCACAGATTTTACGTGGATCAATTTTGAAGGAACTCAAATGACTCATTTCATCAAGTGAAAAACACGTAGCTACGAGTTCCTTCGCCGTCACATTTCTTAATCGTCTATAAATACTTAAAATTTTACTTTCATTTAAAAGCATACATACAAAAATATATACACACAAATTTGAGAACAAATTAGAAGATTTGGAGACTAGGAGGTGCTGATCAAAATACAAAGTCAAAATTAAGGAGTTGGTTCGTTTAGGTATATTATCTAATTTCTTAGTTAAACTTATAAATTTAAGATTTTAATATAAAATTAACTTATAGGGTTAGGGTTAAGCTCAGGGCCGTCTCTGAGAAATTAGGTGCCCTGTGCGAATGTTACAAACGGGCCCTATGTGCACGCGCGCACACACACAAATTGACGATAATTAAAACAATAGTAAAAACAATATAAACAATATTGTTTTAGCAAAATTATGCATTTCAATGTTTCAAATAACTAAATAAAACGTGACGTTCTTCTAGCATTTGTTGATGCAAACTTGATGTTTAAATCTCCATAATCCACATTGTCTAGTATCTCATTCTCAATAGTATAATTGTCAATTCATTAAGTCTTTCTTAAGACATTATCGATCGTAAGTATGACTTTAATTTTGAAAAATTTCTTTCTGCATATGCTACAATTAACGAAATAGTCAACAAGATTCTATATGCAGTTGATGCATTTGAAAAACAATCGAATTGCTTCAAATATTTTAAATATATATAATTAAAAATTGAATTGTTATATTTGTTTGTTGTAAAATAAATAATATATATAATATATACAATTTTTTTAAAAATTTAGGGCCCCCTAAAAAATCGGGCCCTGTGCGGTCGCACCTCCCGCACATGCTCTAAGACCCCCTTACTTAAGCTCCAACCCTATGTATATATTATAAATTTTAGTTTACTTATAATAATAATCGTAATAATAATAATAATAATAATAAATCATAATAATAATAATAATATTAATAATAAAAAAATAAACAAACAAATAAATAAATCTTCTTTGCAGAATAATTATAAGAAACGCTGCCCAAATTTATATCAAGAAATTTAAGCTGTCACTCAGTCAACCAAAATTTCTGGTGAATACATTTAACTTGTTTTTAAATTTTTAAATGAATTTTTGAGCATGGTTTGTTTAAACTTTGACGCATAAAGGGATACTACGTGACCAGCATTTAGGCTATTAGTATACGTATGATTTGCAAATCGTATCCGCATATGGGTGAAATTCCCATACGTGGCTGGTACAGGTGGGCTGGAAGGTTAAACGTAAGACGTACTCTGCAGGCAACCTAACCAGTGACCAGCTGTGGGCTGGAGGGAACAAAACGTAAGACGCGTTGCGCTGTAGTTCCTAACCAGTGACAGTTATAAACCAGTGTATGCAGTAGTTGTATCGATCAGTGAAATAATCTGCTAAATGTGTATTATTGCCACTATTAATTATGGTTAAAGTACCGAATGTGCTATACTTACATATCGAGTCTGTTATTTGTATTCACCAACGTTATGTTGACGTTTTATTTTCAAAAACTTTTCAGGTAATAATGAATGACAAATCAGAAGCAAGATTAGAGGTTTAGGGCCTATGTCGCCTTAAATATAGATCCTGTGGCGAAACCGAGGAGTGATTGGAGTTATACCTCCAAGTCCTGTGTAAACCAGGATATGCAAATATATGTTTGTGAAAAACTCGGTTTAAAATAAAATAAAATGATATGGTCATATCTATAGATATGAAATTTTATGAAACCCTGAAAAGTGATTTACAAGCGATGAAAATGTGGTTTTTCATACCTATGCGTATGAATTATTTGTAAATTATGAAAAACGGTTTTCACATCCATGCATGTGAATTATTTATAAAATTATGAATTTATGAAACAATGCTTCCGCTGAAACATATTAAAATAAATAATAAACTCTGACCGAGACGGTATTATACATGAAACCAATCAGGTCGCAGCGCCCGAGCCGCCGAGAGCCCGGGGTGTGACACAAAGTCAGTCGTCTTTACCCAACGACTCTCAAGCGGTTCATTCCTTCTTACTGCACTTCAGACCCCGTTTCACAGTCAGAGCCTTCCCATGGCACCCTTCGCCCAAGACTTGATACAGGAGATTCTTTGCAAGCCTTTTCCCCTATAGAAGATCTCCCTTTTCGAAATGTTGAAAGTTCACTTCACCCAACTTGTTCAATCTCATATTGCGAGAAATCCAAGAATTTCTGGGGGCACTAGCACAAGCAACAATGGTGGAAAAGTCTACTGTTTGAAAGAGTATTCAAATTTAAACATCTCTATATAGACGCATACACGAACCAATACTATGTTTAATAAAATTGTACCTGCTGCTTTGCTGAATAAAGGCAGAAAGCGTATTATTACATAACAGTTTTATGCATTAAATTATAGCAAAACATATACAAAACATATGATCTGGTTATTACGAGTTTAACATAACACTTGATACTAAAACTAAAGCCCTTCTACTTTGACACACACATTGACACATATACACACATATAAGCATGTATGGACACAAGTGTATAAAAGGACCTAACTTTAAACCAATCCCCTTGTTAAAACCAGTATATGTAGGGAAAGTTATTTTGAAAACCTACTTAAGTTGAGAAAACTTTGAAAACAAAGAAAAAAAACCATCAAATATTTTTTTTTCATCTTTTTACAGCTACGTTACATTATTAGGGTTATTTTTATAAGAAAATAAAAAAAGTACCACTAGTTTTTTTAAAAAAAAAAATTATAAAAAACCGGTGTAACACAGACGTAACATCATCGCTGTACATAACTGAAAAAATAAGTTATGTCAGTGTTACATTTTTGTTTTATTAATTTTTTTTAAAAAAATTGGGTCAGTGCTTTATATATATATATATATATATATATATATATATATTTTATTTTTGCAAAAATGACCCTAATAATGTTACAAAACTATAAAAAAATTCAAAAAAAAAAAATTTAGTTACATAGATTTTTTTAAGGTTTTTTCAACTCAAGTAAGTTTTCATTTTATACACCTCCTATATATACACACTAGATTATTACCCCGTGTATTACACGGATTCGATATAAAATATTAAATAATTAGTAATAAAAATTTAAAAATTGTAAAAAGATATTTTAAGATAAAATTATTAATTTACATATTAATGAATACTTTAACTAATAAAACAATAATTAAAAACTTTAATAACTATACAAACGATATGTAATCTTTTGATTTTTAACAGCTATATATTTAAACTAACATATAATAAACTTCATCATGCGTTCTATCAAAGGCTAACTTTTATAAATAAATAAGGTATAATATAATTTATTTAATTATTAAAATTTAAACAACTGAATTAAAAAATAGTGTTAAACATAAGGACAAAAAACATAACGTTGTCTATCACTTTTATACTTTGTTTTTTTAAATAAATTAAAAAATGACATTAGATTATAAATATCTTATTGTTTAAAACTCTGGGTTATAGTTTATTTTATTTTTTATACAAAAAAATCATTTTTATAGAAAAATTGTTTCTTATATAACTTTGATATTCTAAAAATAATTTTTTTCTTATTTAAAAAAAATAATATTAAAATTTTTCATATCTTTTAACATTTTTTTAAATGTTTTTGAAATAAAAAGACAAATAATATTATTAGTTAGTAGTATTATAATTATTTAATTAGAAAGAGTATATAATTATTTAATAGGAGAGAACTAAATAAATTTAATAGGAAATTGACATTTGGCATTAATGTTCTAATATTATGACAAGTGGCAATAATTATTTTCTTTTATTAGTATAGTAAGATAAGATAAGATATGTAAGAATACAGATGATTATAAAAATACAACATATTTATTATTATTCTTTTATTTAAAAGGGTATTATGACAATTGCATATTTACAATGATATTTTGATAAAAGAATTTCGTGAGTCCGTCTTCATTGTAATTGATAAAAAGCTAGAACAAGTCAAGTCTGAACAAACCTGAACTCAATCTTAGTTAATGTCTCTTTTAGTTAGTAAGCATAAGAGCTCAAGCTTCGTATATCAAGTTTGAGCTGGTCTTTGAGTATAAATGAGCATTTTCTTATATAATCTTTATAGTTGTATAAGTATAAATTGTTGTTTTTTATATATAAAATTGTGACAATTATAAAAACACGTATATTATGTTAGACATGAAAAATAAAGTTATATATATATATATATATATATATATATATATATATATATATATTATAAATTAATACTTAATGAGTCGAGTCAATTTGTGCTTGCTCTTGAATATTTTCTTATGAGCCGAGATATAGGTTTAGAAATAACGCTCTAAACAAGTCGAGATTGAGCTCTCTTAAGTTAAATCAGGCCGATCTCAATCCTTAACGAGCTCGACTTGTTTACGCTTCTAATATATTTTTCACCCATTTTGAGCATCAATAACTTTTTTATACAATATCATTTTTTTTGTCACAAAATTATATTATTAAGTAAAGAGTTTTTTTTTTTTTTTTTTTTTTTTTACTTACAATTCAAGTATAGTACAACTACATCATTTTCTTACCATATATTATTATAGGGAGTTGATCAAATATTAACTCATGTTTATTGCGTTAACCGAATAACTATATCTTATTACTTTGAGACCCAAACTAAAGTAAATATAAAGATGTATGTTTTTTTAATTAATGTAGGGCCCACTTACATTAATAAAAAATTAAGAAAAAACCTACACCTTTATATTTACTTTATATGGACTCCAAAGTAATAAGATGTAGTTATTCGGTTATCGCAATAAAGAAGGGTTAACATTCGAACCATCCTCTATTATTATATATGTGTAAATAACAATTAAGTATATGTGATATACACATAAATGTAATTGCTCGTATTATTTAAACAGAAAACAAATTTCAATCTATCTATACTAATAAATAAAAATAAAATATGCCGCATCTCACTTTCTGAGACTATCCTTATAAAAATTTTACCGTCTCTCTCTCCTATTAAATGCACCTATATTCAATAATAATAATATTAAATATTAAATATACTTTTATATATTTTTATATAAAAAAGTTTTTAAAGCATTAAAAAATATAATAATTTTAAAAGAGTACATATTTTTTTTAAAATCTAAATTATTATGAAATATAAAATATTCAATAATTTTTTTTCAAAATGAAATATTCAAAAAACAAACTTTAATACACTTAGTGTTTAAATAACTAATATTATTATTTTATTACTTACGTATTAAACTATATAAACTTTTAATAATTTTATTATTGACTATTTATTATTATTTTTATTTAACCCGTGTAATACACGGGGTATTAACCTAGTTATGTAATAAATAAATATTACTTATATAATATAATTATTATTAATATTACACGTCTAGGGTACTGAAGCAGGTTATTATAAGAGAAAAGATCTTCTTTTATAAATAGACTAGACTATATCCCGTGTGTTACATGGATTTAATATAAAATATTAAATTGTTACCAATAAAAATTTATAAATTATAAAATAACATTTTAATATAAAATGTTTAAAATATTCAACTTAGTATAGGTGTTCTAATCCTATATAAATAATCTGAATAGCATGTTATTGCTAATTTTCTGCATATTTAACTTATTTAATATTTTAAGTGATGATATGATCATTTTATAAAGTAAATAATAAATTAATATTATTTAAAATCATCCACATTTACGCATAATATTTGAAAAAAATTTAGTTTCAAACGTTAAGTATTGTCACACATTAATTAAAGAACTTTTTTTTCAAATATAATGCGTAAATGTGAATGATTTTAAATAATTTTTAATTTATTATTTGCTTTATAAAATGATTGTATCACCGCTTAACATATTAAATTAGGTAAATATGTAGACTATTAGCAATAACCTGCTATTCAGGTTATTTATATAGGGTTAGAACACCATACTAAGTTGAATGACCTAATTGAGACAAAAAAGTATCAGTGACTTAATTGGGACAGTTAAAAAAGTTGGTTACATTTGTGTAGAGTTACCTCATAAAAGAATGATCAAAAACTTTATTTTTGAAAGAAATTAATTTTTAAAAATTTAATACTACAAAATGTCATTTGTTTATAAAAAACTATTCTTTAAAATCTAAGTATTATAGTTTATTTTATTTTTTAAAATATTTTAGAATAAATGTTTTTTAGAAAAAAAATTTCTAATAAATACCGATTTAAAAATTATTTATTTCTAAAAAATATTGATTTTTAGAAAAAATTCATATCTTAAAATTTTTTTAAAGTGTTTTTATAATAAAATATTATTTTTAATTGATTATAAAACTTTTTAGTATTAAAAAGGTTAATAATATCATAAATATTATAATCTATATCTATATCTATATCTATATGTATATCTATATATATACTCTATAATAAAAAAGTAACAAATTTGCCACATGTCATATTCTTACACCACTAATGTCACATGTCATCTTCTTACACTACAATTGCCACTTGTCAACACCTTATAATTCCACTTAATTCTCTCTCATATTAAATAATTATATTCTCTCTCTTATTAAATAAATAATTATAATACTAATAACTAACATATTATTTATCTTATTATTATAGAGCACACTTTAAAAAAAAAATATAAAATATGAAATTCTCTAAAATCAAAATTTTTAAAGTAAGAAATATTTTATTTTCAAAAAATAAAATTTATGTAAAAAAAAAGTTATCTTAGAAAATGATTTTTTTTAAAAAAAATATATATTATAAAAGGATTTTTTAAACAATGAGATTTTTATCATCCAATGACGTTTTTTAATTTATATATTATATTAAATCCTTGTAATACACAAGTTTATAACGTAGTGCAATATATACAAGTATTCTAAAAGCATAATATTTCATTTATTTCACCCGTGTAACAAGTGTCCAAAAAATGAGAGAGAAGCGAGAAAATCAAAATATAAGTGGTCTAAAATTGTAACAAGTGTCCCCAATTATTTTTATTTATTAATATAGATAAATAGATGATAGTGTTCAAATAAAAACCCTTAAAATACAACAATCTACCTATACTAATAAATAAAGATTTTAGTATCACACATGTCATCTTTATAAAGCTTCTCAACCGTCATTTCCCTGCTTTCTCTCATATTAATTATCTAATATTAAATAATAATATTAAATGTTAAATATACTTTTAATTCATTTTTGAAATAAAAAAAAGATTTTTAATACATAAAAATAGATTAATATTAAATACACACTTTTTTGAAAAAATATTATTATAGATTATAAAATTATCAAAAACAATTATTTGAAACACTTTGTTTTAAGAAAAACAAATTATAAAAAAGTTAGTGTTAAAGAAATAATATTATTATTTTAATTCTTAAATTATTAAATTATACGAAATTTTAATCTTGTTTTATATTAAAAATCATCTTATATTTTTCTAAACTTTCATTAATAATTATTCGTTATATTTGTTTATTTAATTCGTGTAATACACTGGATACTAACCTAGTTATTAAATATGAGAGTTAATATTCTTATTTAATAATAGTGTTAATTCAATGGGATGATAAGAAGTTTTCAAGTGGCACTATGAACCTAAAATTTTGACAAGTGTCAAACAATATTTTTGTTTGTTAAGATAGTAAGATTCGATTGTCTTCAATATTATATAAGTGTAATAATTCATATAAAATTCTATAAATTACTAATTTTTATTTAAATTTGTTTGAACAATAACCCAAAATATATAATCCTTTTCGTTTTAATGTGCTTGCACGAATCTGCGTGCTATCATATTAAAAAAATGATTAACGTGTATGCATGACCAAATCCTGATTTTATCATTTCATATGTAGTAAAATCTTATTGTAAAAAAATAAAAATATACATATATGCGATATGATATACAATCACACATCTACATTGATATATCTATACTATGTGCTATATAACAAAATAATAACAATATGTCACATTGCGCTATTCTAGCATATCCACGTGACATAATTAAAAAAATTAAAGATTTATTTCATTTAATACAATCTAGTCAAATTTTCAAATTAAAAAAAAAACACTAATATTCATTTTCTTAAATATTAGTGAAAATCTAAACATATTAAACTTTTCATTTTCAATTAATAATCTCAAAAATTCATATTAAAATCTATTTTTATTGTTTAAAAAAGTGTTTAGAGATTTATAAATGAGAAAATTATGGTTTTGGCCTCTATGGTTTATTTATTTTAACTATTTCGGCGCAAAATACAATATTTTATCAATTCAGCCCTTATGATTTAGATAACTATCAGTTTTGGCCCCTTATACTTAATTATTATAATGGTTTTGGCCCAAAATCTAACTATAGTTGGAGGCCAAAAACATTAGTTTGTGTAAACCACAGGGGATGAATTGATAGAAAATTTTATTTTTGGCCAAAATAGTTAAAACACTTAAACCACATGGGCCAAAACCGGAATTTACTCTTTATAAAATATACTTCATTATTTGTAATGCACATGCCAATAAACTAGTACTCTAATGAATGAGTATTTTTAGGAGATATACGTAACGTTTTGGTGAAATACTTTTTGCAACTCTCTTAATAAATGTTAATAATTTTTAGTAATTAAATATTAAAAAATATCAATTATGCTTGTCAAAATGTGCGGGTTGGGTAACGGGTTAAAACGGGTGCGAGTTAGGTTGGGTGCGGGTCAAGACAAGTTTTAAGCAAAATCCATTTGGGTTTAAACGGTTCGTTTTCAAAAAAAATTCAATTTCGCTCAAGTTAAAAATGAGTTGTGAGTATACAAACAATTTATTAAATATATTATTTATCATTTTTACCCATATATTGAAATCCGTTATGTTCACATAATTTTAAATTGTCCATCTTGACCTGCTTTGTGTTAAAGTGTTACCTGTCTCAGCCCATACTATGTCATAATATTACCCATTTCAACCCAAAATGCAATAATTTTTTACCCAATTTTATCCATTAATCTTGCTATGGGTTAAAATTGCCAGGTATAATTATTCTAATAATTTCTAATTTATTAAAATTTGCAAGAGGTGATAAAAATTATCATTCAATCCATTTGATCAAAATTCTTTTGGGGAGGAATAGGTAATTCTAGAAAATTAGTGCAAGTGAAATGAGAGTTGGCCATTGCTGTAGAAAGATAAAAGAGGGCTTGCGAATTAGAAGATATATTGGAAGGTTACAATAACACTTTGCTTCAGAAATAGCGATGGAGGTTTGTTAATAGTTTATATGATATATGGAGTTGACCATAAAGGTTTCCTTGACTCATGACTGTATCGGACCTGATTTTTTAAAGTCATGAGAATTTGAATTTTTTATATCTATTTTTTATATAAGTTATATTTAAACAATACATCATTTTGCTATATGTATAATACTATTTTTAAACAAATTATCGCTTTTCTATGTAAAAATATTATTTTGTCACAATAGTTATGTTTTGTTATGCTTATTTACTAATTTTATCACAATTATCATCAATTTATGAATTTTTTTATGACTTGATACTCAAAATCTCAAAGATAACTCGAATGATACGTGTGAAAAACTTTAAAAAGTGATTCATGGGGTTAAAGCAAGTATTATTGTTGGGTTTCTTCTGTTTAGAGGCTATGTAGTTTGGAAGAGGATTGTGATCACTTCTATTTAGTAATCTCAGTGACAAAGGCGTGTGTGTGATTTTATTTTCTACTTTGAGGAAGAGAATTAGAAACAAGAAACAAATGTTATTTTATTATGATTTTTGGCTGGAGAATACATCTTTTCCGGCCAGTTTTTTTTAAAGATTATTTCATTTATAGGATAGACGCAAAATAACCGATTTTTTACTAAGATGGACCGGTTAACTGGTTTGGTAAAAACCGGTTATTAACCAGTTTGGTCTCTTGGAACCTCAAACCGGTCCTAAACCGCTGGTTTTTTTTAAAAACTTATAACCTATATGAATAACTGGTTTTAAAATCGGTTTCTGACTTATTACGAACCGATACCGGTTCGGTTAACCGGTTTTTTTGTGCATATCTATGAGAAGGTGTCAAGACCTCTCAATTGCTCAATGTAATTTACGAATCAGATGAGGTGCAATATTGTATGAAGCTTTAAATAGGTAAGTGTGGTGTGAGATTTTGATGTTGAAGATGAGTTGAGTAATAAACATGGTGATAAAAATATAAAATACATTGATCGTGTTACCCTTCAGGATAGGATTCGTTATGTGAGATGGAACCATTGATATATATATATATATATATATTCTGATTATGAGAACAATTATAATTTATAACGTTAATTTATAACCTTACAGGGTGTTCAATTTAAAACCATTGTTACTTAATAACTAAAACAATCATTTTTAACAAGTTAAAATTATATAAAAGTAACCTCCTGTAACTTAAAGAAAAATTACTTTTAGACCCTTTAAAACATGTGTTTAGAAAATTATTTTTTTTAGTTTCTTAAAAGTTAGGGTCTATATGGTATGAAGGAATGGAATGGACAGAAGAATGGAGTGGACGGACGAATGTAATGAACAAGGAAAAAAATAGATCAATACCATTACATTGTCCTTTTGTATTACCCCTGGTAATAAAATGATTCATTACTTCATGTTGTATGATAGCCATGAGAAATGAAGGAAAGAAATTACAATTTATAGGTCGAATTGTGATTCTAATATTGTTCAAATCATGGGTCGGGTCGTGGGTCAGGTCATGTCTCATGGGTCGAGTCCTGGTTTGGACTTCAGAAAATCGATCAGTTATTGTTTAGCTAATGATTTGGTTTGAGGATCGGATCATGGTTTGTGTCATGCGGTGGATCATAATTTAGATCATAGTTTGGGGTAATGGGTCGGGTCATGGTTTGGTTCATGGTAGTTTGGGGTAATGGGTCGGGTCATGGTTTGGTTCATGGACCCGGTCATTGTTTGAGCCATGGTTCGGGTCACTGTTTGGGTCAAGGGTTTGGTTTATGGGCGGGTCATAGTTAGAATCATGATTTGTGTCATGGTTCAGGTCAATGGTTGAATCATGGTTCACGTCATGGGGCTCATGGATCAAGACAAGGGTCGGGTCATGGGTCGAGTCATGGACTTAGACATGAGTCGAGATAGAAAGAATGAAACAAAAAGCATCATAATCCAATGAATGAAAATCATCAAAAGTGAATAAATCACATTCCTTATGGAATAGTATATTTCATTCCTATGTGGTAATTAAACACGTTTTTTTACCATTCTAACGTAATGACTTATTTCATTAAATCATTCATTCATGCATACCAAAAATTATCTTATTGATTTTCAATTGAATGTATCCCTTATAACCATAACAAACGGTTATGTGAACATGTATAACCGAAACCTTAGCGTAAAAGTTGGTTTTCAAGAAAAAAGTCACACTTAAGTGAAGCCTTTTCTTTTGTTTATACTTTAATCAATGAGTTTTTCTTTTGTTTTATATATTTATTTTAATCAATTAAGTCGGTTAATTATATTTTTACATAAAAAAAACGATAAAAATAATTAGGAAGAAGCAAATATGAACTGATTTAACAACCAAAGCCCGATGTTTAATGTTCTTTTAATCATTATAAGAACATTATGACCCAACCCACTTTTTACATTATGATCTTCAATACTGTAAGGAAATAAGTGAATATACAAGAGAGTTTCTACTATAATAGTTACCTTCTTCACTTTTATATGAGATGTTTTGAGTTTGAATACGGGTCGAAACATATTTACTGAGTCAAGATTAGTGAACGCTTACACAGTTGTGGGGTTCCTCTTGAGTTAGGCTCAAACGTACGGCCTATAGCGTCAAATTCAAGAGGTAGGTTGAAATCTTGTCTTAGACGTTTTCGTACCAAGCTGTTCAAAAAAAAAATAAAGAAAAAGAAAAAAACCCAACAGAGCAATTTTGACTGAATCGTATATTTTTCTTTACTTGTTTACTTTTTAATATCTATATTTATTATTAGAATCCTTCTACTAATAAATGGTTTCAAATAAATGACACATGTCATTCTCACATTCACTTTTCATATTTAAATGTTAATCAAATAAAAACATTATTTTATTTATAAAATCATATTTAAGGAATGTTTAATTAAATTAAGTTTTTAATTAATTTATTATATTGTTAAATCCTATTAATATTATTTTTATATAAAATACAACCATGTATTTTGTTTTAAATCAAATTGTAACAAAGTTTGTTATTTTTCAAATACTAATTTTATTAACAATTTATTACAAAATTTATCATTTGATAACAACTTTTAATTTTTGAAATTCATAATATAAGCTTAAACACAATAACAAATTTCTTAATTTCTAACAAAACAATAAATATGATGTACACAAAAAATGTTTAAAGATTTAAATTATAATTACCTTTTATTTTATATTGTTTTATGTAATAAATTTTTTTAAATTATGTACTTAAATTTAATAAAGTATCACAAAATTACATAATTTTTATTTTTAAGCCCGCGTAATACACGAGTCTATAACATAGTAGTATAGTTAATATATAATTTTGCAATGTAAATATAGAAAAAAATGATAAAAAATAATTATTTTAATACCGTCATTATGTGAAGATGACTATTTTTGTAAAGAAAATAAAATTCTAAAATTTGGAATAAAATTAACCTATAGTCTTTTTTTTTTAAATTTATTTGTATTGACTCTGAATGGTGTTTGTGACTGGGTTTTGAAACACAAGCAAACGTGTGTAACTTGAACATAACTAACAACCACTCCATCACCTTTCACCACTTTCCTTATAATTTCCATAAATTGAAGTCATATTCTACTCAAAAAAATATAACTATTATCATTCAAAGTTTTAACTATCTAAAATATTATATTCTATCTGGTTCGAATTTTACGGGCAATAAAATATGTGTCGAGTCAAAGAAAACACGTACTGCTAACAAAAAAAATCATAAGTGATACAAGAAATAATTTACATATTCTCAATCTTTGAAATTATTCAATTGCATCTTCTTAGTAGGAGTAAGGATGTTCCATGATTCGGTTTACGGTTTAAACAGCTTATACGGTTCAATTTAAACATTTTTGTGAAATTTTTTTTAGCCCAACCAAAAACTGAACTTAACCGATTGGGAATCAGGTCATCTAAACCGAATTCAATTCGTTTCGGTTTCAATTAAAACTAAACAAAGCGAAATTCAACCGATTAATAACCATATAAACCTGTAAAAAACCGAATAAATTTATTAAAGGTAACCCAATAAACTGAATTCAATCTTATATATACTTAATAAAAATAATAAATTTATATCTAAATTTGGTTTAATTTGTTAACCTAATAAACCAAACTAACCGATTCAAAAAATATATAGAACTGAAAACCGAACCGAAAATCTTTAGTTCGGTTTTTTCGGTTACGAATACAGTTTGATTTTCGATTTTAAACGGTTTTCTGCTTTTTACAAGCACTACTAAGTAAGAGGCACAAAGCATAACAAATGAAGGTAGCACATAAATATATGCTTAAAGTGAGAATGGGAGTGTTTGATACATTGATTTTTAAAAATCTATTGTCACACCCCGAGCCGGCGGGCTGGATCGACTTTCTCGTCGGACGGAAGGTTCTCGGGGCGCGATATCGTTTGATAATCAAAATGATCAGATTGTTTGCATAGCGCATGATATATAATTGAGAAATGCTAACATGACAATGATATAGAATTAGAAAGTTAAATTACAATGTATCGTTCATAATTTAACCAAGTAAATCTATTCAAAAGAATCAATGAGTTTCTATCTTGTAACTGTACAAGATCTACAAAAGATGATTCATTGTTTTGTCATTCAAAAGCATGCTTGTCACAAAATGTAGCTAGGTCTTCTTAAAGTCCACTAACTATGTTCTTGATATCTGGTGACTAAACCTGTTCGTCACCTGAGAAAACATGCATTTAAACAAAATCAACACTAGGTTGATGAGTTCATAAGTTTGATAATTGAAAACATTGATTTGTTCACTTACACGGTCACAATGTCATACATGATACTTGTAAATTGTTAGTTTCGCCTGTTCACACAATGGCCTCTCTATAGTTATATTTGCAAGTAATATCTCATCCTATTAGCTATGCTTATATATAGGGCATATGTGACAACTGCATTTGAAGAATTACGTCATCCAGGAAGTGAGCACATTTGATCGAGCTTGGAATCCACTTTGTTTTGACAATCGAAATTATTACAGGTTGAAAGTACATGAGAAATGGTGTTAGTAGATTGCAAAGAAACATCCATCATCTAATGCTTATTCAAATAGGCGACCAACCGATTTCATGTATAGAATCATAACTCAGAAATAAAGAGAATGAGTGTAAGCAAAATCATGAAACGAGACTCCGATTTCAAGATACACTGAGTCGAATATAACGTTAAATAAGAGATCAGATATTTTGAACTCTTCAGGTCTTGAAATTATAACCATTGGAAAGAGCTCGAAAAATTGTGAACGTGGGCGAAAACCGCACGTAAAACGGAGTTCGTATGCTCAAGTTATCACGAACACAAGAAAATCCAAAATATCTGAGATCCCCACTCTGCGCGGTATGCCCCGGGCCAACCTCCGAGATAGGGCGATGCGCCTGGGGTGCTATGTCGGAAAAAGTTGCTTAAAACGATCAGATTGCATCTAGAAACTTAATTTTTCTTCTTATCTTGACTGTCCTTCAACTTCAGGCGACCAAAATGTGATCTTAAGCCCTTAAACTCCATTTCAAAGGTGTCTAAACATCCCGATCGCGCTAGGGATCGTATCTACAAGTTTAGATCGTTGTTCTACCCGCAGAAATCCGTCAGATTAGGTAACGGTTCGTTTTAACCTTCTAGCTTGATAATGATTGATTAGATCTTGATTTTGAACGTAATGATATAGTTAGGGTTGTTGATTATTGCCTAGATGATGGCTAGGATTGATTATAAATGAAGAACACGATATGTTAACGGGTAAATCCTTGTTTTGATCCGTTGTAGTGACCGGTTTGCATGAAATCATACCCATGATTATAATGGTTTAAACCATTTGATTATGACAAAGTAGGTGATTAGTTTGATTAATTTTTGAAATGCAAGGTTAAATTCAAGTGTTTCAAACTAATCACAATCATTAACATACTAATTGGAACGATTATCTGATGTTTATGATAACGGTCAGATTAGTATGTTAAACATGGTTATTAAACCTATTCTGATGCTACATTGAGATATTTCATGATATTTGGGTAATCAATAACAATGATTGATCATTTCTAAGCCATTAATCTGTCTAGGAACTGTTTTAGCATTATAATCAACAACATTAACTATTTGATTAATCCGAGATCGTTCTTATTAATCAAGTATGTCATCAACCTAGTATTAGGAACCTGAATCAGTATAGGTTCCTACATTATCATACATTGTATGATGTGACGTTAAAATAATTAATTAAAAACCTAATATCGATTTGATGACTTTCAAGTCAATGTCTTTGACATTGGATGTTCAGAAAGATCTAATCAGTAAGTTAAAACATAAATAATTTATTAAACATAAACTAATGCAGAATTACACCATTAGCATCAGTTTGCGAGTGATCTTGCTACCGTGAGACATCAAGTGAGTTTCGTACAATCCCTTTTATCTTTAAAGTTTTATAAACATCGGGATAATTCTGCAAACCTTTTTCTGGACATTTGATATGCATCACTGTTATCTGTGTGATTTCATGTGACTCTTGTGTGATTTCATGGGATTTTGCCGTTAGTATCTCTATCACAATATCAAAGAGTCCTCATTTCCCAAACTGTATCTAGTGACATGTGGGGCCGAACAGGCATCAATGATAGTAGTATCGGCTAACAACCCATTCACTGGGAGGTTTGCATCTCCCCTAGTATGGATGTTTGTTACCTGTTTCCGAAACACCTTCTTAATGTTAGTGATATACATTAAGATAATGAGGCATTAAGATATTTACCGACGAGTAGTGTCTTTACCAAATCACAGAATGTCCGAAAGGAACTAGATATGGGTCCCATGGTTATTTGAAACTGAACATTTTGAGAACTTATATATCATATCATATTGTTGAACTTGAACTTTACGATCTCACCAGCTTTGTGCTGACGTTTTAAACTTAAACACTTTTGCAGGAAGACAGTGATTACCGGGTGAGGATGCACTTCATACATTAGTAATTAAATAAATCTGATTATGTAATAAACTTAGCAGTAATATTGGATTTAATTACGAGACCCTTGGGAATGTATTTATTTTAAGTTAATATGTGTGCTGTGATATCGGTTCAAGTAAGTCACACCTCATCTCTGAGACATCACCACTATGCTTCCGCAACCTTCTCAGAGTAACGAATGACATCATCGCCGATGACGAGAGGTGGGGGTGTGACAGCATATGTAGGGGAACAAGCCCCAATCAACATCTCACCACATACCTAATAGAACTCAACACCACTTGCGATACAACTGTAGATACCCATTTTCATCTCACATGTTAACCCCGTTTGATATTCATCCATCTGTTTGTATTCATCACCCAGTGTGTTAAATGTAGTATAATATAATAAGAGGGGTTTAGTTATCAAACCGAAGTATTGATAAACCCTCAATGTGTTAAGGAAAATAGATTAATTTATCTGATCCTTGTTATTATTCTCTCGCTTGTGGGGTTAACTGTTGGTCACTTTTAATAATAAGAGTGTTAGTTAACCAATTGATATCTGTTCTCAACTTGAAGTGCATAGAGCCTAAAAGGAATCCATTGCAATCCTCACATAATCAGATTACAATGCATCCTATTTACCTCTACCACCTTGTAGTCTCGTGGCCTCATCAATACTATTACCAGTAATGTGACCTGAGAGAAAGTCAATTCCTCAGTCTACTAGTCAATAGGATCGATTGATCAATTACAATTATAACCGCAGATTAATATCACCATGTGTCGCTTACCAGACGCGGACTGTTCGTCGCCCTGTCACCGGTCATACGTTACCGGCCAATGATCAATACGATCAACATACCAGCCCTACTAGCTGGAGGTTTGTCAAACCTATGGTAACACTATGCTATCGTCGGTTTAGTCACGTCAAACTAACTGGTCAGCGATTTGTGTGAGGGACTTACAATGATTAACTTGAATACATGGCACATACAGACAGTTCAATAGTAATCAATTGTATTGTGTGTTCACCAATGTTGTTTGTTCTCAATGTTGTGTGTTTCTCGTTGTTCTTAACAAAGTTATATAAGTACCTGTCTTATTATACAATGTTAGTTGTTGTGTGAATGATGTTGTTATCATAAAGGTACATTATCATGATTATCATTCTTGTTGTTCCATATGGTCACCCTGTTGCCACTACAGTATTGTAAGAGCTAGTCTTACTACACTTAGTCGACTCAGGTGGTGGATGATATTTGTTCGTGTTATCTTGTATTCTGCACCGAGTTGTAAGCTGAGTGTTATAAGAACTTGTCTTATTACACTTGGCTAACTCCGGTGATGAATGATGTTATGAAGATATATTATCTTCATATCATTCTTGTTTGTTGTTGTTGTCATCATGTTTACCTGTGATAATCTCGTTATCTGTTCTTGTAAGAATAATTTAAATGTTATGAGATAAAATCTTACAATTGCATTATTCTATTGTGTTGCTAATTCATGAAGTTACATTATCATGTTTCATCTTAGTTGTCTCTGTCATGTTATGATCATACAAGCATGCATACAATGATAAACGATAATAAGTCAAGCAATATTATCTAAATCATAGTATAAACAATATGTTGTACTAAAGCTTTTAAATAAATAAAAGATTTAGCATGTTTCTCAGCCCCCAGAGTTTAAAATCAGCTAAGATTAGAAAAAGGGGGCGTATGAACTCACTTTGTAGTTGTGGTAGTTGACTAAGTCTAAACGAGAATGCACGCGCTCTTTGTTGTACTTGTCGTTGTATTCACGATCCTGTATTGATTTCACGAGGTTTGTAACTTATAAGTATAAGTCTTTGAGTATGTGTTTGTGTGTGTGTTTGTGTTAGCACTAAAGTTGGCTAACACTTACCGGTCTTGGTCATCATTCGGCACTTGTGCACTTGTTATGGAGTTTAATAATACTTAATCCAATTAGATTAAAGTTAGCACACTTTGTCATTGACTTTATATCCAACTTTATGTAAACTTGTCATGACATGTAACCTTGAAATTATTTTAGTTTATAAACATCAATTAGATTTATGTTTTAAGACTACCCAAGTGATCCTTGCTAACTTGATTTGGTCATTACATAACTAATAAACAACCTAACCATAGTTCTTGCAAAATTTATGTTTTAGTTCTTTGTGAAATGAATTAACCCACATTTCTCACCACCTTCGTAATAATCTAATTATTATACAATTCCCCATGCATAGTTCCTTATGATTTGATCAAGTGTGTATTTTCCATTTTAGTATAGTGGGCCGAATAACTGGACCGAACCAAGGCCATGGGCCACATAAAATGTCATGGGCCAAGTGGATAGACTTGGGCCGTATGAGCTGTGTGGGCCGCCTAGGCTGGGCATGGGCCGAATCAATTATGTTATGGGCCAAAGTACTGAGATTGGGCCGAAACAGCTCCTGGGCCGAACTGTTACACCCCCAAATTTCAACTAACGGAATCTTACCGTTTAGGGCGTGACAAACCAGGATCTCAGTCATTAGACACAGCGAATGTCACACCCCCAAATTCCCACTCGTGGTGTCAGTTCACATGGGTGTGACGTGGCCAGGATCACAGCTCATGGTCATATAGAACGACTCTATATGAGTTATACAATCACACAATCTTTGAAGAGTAAACAAGTTTTCAAGTAAAGCAGCGGAAATGTTTTAAACATCATAAGTAACAAAGTTTGCAGCGGAAAGTAAATTGTATCAAACACTACATAAATCAATATTGTTTTCAAAATGAACACATCAACACAAAGTCTAGGAGTCTAAAATGCATGAGACTCTCTTGTACTCCTCCTTTGTGTCCTAGCGTGTGCTCCATTAGGTACCTGAGAATACATGCGAAAAGTGTCAACTAAAAAGTTGGTGAGTTCACAGGTTTAGACAGACTGAAGAGTAAACAGACATATACTGGGTATGTTAAGTTTTGTTGTTGGATACTACGATCCGTGGAGTGTGTCAGTTCATCTTACCGAAACTAGACTGTTCCCGTTTGCCTCCGCAGGTCATCGCTGAACCCGCATTCCCATCGAAATTACACTCGTTATGACCTCCAGTCAACATTGGTGCCGAGTGGGGTTAGTCAAACCCAGTAGTACTACGTAATTACGACTCGTTTGTGATACAATTAACGGTAAGGATAAGTGAGGACTTTAAGCGATAATAGTTACACTTGAAAATGGTTTTCACAACATACCAGTACTATATCTAAAACAGTTGCATAGTATTCTCACCCCAAAGTTTAGTAAAACAGTATGAGAGTAAAAGTGGGGCTGTAAAACTCACCTGAGTTTGAGTAGAGATACCGTACAGGAATCGTGTAGCTCGCCGGCTAATGTTTACCTATATCACATAGGTGTTGTGAGTTCGTGTTTACATACATGTGGGCCTCACAGGACCGTGTTCGTATTTAACAACACCAAGTTGTTAAGTGGGTCACGTTGACCGTGTTTGACCTAACGACCCGTTGGTGACGGTTTGGATGAAGCGATCGTGTAACGTGCAATTTCGTGTCGTGTGAAGTGTGCGGATACCAATAATCACTTCCATGAGGAAACTTACTATTTATAGTAAGTTTCTATTTCAGGAAGGTTTCCATATTTGGCAAGTCATGCACTAATTCATATTCCGATTATTCTAACATGCATATTTATCCTAAATGAGCGTGTTATCACATAGCACATAGTTACACATAGCCGGTTTAGCAGAATTTGCGCGTAAAAGTTTCTATAATTAGAAAGTTTGCACAAACAAGCGTATTTCATCATGTTTATCAACTAATATCATCTAGCATCACTATTTTAATCCTAAATAGCCAATCAATCATAATTGTTACGTCTAGCATGCTCCTATTCTCGGATTTTGCAAAATAAAGTTACTATTTATAGTAACTCTAGACAAATGCGCATATCTCGTTCAACTAAGTTGTAAAATCACATATTATCATCATAACCACTTCAACTAAGCATATCAAACATACAATCCTTAATAAATTCGTCATTTCTAGAAATTTCATAACAAAAAATTACTATATTTTGTAACATTCCTAAATATCATACTTTTAGCAATTCTAACCATTCCAACACATCTAGTAATCACCATCTAACTTCTAAACATCATTTTAAGCATAAATTATAGATCTAAACATGCAAATGTGGTTATTTCATCAAGAACACACATTTTGTAACATTAAAGTTACTAAAATTAGTAATAATCACCAAATGATCAAATCTTGACATAATCAATCATTCTAACCTTGCATATCATCATCATTAACACTCATAACAACATTTCAATATCCACAAACGTGTAAACACACCTAGATCATTCATGTATGTTGCTAAAACCATCATTTTAGCTACTATGACCATTCTATCATAACAACATCATCATGGAATGTAAAGATACATCATCTAATCATCATGGATCATCAAATATCATGTAAACATCATCAAACCCAGAGCTAAAATTCGTGTATGTGCATCAAGGGTGTTTGCATGTGTGCTTAAAGTCATGCATGTGAGTGTAAAGGTGAAGAAAGAGTGTTTTGGGTATAGAACTACCTTCTAATGTGTCAAGAACTCCTGAGATGATGATTTCTTTGCCTCAACAGTTTCTGGACAGCAGGTTCTTGCAAGAATGAGATGGTTATGGTGGTGGTTTTGAGCTCCAATGGGTCTTCAAGCTCTTAATCTTCAAACCTTCAAGCTTGGAGCTTCAATGGAGGTCTCCAATGGCTTCCCAAGGGTCAAATCAAGGTGTTTCAGAGAGGAATAGTCAAGAGTTGATGTGTAGAACCGGAGAAATGATGAAGATGGTGTTAATAGGCATGGTGGTCTTGATTTTATAAAGATCTGTCGTCAGGACTCCATCGCGTACCGCGGTGGATGGTTAAAAGAAGCTTCGCGTACCGCGACGGATTTCGGGAGTTAAACCCCAGCGATGCCTGTCGCGTACCGCTATAAATCCTCCTGTTGGTCCCTCGCGTACCGCGACGGGTCCCAGAGAAGCCCAATAAGCCTAATTTTGTTGTTTCGAACCAATTTTCGCGTATTTCTCGATTACGATCGTTGTTTCGAGACATATGAACATCATTTCTCTTTTCTAAGGTTCCCTAGTACCTAAGTGTTGTGCAAATGGACTTTGGTCTGTGTAATTCACCAACGTTCGTTATTCAAGACACGTGCGTTGCGTTTTGCGATAATTCCATGATTTATGGGTGCGTTTGGTCTGTTGTGCCACGTGTCACACTAAATAGTAATTATTCTACTGCCACGTATGAAACAGTAATATATATTATTAACTTAGAGTAAAGAAATTGCTGACCTGGAAATTTCGAGATGTCACATCATCCCCCAGTTAATAGGAATTTCGTCCCGAAATTCAGTTCGCGTTGCCGGTGTTAGTCTGGTCGGGGAATAAGTGAGGGTATTTCTGTTTCATCTGGTCCTCTCGTTCCCAGGTGTATTCCGGTCGACGTCGCGAATTCCATCGCACTTTCACAATTGGTATCTTACTGAGTTTGAGCTTCTTGGTTTCCCGGTCCATAATTTCCACCGGTTCCTCGACAAAATTTAATTGTTCGTCAATTTGAATTTCCTCCAAAGGAATTGCAAGCGTTTCGTCTGATAGACACTTCTTGAGGTTTGAAACGTGAAATACATTGTGTACACTACTCAATTCTTGTGGTAGTTGTAGCTCATAGGCCACGGGGCCTATCCGTTTAGTGATCTCGAATGGTCCGATATAACGAGGGTTTAACTTTCCCCGTTTCCCAAATCGAATCACTCCCTTCCAGGGCGAGACTTTAAGAAGTACTCGATCTCCCACTTGGAATTCCAAAGGTTTGCGCCTTTTGTCGGCATAGCTTTTCTGTCGGTCCCGAGCTGCTGCCATCTTGTTACGTATTTGCACGATCTTTTCTGTTGTTTCATGCACAAGCTCGGGTCCGGTTAGTTGGCTTTTTCCAATTTCCGCCCAACAAAGTGGTGATCTGCACTTACGTCCGTAAAGTGCTTCGAATGGTGCAGCTCCTATGCTGGTGTGATAGCTGTTATTATATGAGAATTCTACCAAAGGTAGGCGAGTCTCCCAACTGTTACCGAAGTCAATTACGCATGCCCGAAGCATGTCCTCCAGGGTCTGGATGGTTCTTTCACTCTGACCATCCGTTTGTGGGTGATGTGCTCATATCCAACCTCGTTCCCAGTGCCTTATGTAGGGACTTCCAAAAATGTGCCGTGAAACGGCTGTCTCTGTCTGATATTATGGAGATTGGGACTCCGTGTCTGGACAGGATTTCCTTCAAGTAGATTCGGGTTAGCTTTTCCAATTTATCAGTTTCCTTGATCGGTAGAAAGTGTGCCGATTTAGTGAGTCGGTCTACGATAACCCAGATGGTATCGCAACCACTTGCCGTATTTGGTAGTTTGGTGATAAAATCCATGGAAATCTGTTCCCATTTCCATACTGGAATTTCTGGTTGTTGGAGTAACCCTGACGGTTTCTGATATTCGACCTTGACCTTGGAGCAAGTCAGGCACTTACTCACATAGGTCGCGATTTTTGATTTCATGTTAGGCCACCAGTAAGTTGCCCTTAGGTCATGGTACATCTTGTCAGAACCTGTATGTACTGAGTATCGACTCTTGTGAGCTTCATCCATCACTACTTCTCTCAATCCTCCGTAGTGTGGAATCCAGATTCGGTCCATTAGATAGTAAGCTCCGTCATCCTTCTGTTTCATCTGTTTGTCCATACCCCGCATGGCTTCGAGGGCAAGGTTTTCCTTTTTCAGAGCTTCTTGTTGTGCGACTCGGATCTGATTTGGTAGCTCAGAGTGAATGGTGAGTTGTAGTGCACGTACGCGTTTGGTTATTTCTTTTCTGCTTAACGCGTCAGCCGCTACGTTGGCCTTTCCGGGATGATACTTGATTGCACAGTCATAATCGCCTATCAGCTCGACCCATCTGCGTTGTCTCATGTTCAGCTCCTTTTGGTCGAATATGTGTTGTAGGCTCTTATGATCGGTGAAAATTGTGCACTTGGTGCCGTACAAATAGTGTCGCCAGATCTTTAATGCGAACACTACGGCTCCCAACTCCAGATCATGAGTTGTGTAATTCTTCTCGTGCACTTTCAGCTGTCGTGACGCATAAGCTATGACTTTCTCGCGTTGCATTAGCACACAACCGAGTCCTTGCTTCGATGCGTCGCAGTAGACTACAAAGTCTTCACATCTGTCCGGTAGTGATAGGATCGGTGCGCTGCATAACTTTTGTTTCAATAAATCGAAAGCAGCTTCTTGTTTTTCTCCCCATTCGAACTTCTTGTCTTTGTGCGTAAGGGAAGTCAAAGATTGTGTGATCTTCGAGAATCCCTCGATAAATCGCCTGTAGTACCCGGCCAATCCCAGAAACTGTCGCACCTCTGTCGGCGTCTTTGGTGCCGTCCAGTTCTTGATTGCCTCAATCTTGGCTGGGTCTACGTGTATCCCTTTCTCGTTCACTACGTGCCCAAGGAATTGAACTTCGCGAATCCAAAAATCACATTTGGAAAACTTCGCGTATAGTTGTTCCTTCTTTAGTAATTCCAAGACGCGTCTCAAGTGATCGGTATGTTCTTCGTGAGTCTTGGAGTAAATCAGAATGTCATCTATGAACACGATTACGAATTTGTCAAGATACGGCTTACACACCCGATTCATAAGATCCATGATTACCGCCGGTGCGTTGGTCAGTCCAAAAGGCATGACTAGAAATTCGTAATGTCCGTACCGTGTTCTGAAGGCTGTCTTTGGTATGTCTTCCTCTTGTATTCTAAGTAGATGGTAACCGGATCTTAAATCGATTTTCGAATAGTAGCTTGACACTTGTAACTGATATAACAGGTCGTCTATTCGAGGTAGAGGGTATCGAATCTTGATCGTTACCTTGTTCAGTTCTCGGTAGTCTATACACATACAGAATGAACCGTCTTTCTTCTTCACAAACAAGACCGGTGCTCCCCAAGGTGAGAAACTCGGTCGAATGAATCCTTTATCCAATAAATCTTGCAGTTGATTAGATAGTTCCTGCATTTCAGTAGGAGCCGATCGGTATGGTGCCTTGGCTATTGGTGCTGCTCCTGGTGTTAGATCTATATGAAATTCCACTTTTCGTGCTGGTGGTAGTCCAGGTAGATCGTCAGGAAAAACTTCCGGATAATCGCGAACAATAGCGATGTCCTCGATCTTCCGTTCCTTCTTTGGTTGTTCGGTGATAAGTGCCAGGATAGCCGTGTACCCTTTCTTCAAGTATTTGCTTGCCTTCATGCAAGACATGAGGTTATACGGTATTCCGCGCCGTTCTCCTTGAATTGAGATCTGCTCCCCACTTGGCAATGTAATTCGCACGATCTTCTCATTGCACACGATCTCAGCGTGGTTTGTAGATAGCCAATCCATTCCAATCACCACGTCGAAGCTCCCGAGTGTTACCGGCATCAGGTCAATCACCAGTTGGTGGTCTGCTAACGTCAGAACACACCCTTTGATGATATATTGCGTTTCGATCAGCTTGTCGTCTGCTAACTCTACGGTGTACGAATAGTCTAGTGGTGTTGGTGTCTTATTAAGTAGTTTACTAAAGTTACTAGAGATAAAACTCCTATCGGCACCGGTATCAAATAATATACTAGCATAGACATTATTTAGAAGAAACGTACCGGTGAAGACGTTCGGATCATCCTTAGCTTCTCCCGAGCCAATCACAAAGGCTCGTCCTTTCGCTGCACCTCCTCCACCCTTTTTCAGTTGCGGGCAATCCCTTCGCATGTGCCCCGGTTTACCGCACTCATAACACCCCTTGAGAGTGTTTTGATTGTTGTTGTTGTTGGTGTTTGATCGGCATTCCATGGCCATGTGTCCGTTCTTTCCACAGTTAGTGCATTTGACCCTTTTACATGGTCCGAAGTGATGGAAGTTGCAGGTATTGCATTTTGGGCTGTTGCCCTGATATCCCCCTTGCCTTGAGTGTTTGGCTGGGTGATTGTGAAAGCTTTAGCAGGTGCTGGTCGATGTTGGGTTTGTTGCTGAGGTGAAAAGGTTCGGTTATTGCTGGGCTCCCACTTCTTCTTGGGCTCTTGGGGTTTCAGATGTTCACCCCTCTTTGGCAGCTTTCCCTGAGCTACTGCCTGATCAGTTAATTTATGAGCCAGGCGAATCAGTGGTTGGATGATGGAGAGATCAGAAGCAGTCACCATACTTTGGATTTGCTCGGGAAATCCACTGATGAATTGCTCGATTTTCTTGTATTCCGGCGTCACCATTGCTGGGCACAGCTTGCATAAATCATGAAATCGAGTGCAGTATTTCTCGATTTCCGAACCCACCATTTTATGCACCCAAAATTCCTCCTCAAGGTTCATGATCTCGTCACGTGGACAGTATTCTTCGTGAAGCATTCTGGTGAATTCCTCTCACGGAATGGTGTTGGCAGTCTCAAGTCCGAGAGTTTGGACATGCGTATTCCACCAGGTGAGGGCAGATCCCTCGAGTGTCCCGGTGGCATAGTTTACTCGGTTTTCCTCCGAGTACTCAGACATGGCAAAGACCGATTCAAGCTTTTCAATCCAGCGGAGCAGTCCCACTGCTCCTTCTGTACCCTGGAACTTGTGAGGGTGGCAGCTCAGAAAGGCTTTAAACGAGCATCCCTTCGCTGCGCTTCCTTGGGATCCTGTGTATCGGGGTTAAATTGTAAGGTGTTAGTGTCAGCGTTGCCTATGCTAAGTTAGTCAGGTTAGGCAGGTGTTAGTACCATTATTGGTGCCACTAGTCTCGCTAGCAAGTCGGTTTGCCTCGTACTCAGTGAGTACTTTGTTAACCTTACGTTCGACCATCATGTTGATCCTTGCCTTTTCGGCCTTACGTTTGAGATTGCGGGCGTTGGGTCCTCTTCCAGACATGATTCTATACGGAAAGGTTAGAGTATTAGTTAGCATGAGTTAGAGTGTTAGACGCTTGTCATGTCAGAAGTCAAGTCAGGTGTTATCAAGACATAATAAGTAAAGCAAAGCATCATTTCATTAATATTAATAACTTGAGGTACAATGATTTTCAAAAGAGATGCTACAAAATTCGTACGAGCACATCACGCTTGGCTAAGTACTACAAAAGTAGAATACTGAAATAGAAAAACTAAACTAGTGTGATGCGACAGTAGAGTGTGAGTCTCCACTGTCAGCGGGACCGTCGTCATCTTCCTCTTCTGGGTCTTCATCAAAATCTTCCTCTTCAAGATCCTTAACCTCGAGTTGAGGTCCTTGGTCCGGCTCCTGCTCCGGCTCCCTGATCAACTGGTCAGCCCAAGCGTTCTGAAGTGCCGCCTGGTTCTCTCCTGCAACATTCTCTACCACAACCAGTCGCTCGCCCTGGTCCTGGACCACAGTAGCGACTTCCTCTTGTCGCTCTTCTAACTGCGCTGTCCGGTTCCGAAGCGCCGCGATCTCATCCACTACCTGTCCCCGCAGGTGGTCTAGCTGCTCTTGGAGATGTTGGTTCTCCTTTCGAAGAGCCATGATCTCCTCATCACGCTCACGCGACCTACTGGCTTCACGAGCAGTCCGAGCAACATGGGCTGCAAAAGCCCGCTCGAGTGACACTTCAAGTGACGGTAGTTGGTGTGCTCGGTTATCATCTGTCTGTACTCGCTGTAAAGGTACTCTCTCCTCGATGATCCAGTCCCACACAGTACGTGGGTACCAAGTCCACGACCTGGCGCGCTTGGCAATGCGTGCCCTTTCTGCCTCCTCAAAGTCCTCTGAGAACATGATGTCCCTAACTCGCAGACGACTCTCCTCTGTCAGCTCATACTCGGCAGGTCGCTTCCCCGAGTTATGCCCCATGTCCCCATTGTCATCAGCCATCCTGTAAGTCCCAAATCAGTCAGTAATAGTTCACAATGGTAATAATACTATAAGTGTGAAATCTCTAAGTGTAGTGTCTAATGTAGAGCAGTGGCTATAGTCTAAGTTCACTACATGCAAACCTAGTTCTCTATAACCAAGGCTCTGATACCAGTCTGTCACACCCTCAAATTCCCACTCGTGGTGTCAGTCCACGTGGGTGTGACGTGGCCAGGATCACAGCTCATGGTCATATAGAACGACTCTATATGAGTTATACAATCACACAATCTTTGAAGAGTAAACAAGTTTTCAAGTAAAGCAGCGGAAATGTTTTAAACATCATAAGTAACAAAGTTTGCAGCGGAAAGTAAATTGTATCAAACACTACATAAATCAATATTGTTTTCAAAATGAACACATCAACACAAAGCCTAGGAGTCTAAAATGCATGAGACTCTCTTGTACTCCTCCTTTGTGTCCTAGCGTGTGCTCCATTAGGTACCTGAGAATACATGCGAAAAGTGTCAACTAAAAAGTTGGTGAGTTCACAGGTTTAGACATACTGAAAAGTAAACAGACATATACTGGGTATGTTAAGTTTTGTTGTTGGATACTACGATCCGTGGAGTGTGTCAGTTCATCTTACCGAAACTAGACTGTTCCCGTTTGCCTCCGCAGGTCATCGCTGAACCCGCATTCCCATCGAAATTACACTCGTTATGACCTCCAGTCAACATTGGTGTCGAGTGGGGTTAGTCAAACCCAGTAGTACTACGTAATTACGACTCGTTTGTGATACAATTAACGGTAAGGATAAGTGAGGACTTTAAGCGATAATAGTTACACTTGAAAATGGTTTTCACAACATACCAGTACTATATCTAAAACAGTTGCATAGTATTCTCACCCCAAAGTTTAGTAAAACAGTATGAGAGTAAAAGTGGGGCTGTAAAACTCACCTGAGTTTGAGTAGAGATACCGTACAGGAATCGTGTAGCTCGCCGGCTAATGTTTACCTATATCACATAGGTGTTGTGAGTTCGTGTTTACATACATGTGGGCCTCACAGGACCGTGTTCGTATTTAACAACACCAAGTTGTTAAGTGGGTCACGTTGACCGTGTTTGACCTAACGACCCGTTGGTGACGGTTTGGATCAAGCGATCGTGTAACGTGCAATTTCGTGTCGTGTGAAGTGTGCGGATACCAATAATCACTTCCATGAGGAAACTTACTATTTATAGTAAGTTTCTATTTCAGGAAGGTTTCCATATTTGGCAAGTCATGCACTAATTCATATTCCGATTATTCTAACATGCATATTTATCCTAAATGAGCGTGTTATCACATAGCACATAGTTACACATAGCCGGTTTAGCAGAATTTGCACGTAAAAGTTTCTATAATTAGAAAGTTTGCACAAACAAGCGTATTTCATCATGTTTATCAACTAATATCATCTAGCATCACTATTTTAATCCTAAATAGCCAATCAATCATAATTGTTACGTCTAGCATGCTCCTATTCTCGGATTTTGCAAAATAAAGTTACTATTTATAGTAACTCTAGACAAATGCGCATATCTCGTTCAACTAAGTTGTAAAATCACATATTATCATCATAACCACTTCAACTAAGCATATCAAACATACAATCCTTAATAAATTCGTCATTTCTAGAAATTTCATAACAAAAAAATTACTATATTTTGTAACATTCCTAAATATCATACTTTTAGCAATTCTAACCATTCCAACACATCTAGTAATCACCATCTAACTTCTAAACATCATTTTAAGCATAAATTATAGATCTAAACATGCAAATGTGGTTATTTCATCAAGAACACACATTTTGTAACATTAAAGTTACTAAAATTAGTAATAATCACCAAATGATCAAATCTTGACATAATCAATCATTCTAACCTTGCATATCATCATCATTAACACTCATAACAACATTTCAATATCCACAAACGTGTAAACACACCTAGATCATTCATGTATGTTGCTAAAACCATCATTTTAGCTACTATGACCATTCTATCATAACAACATCATCATGGAATGTAAAGATACATCATCTAATCATCATGGATCATCAAATATCATGTAAACATCATCAAACCCAGAGCTAAAATTCGTGTATGTGCATCAAGGGTGTTTGCATGTGTGCTTAAAGTCATGCATGTGAGTGTAAAGGTGAAGAAAGAGTGTTTTGGGTGTAGAACTACCTTCTAATGTGTCAAGAACTCCTGAGATAATGATTTCTTTGCCTCAACAGTTTCTGGACAGCAGGTTCTTGCAAGAATGAGATGGTTATGGTGGTGGTTTTGAGCTCCAATGGGTCTTCAAGCTCTTAATCTTCAAACCTTCAAGCTTGGAGCTTCAATGGAGGTCTCCAATGGCTTCCCAAGGGTCAAATCAAGGTGTTTCAGAGAGGAATAGTCGAGAGTTGATGTGTAGAACCGGAGAAATGATGAAGGTGGTGTTAATAGGCATGGTGGTCTTGATTTTATAAAGATCTGTCGTCAGGACTCCATCGCGTACCGCGGTGGATGGTTAAAAGAAGCTTCGCGTACCGTGACGGATTTCGGGAGTTAAACCCCCGCGATGCCTGTCGCGTACCGCTATAAATCCTCCTGTTGGTCCCTCGCGTACCGCGACGGGTCCCAGAGAAGCCCAATAAGCCTAATTTTGTTGTTTCGAACCAATTTTCGCGTATTTCTCGATTACGATCGTTGTTTCGAGACATATGAACATCATTTCTCTTTTCTAAGGTTCCCTAGTACCTAAGTGTTGTGCAAATGGACTGTGGTCTGTGTAATTCACCAACGTTCGTTATTCAAGACACGTGCGTTGCGTTTTGCGATAATTCCATGATTTATGGGTGCGTTTGGTCTGTTATGCCACGTGTCACACTAAATAGTAATTATTCTACTGCCATGTATGCAACAGTAATATATATTATTAACTTAGAGTAAAGAAATTGCTGACCTGGAAATTTCGAGATGTCACATCATCCCCCAGTTAATAGGAATTTCGTCCCGAAATTCAGTTTGCGTTGCCGTTGTTAGTCTGGTCGGGGAATAAGTGAGGGTATTTCTGTTTCATCTGGTCCTCTCGTTCCCAGGTGTATTCCGGTCCACGTCGCGAATTCCATCGCACTTTCACAATTGGTATCTTACTGAGTTTGAGCTTCTTGGTTTCCCGGTCCATAATTTCCACCGGTTCCTCGACAAAATTTAATTGTTCGTCAATTTGAATTTCCTCCAAAGGAATTGCGAGCGTTTCGTCTGATAGACACTTCTTGAGGTTTGAAACGTGAAATACATTGTGTACACTACTCAATTCTTGTGGTAGTTGTAGCTCATAGGCCACGGGGCCTATCCGTTTAGTGATCTCGAATGGTCCGATATAACGAGGGTTTAACTTTCCCCGTTTCCCAAATCGAATCACTCCCTTCCAGGGCGAGACTTTAAGAAGTACTCGATCTATTCAAGACACGTGCGTTGCGTTTTGCGATAATTCCAAGATTTATTGGTGCGTTTGGTCTGTTGTGCCACGTGTCACACTAAATAGTAATTATTCTAGTGCCACGTATGCAACAGTAATATATATTATTAACTTAGAGTAAAGAAATTGCTGGCCTGGAAATTTCGAGATGTCACAGCGAAAGACCTCTATATGATCTTCAAACATAATTTTGGTCTAAACTGTAATATCAAAGTTTCAAAGTTTGCGGAAGCGTTTTAAAACAAAAAAAACAAACGTAATGGTTTGTAAAATGTAAATTACAAATCAAAGTCTTAAATATCCAAATTCCAAAACACAAGACTTTTAAATATATGTATGCGACTCCACATCCTAGTCCATGCTTGTCCTTGCTTGTGCTTTTAGTGTCTTGAGAAAACATGTAAATCAAGTCAACACAAAGGTTGGTGCATACACAGGTTTGAATAATCACAAATGTTTGAAACAACTGTTTGAAAAGTGAATGTTTGCAGATAACATAATCACACATGCATAGTCATGATAGCTAGTCATTTGTACTATTTACATAAGCGGTCGACACCGAAGCTAACTGTTAAAATGTAATTTGCCTTTCCACTATTGTCTAGCACAAACAATAGTAATGTTTGAATTGGCTAGTTAAACACTTGCGTAGACCTACAATCTACCAAGTGAGGTTTGTCAAACCCAATAGATCTATATTCAACTACCACGCTTTGCACTACGGCAAACTAAACGGTTCGATATGTAAGGACTTGTAATGCTATGTTCGCACTTATCGTAAATAGCTAACTCATGCAAGTGATATGTATCTAAAATGTTTGTTTGCACATGTTTTCTCCCCCAAAACAGTAACATAAGAAAAGGGGCCGTGTACGCACCTTTGAATGCAGTAGAATGATCAGACACACGTGAAATCGCGTAGACAATCCTCTACGAAGAATCTGTGTGATAATAATACGTTATGTTATTCGGAATGTCGAATCGTGTTTGAAATCACATACGTGTCAACACACTTATGTTTAGGGGTGAGTATCGGGTAGGAACCGGACCGGAACGACCCGGAACCATAAAGACCATAAATCAAGAACCGAGAACCGGACCGAATGTATCCGGGTCGGTTTCGGGTATATCACATTTTCGCGGGTCGGTTCCGGGTATACAAGGTTTTTAACCCGTACAAAACTATTAAAGAGTGAAAGAGTTCATATTCTTGCTTGACTTTATTCCAATTTTTTGCTAGTATAATACTTCTTAAAATTAGATGTATTTTGTAACAATCTTGAGAGGAAGAAGTGTCACTTTAAAAGAAGATGATGATTTTGATGCTGAAGAGGCGTAAATTGCTTAAATAAACTTTGAATATTTGATCATAAAGGAACGTAAATGCTCATCAAATGACTACTAGTCTTGACTCCTTGTTAAAGGAATGAAGACATGCTTAAACAATTAAAATCTTAACCTCCAAAAGAAGTATACAATATGTTAAATTTAATATTTCATGGGTTTCGCGGGTTTGGTAATAACCGATGGGTCGGAAACGGACCGACCCGAGAACCGAAAAAATAAAAAAAATTAGAACCGAGAACCAGACCGTGAAATCTATTAAATCAGGTTTCACGGGTTTCGCGGGTCGGGTTCACGGGTTTCACGGGTTTGGACCATATAGTCGTATACGATTTTATTAAAATAAGCGTGACTTTAAAATTGTTTAAATACGCGTGTTAGAAATGTGCACATATAAATACGCGTGACTTTAAAATTGTTTAAGTAAATCATATAGTCGTATACGATTTTATTAAAATAAGCGTAACTATACACAATTATGTTTTCGGGTTAAAATCTAAATTTTATTATTTTATTTTGTTCGGGATTCCGTTACGGTTCCAACGTAACTTGAACGGGTCGAATCGGAGTTAAAACGAACGTTTTATGATAAAAATACTAAAAATTGAGTTTTTAAACAAAATAGGAGACCCTCTAGTTCGAACCCGCGACCTCTCTTCCACAATACCCACGCCTTACCATCTCCTCTACTTAGAATCTGTTAATAGTGTCCTTTTTAAATTGTTTTAACCAACAATGGTCAGGTTCCCTTTAGTTTATTCTTGCTGAAGCAATGAACTCCAAATTGAACCCCGATTTGACCACCTCCGAACATGAAACATTAGGGCTTTGTTTCCATAGGTTCAAACGACTATGTAGGTGATTTTAATTTAAAACGAATAACCATAACTTGCTTAATCAGGTGTACCCATGTTCGAACTCGAGTCCCTTATTCTCAATTCAAATTAATTGAATTGATGATCAAACGTTCTTAAATTCATAGGGTTTCTATTAAACAGGGAATTCGAGCCTCCCCATAATGTTTAATTCAAAAATCAAACTCAATTATGTCAAAATCCCCAATTCTATTTGAGCGACGAACCCTAACAATCAAGATCATTAAATTCGTTGTTATATTATGAAATTGATATATTATTTTCAATCAACAGAGAGTTTCGAAACTCTCTGTGATGTTTGATTTAACTTTTGAATTCGTTTAATTAAAAAACAAAACGGTTTACTATAAGAATCCTGGAACTTGATCGTATATAACTCGATATTGTTAAGTGAAATTAACATATAGATTTCGTTCAATAGATTATCACGAAACTATCTGTGTAATTTAATTTAACTTTTAAACTTGTTTTACTCAAAACCCCCAATTCGTTCTTATAACAAACCCTAGAAATCCAAAATCCTTAAATTCGTGTTTGTTATTTAAAATCATCATAGGGTTATCCTTTATTGGGGTATTCCGAAACTGTGTGTATAATTGGATTTGATTTTCCAGTTTGTTTGATTAAATATCCCCAAAACACCAATAATGATGAACCCTAGAACTAGGATTCATACTATTCGATGTTATCAGTCAAAATTGACTTAGGATTAACCTTAGTCGGCTCTTTTAGGTGTTGTAGGTGTCGAGCATTACCTGTTTTGACGCCCGATTGATATGGTTCGACTTGAAGGTGGTGTTCGGCCTAGGTCTCGATCGAATCTTTTATCCACGGCTTCTGAAATCAAATTGATCGATGTACAACCTTCTAAGAGTGCCGATTTTGGGTTCTGTGAGCTCAATTTGGTGTATTATGCTCGATTATACGAATTGTGTAGTGATTAGGGACGGTTTCATTGTTTTGGCTATCATTTGAGTTTAATTCGATATGAACTGGAGAAGCAAATTCTTCTATGTTGACGAGAAAGTGATTCCTGGCCAGATGCAACGTCGTTCCCCTATGGATCCCATTATTGACTCTGCTCCAGCGGAGGATCGTTATGTGAATTCCAGGCTATACAAATGGCTTTGCGAGCATCCTACAGATATTCATCCTATCCTTGAGCATGCTCTTGTAGCCACTCGGATAAGTCGTTTATGGGATTCTCCTTCTACCAAGCCAGTGTATCTTAATCGGAATGGAGGTACCGCGCCTTCTTTTTCTCTTTTTTTGTATAAATATTTTTGTCGTTGATTTTGCCCTAATTTCCTTTTCTTTAGGGGGATTTCTTTGAAGTATTATCAGATACCCGTCGCGGGCTTCTGGTTCCCAAAGAGAAACCTCTAAGGCCTAAAGAAGCTCCTTTCCTTCATCTCACAGCTTGTTATGTTGCTTTTCCTTTAAGGGAAGATGTTTCGGGGAGTGTCCCTACTGAAAGTTCCTCCCAACAGGTCACTCATTTTCATTTTTATTATCGGTAAATACTCTGAACATGTACTAATTTCCTGGTTATTATTTGCTTTTGCAGTTATCTCCCTCTAATTTTTCCCAGGGGTCTACTTCTCCGATCCCGGCTGGTGTCACCACAGGATCCGCGAGCTCCCCCCAACTATTGTTTCTGTCAGTGGGTCTATCCCTTCTTCCCCCTGGTGGAGCGTGAGTTTTCTTCTGTCTTTACCTCAGGTTCAATTGATGTTCCTTTGATTTCTGGTATGTCAAAGAGCTATGTGGTCCACCTCACGACTTCCGTTATGCCCCCCATTTCCCTTGCGGGCTCAACTTTGGTATCTACTGGTGTTGTTTCTTCCTCCGCGGACCAACCTTTGGTTTCTTTGGGTCCCCCTGCGACTTCCGCCGAACAGATTATTACTTCCGCGGGTCCCCCCTTAACCTTTCGGGGCTTTTATCAACTTTAGCGGAATCACCTTCTTCCGGAGGTCCTCCTTCCCTGACATTCAAAGGATCATTTGCTTCTCCTGAGCCTTCTCCTTCACAACTTAGGGCCAAGAAGTTATCTTCTGTTATGATGACTAAGTATTCGCCGAAGCGTGCCGGTACATAATTTATTTTTATTTTCATTCTGTTTCATTTTTTTAAAAGAATTTTGTCCGCGCGTTATATCTTTCCATATTTTACTAACTTCCAAATGTTTGTCTCTTTTTTGTAGGAATGAATCTTCAGTCCCCCTCCTGCTTCAAAAAACCTAAAGAAACGAGCCTATCTGCTGCCACTATTCTGGACCCCCAGGTTGCGAAACTGTTACTACTGCTTCTTCCCCTGTGACTATCCTCCCTTCTTCTCCTTCTACTTGCCTTCCATTTTCTTCTACTACACCTTTATCTCCGATTGCCTCTGTTGCTTCACCCAGCTAGGTCTTAACCTCTTCCATTTCTACCTACTCCTTATCAATGGTTACCTCCCGAGATCCTCCTTCTCCCATAGTATCTCCTGCTATGAATATTCCTCTCATTTTGACTTCTTCCTCCTGAATTTGAACGAGTGGGGAATTCAGGAGAAAGAACGGTGGAAGAAGTCAAAATGAGAGGAATATTCATAGCAGGAGATACTATGGGAGAAGGAGGATCTCGGGAGGTAACCATGGATAAGGAGTAGTTAGAAATGGAAGAGGTTAAGACCTGGCTGGGTGAAGCAACAGAGGCAATCGGAGATAAAGGTGTAGTAGAAGAAAATGGAAGGCAAGTAGAAGGAGAAGAAGGGAGGACAGTCACAGGGGAAGAAGCAGTAGTAACAGTTGCGCAACCAAGGGGTCTAAAATAGTGGCACCAGATAGGCTTGTTTCTTTAGGTTTTTTGAAGCAGGAGGGGGACTGAAGATTCATTCCTACAAAAAAGAGACAAACATTTGGAAGTTAGTAAAATATGGAAAGATATAACGCGCGGACAAAATTCTTTTAAAAAAATGACACAGAATGAAAATAAAAATAAATTATGTATCGGCACGCTTCCGCGAATACTTAGTCATCATAACAGAAGATAACTTCTTGGCCGTGAAGGAGAAGGCTCAGGAGAAGCAAATGATCCTTTGAATGTCAGGGAAGGAGGACCTCCGAAAGAAGGTGATTTCACTGAAGTTGATAAAAGCCCCGAAAGGTTAAGGGGGGATCCGCGGAAGTAATAATCTGTTCGGGAGGTAACCATGGATAAGGAGTAGGTAGAAATGGAAGAGGTTAAGACCTGGATGGGTGAAGCAACAGAGGCAATCGAAGATAAAGGTGTAGTAGAAGAAAATGGAAGGAAAGAAGAAGGAGAAGAAGGGAGGACAGTCATAGGGGAAGAAGCAACAGTAACAGTTGCGCAACCAAGGGGGTCCAAAACAGTGGCAACAGATAGGCTCGTTTCTTTAGGTTTTTTTGTGGGGGGGGGGGGTAATCAATTCAACTTTTGAATTTTTCAATAATGGCGGGATACTAAGCAGTGGGGGAAATCCCAGGAGCTGCTGACAGTTAAGTCAGGACAGCGGAAAAGACAACCTTCTAATCATCATCATGATGAATTGCGAAATTCAATACCCATACGCACGAACCCCTCTTATCTTTTTAATAAAACATGCAAATAACTCCTAAAATAACTTACAAATCCCTGGCGATTTTGAAATCAATAAAATCACCGATCTGGGGGGGACTTGAAGGCGTAAGGCTATAAAATAGCAATAATAATAATTGTTATGTTATGCACGCCCATAATAGGGCATGCATATGCATACATGGCAACATCAACATATATATTTCCATACACATATGCATACGCATACAAAAATGACGAAGAAGAGAATAAGACAAAAGGAAAATAACGGAGACGGTTATGGTGGGTTCTACTATAAGGAATGTAGATTAGCTCTCGATCGATCAACGGAATCCTATTAACAATCAAGTCTATGCAGAATCTAGAATTGATCTATATGAATCAAAGATATACAATCATTTATATAAACATCATTTCATTGATCAAAGCAATCTGATTACAATGAAATTTGAACACACAGTTCAAAGCTCTCTTACAGAGAAACTCTCTCTCACAGATCTGTCTCACCCACAAAAACTAAAAAAACTGATAGACAAACCTGTCATATATACATAACATTCATCCAAACCTTGAGGTTCGCTGGACGAACCTTTACAACACAAGACTTAGGTTCGCCGAACCTGCTTAGGTTCGTTGGCCAGACGAACCTTAGCAATACCTATTTAACTTATACAATTTTGAAAAGCAAACTATTAAAAAAATGTCCTAACAAACTTCCCTTTAATAGTTGCTTCAAAATCTTCAAAGTCTTTGCCTTTAATCTGCAACTTGAGCTCCACTTGTTTCTTCACAAACATTATCTGAAGCGCGAATGACAACTGACTTTGGAATCTTTGATAATAGTTCAACTTCCAACTTTGCATCTCTATCATCTATCTCTTTCTGCAACTTCATCAGCTCAACATACAAGTAATTGACATCCTTCCATTTGCATCCAGAGTGTATTCCGAAAGTATAACACATTCGAGCTATTGTTTGAAATTGAACAGCCATATCTTTGTAGCTAATACCAACATCATGAAACCCTTCACTTGCAAAGATTTTAGCTTCATTAAGTAAATAAATATCTTCCTTTGAATAGTTCACCAACCAAACATGATCCAACAGTCTGATCACCCTCCACTTCTCATTTTCTCTTAATAGAATGACTGCTTCAGATGTTCTTTCATCATAGAACCAAAACTTGAAATAATGATTCCAATTCTGTTCTATTCTTCTCAATCTTGGTCTTGAATAAACTTTTGGTTTTGGATACACATATGAATTATGTTTCAATACAGAAAACTGTGGAACCAACCAATTCCAGCCAGTCTTAGCTTCTTTCTTTAACGTCTTCTCAAATCTTTCATTGTGCTCTATCTGAATAGGCTTTATCATCCTCAGTCTTGATAACTGCATGCACTCAAAAGAAGGTAATGACATAATGTCAAATGCCTTTCCAAAATATTGACAACCATCAGTTCTCTTAACAACATAGCATCCTCTATTCTTCAAGCTTCCAGGAATATTGTGAAAGTAACCATAGCTTACAATTCTTCCTCTCATCTTTGACTTAGATCCAATCTTGAATTTTGAGAATAATCTTGCTTGGTCTTCTTGAACCTTTTCTTCAAATACTTCAACCATTTGCTTAAAAATCATTAAGTGATCAATGATGTACTTGTGTTCATCTAGACTTTCTCTCCACATATCCATATAAGTCTTTTCTTTCATAAAATCAGCTATTGTCTTTGGAGATCTTTTCTGGACTTCAATATCAAAGATCTTCTTCAAATTTTGCAAATTATACAAATTCTCATCTACATGATCATCTTGTTCAAAATCAATTGACTGATCTGATTGTCCAATCACCATCTTTCCATAATCATCTGCATTCTGTAAATCATTAACTCTTACTCCCAATAGCTCAGCTAGATCTTTTCTAGAATAACCACCTTCAATCTCTCCTTCCTCCAAATCTCTATCTTCATTCTCTTCACCAAACATACTTTGTAACTGTGCATCAGCATTCTGTTTGAACAACTGCACAAAAGCAGGCAATGAACTATCAATCACTTTCTTTGGATATTCCAACTCTGTCAAATCTTCAATATCTACATCTTCATTATCCTTAGCCTTATCAGATGAAATAGGATTAACACCAAAAGAAATCCCAGAAGGCTTGTAAATCACAATAGCATCGGTTATGAAATTCAAACCACTTGAACTTCCAACTCCTGTCAAATCCCATCATCATCTTCATCATCATCATGAAAAGCATTAAAGCTTGGATGTTCATCAACATCTGAGTCTTCATAATCTACCTTCTCTTCTTCTTCCTCATCATCAATGTTAACATACACTGGATCAGCACTAGCATCAGTAGCCTCAGCTTGATTATCTTTGACTTGAATATCATTAACCTTTTGCCTCAGCACTTGATTCTCTTTCTTTAATTCAGCCAGTTCAACACTTTGTTTCTCAGTCAAAACTCCAATGAAGCAGTCCTATCATTCATCAATTTCTTTTCCAGTACATCCTCTTCTCTTCATTTCAGAAGCTGAGCCATATTGCTTTTCATCACATCCATATCACTTTGATTCGAAGAAGATGGTTGTTCAGTTTTAGCTTTCTCCTTTTGCTTCCTGTACTTGTCAAACTCTTGTGAAAATATAGAAATCCTCTTTCTCAACTCAGAATCATCATAATCCAATGAGAAGTTTAGGTCCAAATCTTCTAATCCAGTAAACATAGAATCAACTCTAGAAGTAGAAGCTGCTTGAAATGATGTAGTAACTGTTGTAGCATCCATAAATGAAGGCACGAATGTTGCAACATTTACAAACTCAGGTCTATGCATGAAAGTTTCTGTATGAACATAATCTTGAGAAGTAGAAACAACTTCTTGAATAGTAGCTGCAACTGAAATAGGTACAGAAACATGAATGGAAGCAGGTTTAGAAGAAACAGTTACTGGAGAAGACACAATAATCCTAGGAGTCCTTGTCTTCTTTTTTTTAGGAACCCTAGCCATTCTCTTCTTCTTCTTAGGCCTTGAAGACTCAGGATCATCAACTATAAAGTTAGGATCATTCACCTATTCCCTTTCTTCTTCATTCTGTTGTGCTGGCCTTTTCTTTAACCTTCTAACCATTCTGTTTCCAACCTGAACTGTTTCCATCTCAGACTCAGTAGATTCTTCATCAGCATCAGCTCCAACATCTTCAGCATCAACATGTGGAGAAGAAGCAGTAGCATCTTCTTGTCTTTGAGCATCCTTTTGACCTGGATATATCACTTGAAGAGGAACCAGTGTAGAAAGAGTTACATCTGGAGTCTCTTGAACTGGATCTGGTGTTTGTTGATGTGTCTGAGAAGACTGACCTTGTGATTGTCTCACTTGTGGATCTTGAGGAGGAATTGGTGGTTGTTGATCATCATCATCATCATCATCATCATCATCATCCAGCTGTTCATTCTTGAAATCATCATGTCTCCAGGCATCATTCTGAGGAGCAATGTAATTAGATCTAGTACAATGTCCCACCAAATCTTTTATCAGAATCTCATCAGTGCTTTTCCGATAAATCTTTACGTGACCAAGACTTGAATCAGTCATGTGCTTTAACTTGAGAATATCAGAAGCAACCCTAGGCAAGTTCTGTTCAGGAAACCTTTCATCAATCAGCATCTGAATAAATCTTGGATACATATAGAATCTGTCTTTAGGTTTGGTTATGTTGTCTGATAAATATCTGAATATCATTGCAGAGAAGTTGAATGGCTTGTTCAAAATCAATGCTACCATATCAGACCTCATAAGATCTCTCAACTCATCAAAAGTACCCTTTCTCATGCTCAGACAATGAAGAAGAACATGTGCCAGGAACTTGTACTGCAACGGTAACTTTCCCTTCTTGATCGAGTACTCACTGTAGACACTAAAGTATCTAATCCTCATAAAACAACCTTTAATACACCTCTCAGGAATCAGAGTCATTCCTGCAGGTTCACCTCCAAACTGTAATACCCTCCTGATATCAGCTTCAGTAACTCTAATGGCTTATCGAAGCACATTAGCCTCAATCACATAAGTATCATCAACTGTAATCAACCTAGCTGACTCCCAGAAACTCTGAATATGATATCTGTAGATGTGACATGAGTTGGAGATAGCATAATAAATCGTCTACCGTCTCAAAAACTCAATCATCGGACAAAACTCCTTGCCATTCTTTGTTGTAGGATCTAAATACGTGTAACATCAGTGCCGGAAACGCTGCCGGAACAGTGATCTCTACAGTAACTTGCACAGTAACAGGTACAAACTACGTGAACTATTTGTATGCTATTAACACTTTGATGCTTAACACTAAACTATTATGCTTTCGTTTCTGAAATCTGATTAAATCTCATGATTTAACAGTCAGAAACACATCAGACAATGTTGAACTTACATACGAATGTTTATTGATATGCTATTTTGTATAAACGTATGCGAGGTTGAATAAAACAAAGCATGAATGGATTTCGTTACAGGAATGCTAAACGGACGGATTATTCGTATAGGTGACGATCTGTACGAATACATCTGAAATTTTAACGTTCCGAATGATGTCCAATAATTAGAAATCCATATTGAAAAGCGTAGTGTTTGTCGTGTTCGTACGGGTGACGATTCGAACGAATACGCAATTTAAACTGTAACTTAAACATTTTCAGAAATTTAAAATAAACAAAAGATATTTAGTTATTTTATTAGGAATCACAATCTAAATTAATTAATAAATTCTATCTTTAAGGACCGAGACGTTCGTCGCGTAAACGAACCAGAAACGACGTTTTTACGCGAAACCGAGCAAAACCGAACGAACCTGAACGAACCCGGTTAAGTTGAAGCCATTTATGAGGGCACTTAATACCCTCATCTTCCCCCAACAACCAAACTTTATCACCACCACCGTCACTTTCTCTCTCATCTTTCTCTCTCTAGAACACCATCTCCAACTCTCTTATTTCTACACCATTTCAAGCCCTTTCGGTGTCTAAACGACCATACCAACACGTAGAACTCAAAAGTACAGAAGATCTAAACTTTAAACCGCTCGATTTGAGGTAAAATCAAGGTTTTTGTTGCGATTTTATGGTTTTTCTAACCCTAGGTCGAACCCCACATAAAACCGGCCAAACGCACTTAAAACCTTAGGGGAATCACTCACACCTTCTCTAGAAAGTGTTGGAAACAAGTATTAGTGCAAACCATAGCCATTTAGCTCGAAAATGGAGGCTGTCATGGTGCAGGTCGAACAGTCGAATGGCCGGCCGAATGGCCTCACCCCTTCTTTCGGTCGGCTCATTCTCTTTCGCCCCTACCTCATTCGATCGGGCCTCATACGGCACCAGCTGCACCATTCGGTCTTACTGGTTCGACCACACCCTCAATCGCCTCACTCAGCCATGCTGATTCATTCGGTCAACCTGTTTCGGCCAAGGGTCATTCGCAGCCCTTTCTTCCATTCGGCCTAGACTCATACGGCCAAGCTCATTCGCTCGAACCAAAGCCCATTCGACCATCAACCATTCGGGCAACCTAAACCGAGACCAAGGGGATTGTGAGTCATGGAGGATTACTAAGCAACTAGACACATAAGAGAAGCTTAAACAAATACACACACACTTCATGCATGCATGGTGTGTGTGTGGGTGTGTGTGTGTGTGCACATGGAAGTCATTAAGGCTTTGTTAACAATAAGCAAATCCTAGTCTATTTTATTAAAACAAAAGGTGATGAGATTAAAAGCTTTTCATGCTAAAGATGAATGCATCAATATTTTGCCAAGCTAAAACTAATGTAACAACCTTAAGGGTTATGATGACTTCAAACACAAAGCGTAGAATATAACGGAACAAGGCATTTATCTAAGTGTAGTGTTAGTTAATAACACCTAACACTTAGTTAATTTTCCTATTGCTCACAATTAACTTAGATGGTTCTATGGGACTACTAAGTTAAGTTGTGTACACAGGCGATCTAAGAAACAAAGAAAGCTAAAGCTAAAGTTTAGGCTTAGAGTTAATCAAGTTGGATTAACTTAAGCCTAACAAAAAAATCGATGATTTTCTTAAAATATTTGATGGGTTATTAAATGAAACTTGATAATAAACTCTCTTTGATAAATTAAATGATTTATAATTTAAAATTTAATTAAGACAAATTACTGTATAAATATGTAATCAAATTCTTATAGGATCACGGGTTTTATTTAGGGGTAACATTAAGGCTAGTTGATGAAATCATAGAAAACACGATAGTAACATAGGACACTTAGTTGCACACCGAGACCAAAGCCCTAGTTTCGGCTATTATAACGACTTATAGTATTCGAATCTCTTAAAACAACTCAGGTGATTGAAGATACTTAAGCTGCAACAAACGAGCGCGCATTATCTGTGGTAATTCATACTTAGCAACACAGGTGGGTTCATTTGTCCCTTTTCAAACTATTTTGATTTTAAATCGGGACTGAGAAGCATGTTATACATTTCAAACAAATGTTATAAATGTTACATAAATGCTCATATAACTATTCTTATATGCTAATGCTACACACTAATGCTGGATGCTAAGGGTAATGATACATGATTATGCCAAGTGCTAAAGGCATATGTTAAATACTAACGATAATGCTACGTGCTGATACCAAGTGCTAATGGTATTTACTATCTGTCAATGTTATTATTATATGCTAATGTTAAGTGCTAATGTTATATGCTAATACTAATGCCAATGCAAAATTGCTAAACATTAATGCTAAAGGCTAATGATGATGCCATATGCTAATACTATGAGGTAATGTTAAAACCAATACTAAATGCTGATAATGATGCTAAATGCTAATACTACGGGTAAGTGCTAAAAGCTAATGACGATGCTATTTACTAATGTTACATACTAATGCTACATACTAATGCTACGAGAAATGCTAAGGTCGTTGTTGAATGCTAACGATTCTATGATAATGCTACATACATACATACATACATACATACATACATACATACATACATACATACATACATACATACATACATACATACATACATACATACATACATACATACATACATACATACATACATACTGAATACATGAAGCTATGAATGCTATAAACTCTTGAATGCTTATATGCTTGCCATGCTAAAACAACGGTCTGGCCTCTCAGTGCTTGCCTTACCGGTTGTAAAGCTAGTACTTGTGCACAAGTTACGTAAATGCTGTACTACTCGAATGATATAAACTTGTATGCTAAAGCTACTGACTATGGTAGAACACACCGTTTTGGTCTCTCAGTGCTTGCCATAGGGTGTTCTACATAGTCAGGACTTGAAGAACATATTTGGTCTCTCAGTGCTTGCTATAAAGTGTTCTTAATAGTCAGGACTAGAAGGAACCTATGATGGCCTCTCAGTGCTTGCCATAGGGTGTCCTTCATGGTCTGGATTCAACGGAAACTGACTGATGGTCTCTTAGTGCTTGCGATGTGGTGTTTCCCCTTAACTATTCACTGATGTGATAAGTAACTAGGACGATACTGGTTCTCTGTAGTTGACTTTGTGTCATCTTGGAAATCCTCTATCTCCACCGAAGTTGCTAATCACACTTAGTGCCGAAATGGATTTATACTGGATTCTTTCGGGTGTTTAGTTGTCCATAATGGTAACTCTCAAGTTAAACTCACAAATGCTATTGTGTATGGGTGGAAAATTTACAAACAGAATGCTTAAGCTATAATGAGAACGGATTTGATGGTAGGTAAAATGCTTAATTATCATTAACAATGTCATATGTGGTTTAGTATGTGGTGGGGTGGCGTCTGGGTGGGTTGTAGGCTCGACTCTTTCGTATGCCCTATATATAAGCATACCGAATCGGATAGGACAGAGGTTATTAATGAGGCTAAGGTTGTTACCGAAAAGGTTTGCAAAAGCTATTTCTTTTTCACATACTAAAACTCTATGAACTCACCAACCATTGTGTTTACTTTGTTTTCTTACATGTTTTCTCAGGTGATGTACAGAAGTAAGCTCAAGGCTAAGGAATGCATACTAAGATGCCCAGATAGAGGAACTAGTAGATTTTGACAAGCACATGTTTTGATGAACGCTGTGAATCACTTTTGATATCTTGTACAGATACAAAATAGTAAACATTTGATTCTTTTGATAGGCTTACTTAGTTAAATTATCAAACATTAACATTTGTAATTTAAATTTGTAATCCTAGTTTAATACTATTTGTGCTTTAGTTATTCTCAATTTTGATGCTATGTAAACAATCTGATCAAACACGATTATCACTCATGATATCATGCCCCGGGAACCTTCCGCCCGACGGGAAAGCCGATCCGTCCCGCCGGCTCGATGTGTGACAATACGCACACAGATTGTGTTTATCTCCAAAGGTGAGAGTTGCCATTTCTACAATCAAAACAAACAACAATTAAAAAAATCAAAAATCAAAAATTTAAAAAAATTGCTAAGTAAATCCAAAAGTATAGGTTCGACTATTCTCGATCTAAAAATTAAAAAATCTACAAATCTAGCCGGTCAAACTCAAATCTGTTTACCTATTTAGAATCACAATACAAATCCGAACCTAATGGTATATGGCAAAGAAACTCAAAGAGAATAAAAAAAAATCAAAACTCAAGCTCTAAGGTTCGTGAAAGTGTTTCAGATGAAAGTGACGAAGCTTATTCACGAACCTCTTTATTTATACGAACCTGTGAACAAACCTTTTGAACGAACATTTGACCAAACCTGTTGACTGAACCTTTGGTCAAAAATATTGAACGAACCAGTCCAAAACCTCTCAGACGAACCTTCAACAAAACCTGTTGAACGAACCTATGACCAAACCTGTTGGACGAACCTATCATGCGAACCCACTCACAAGCCTATCAGGCGAACCTTCAACCTAACCTTTTCAAAATCCAATTTTATTTAAAATTTCAAACAAACCAATGTTTTAATGTTTCAGACTCAAAACAAATAATCAAAAATTATTGATTTAACATCAGATAAAAACCAAAAATCTTTTTGTATTTTTCAAATTTTAGAACAAACACACTACAAATGTAATAAACCTAACTATGAAATATAAAACTAACTAAAACAATCACATATTTTTGTTGAGAAAGATCCAGACATGAGATCATATTGTATTACAATCATCAATACACCTGATTGAATTAATGAATATTTTTATCAGCAATTACAATTCAAAGATGATTGTCAGTATATAAATTGTGACACCCCGTAAAATCCAGGTCAACATACTATTTATTGAAATGTTTATTTAATTGATATTTGTACACGTAGCACTAGAATTAGTTTAATTTAGTGTAACACATGGCATGACGATACCAACACTGACACACAACAGGATAATCCAAGGTATTATCGAAAACTGCACACATGTGTCAGAAAACACGAACGTTGGTGAACGTCACAACATTTGGTCACAAAAACACTTAACAAGTCAATTATGGTTAATAATTGGCAATTAGAGTCCGAACGATGCTCGAACGATGATTTACAGTCGAGAAATGAGCGAAAACGGGCCGAAAACCACAAAATAAGCTTATTGGGCTTGACAAGTGGGTCAGGCGGTACGCCTGAACCGAAACTTCGACCCTTGGCGATCAGCGCAGAAGGAATAAAAGGCGCCACATCCGATGGCCCCGCGCGCAACGACTGGCGCCGGTATGCCACGTCAGGCGATGCGCCTGACACCATGAATTCGCAAAACAACTTTTTAAACTTCCAAAACCCATCATCACACCTACACATTCATTTTAACCGACTCCACACTCAACATTTCGGCCACTTTCCTTCCCAAACGTCTGAAACACCTTGATTTGACATCTAGGAAGCCATTGAAGACCTTCCTTGAAGCTTGGAAGCTTGAGAACCACCAAGAACTTGAAGAAGAGGAGTATTGAAGCTTGGAGACAACCACCACCTTGTTGTTCCTACACAAACCAACTATCCAAAAGCATTAGAGGATGTTCTTGTCATCATCTCTACAATCTTGAAGCTATAGAAGGTAGTACAACACTTCTTGTAGCTTAAAATCACTATTACATACACATGCAAGCTTTAAAACTTACATGCAAGCACATAGAGTGCACATGCACGGAATTTTGATCTGAGTTTGATATGTTCACAATTGATTTTGATGATCTATGATTGTTTAAAGATGTATCTTGGTGATTCATGACGATCCATGATAATGTGTGTCATTATAATGCATGATTTGGTCATAAATGGGTGATTTACTCACATGCATGTATGATCTAGAAATGATAGATGGATTCTTGATGATCGTTGATGATGTTGTTAAAATGGCTAAAATATGAGTTCTTGATGAACTTTCTATTTATAGTAACTTTTTAGTTACATTGTGATGATATGGGATGAAATGTGAACATGTATGTGTATGAAATTGTTATTAGGATAATAATATGATGATTTTGATACTTAGAAATTGATTTGGCTTGATTTTGAGCCATATTTAGCATAATTACTATTTATAGCAACTTTTAAGGCTTGAATATTGATAAATGGTGTTTTGAACTAGATTAACATGTTTAGGTGATATTAAATGATATTACATGATGAATTGTGATATGAGAATGGCTTAGGTATGTTTAGAATGATCATTTGTATGTAAATTGACAAAGTTACTATTTATAGTAACTTTATTTTATGGAATATCGGTTTATGAACGCTTTGTATATTTTGAACTTGCTAAATGGCTTAACATGTTTTAATATGATGTTTACATGCTAAGTTAGATGGTTTCTAATATCGCACATGCTAGACTTAGAAACTTTCCATTTTAGGAAACTTTTGTATGAAAACATGACTTATATGATTTCGTATGACAACGTGTTATGTGTTAACATGATCACTAAGGACTTAACAAGCATGCGAGAACTTTAAAAACGATAAGTGTTATAAAACTTGCTATAAACGGAAACTTACTATAAATAGTAAGTTGTTCATAGACGCGACATGCACATTTTGCACACGGTTATCACTAACACGCATGTTACACTTCTCACAACCAACACACGGTTCACCAACGGGTCGTTGACTTGACACGGTCAAACACGGGCAAACTTGGTCAAACACGGTCAATGTGGACCAACATGAGCTAACACGGTCAATGTGGACCGACACGGACAAACATGAACAACCGAGGGTTGTTGAGCACAAACACGAGCAGTAACACGAATACGAGCACGGTCACTTACACAAACTCATGTATGGTATATGATATAGGTAGCCGGTGACCGACACGCAGTCTACGCGGGAGCTTACGCTTACCCTATTTCTTGATTACTAAGGTGAGTTTACGGCCCCTCTTTACTCTTTTCAAACTTTTCAAATAGGCGGAGAATACTAGTTGAATCGAGTCAAACAATTATGCTATTACAAACATTTTATGTGTATGTTGGTTTATTAGACAAACATTAAGTGTTGAACTCGTAACAAGCCCTCACAAAGTCTTACCGTTAATGTACAAACAACGTGGTAGGTTTGAATGATCCGTTTGGGTGTGACTAACCTCACGTGACACAATATTGACTGGAGGTCATAACATGTGAAACTCTGACCTAACTTTCTATGTAATTACGAGACATAGTGGAGGCAAGGACAAACAAGTCTAGTTGGGTAGTGACACACTAACACTTGGAGCCTAGGGCTCGGGACTAACATATGATAAACCGCATGACACATGTTTTCCATTACTATATGTATATATCAAAACCTGTGAACTCACCAACTATTGTGTTGACACTTTTTCTTAAACTTGTATTCTCAGGTAAGTGACAGACACTTGGAACAAGGAATGCACTTAGGGGACTGAGCATAGGATCCGATTGCATTTCATACTATATCTTTTGAACAAACAATTTAGATTTATGTTTTGTACTTTAAAACCATGTAATGTCTAACATGTCAATTTTCCACTGCATGTTAAAACAATCATATTTTTCGCTGCTATGATGTATGTAATTCCGCTGCAAATTATTTTAGTTAAACTTTTATGTCAAACATTGTATTTGAAACGCATATAGATTTGTACTATATGACCATGAGCTGTGATTCTGGCCACGTCATACCCACGTGGACAGACATCACGAGTGGGAATTTGTTGGTGTTACATAAATCCTCTTTAAATTTAATTACTTAGTTAAGATATCAATTAAAACAAAACCATCAAATACTTTATGTTCTCCATTTACTTGAACACATCCTCGTTTTGTGAATAATTAAACAAACAACAATGTTCTTGAAACAATTTACTTCAATTTTAACTAGCTTGATCATGCAAAAACAAAGTAGAATATCTTTTGAAAACAACTAAATGTAAAACAAATTGAAATTCTTCAAAATCTTGGAATCAAGGTTGATACTTTCGTATGCTCAGATGATCCAGAAAATGAACGAAACAATAATTTAAGATTAAGCTTTTAACAATCAGATCGATATTCTCATATACGCAAAGATTGTCCAAATCTTAATCAAACCAAGAAAACAAATTTGAATTATTTAAAGCTATAACAATCAGGTCGAGACGTAAGTATGCGTAGAGAATGTTTCAGCTTTAAACTAAAACAAAAGAAAAACAAAATTTTGAATTTATTTTTTAAAAATAAACACATGATCAAAAACTAGTAAATTAAATTTTGTTCAAGAAACATATTGTAAGATTAATCACCACTCATTCAGGACAAAGCTAAGCACTATGTTCTAAGCATCTGTTTCCTGCAAAGCATAATCAAAATTTTGTCAAATGTTATATTAACTAAGTTATAAACCTACCAACATATCCTACTAAGTAATTGTAAATGCTCTTTATGTTTTAAGTTCTTATATGACACAGATGTGCTTCCAATTGCTACAATGTATGTCACACCCCCAAATTTCAACTAACGGAATCATACCGTTTGGGACGTGACAAACCAGGATCTCAGATCATTAGACATAGCGAAGACCTCTATATGATTTTCAAACATAACTTTGGTCTTAATTGAAAAATTCAGAGTCTTAAAACATTGCGGAAGCGTTTGTAAAAAGTAAAACACCTCAATGTTTGCAAAATGTAAATTACAACGATAATGTCTCAAATATTCAAATCCAAACAACTGTAATGTAAAATATGCATGTGACTCGATCTCCTAGTCCATGCTTGTCCTTACTGGTGCTTTTAACGTCCTGAGAAAACATGTAAATCAAGTCAACACAAAGGTTGGTGCATACACAGGTTTGAGTAGTCACAAATGTTTGAAACAACTTTTTGAATCGAAATGTTTGCAGATAACATAATCACATATGCATAGTCATGATAGCTAGTCATTTGTACTATTCATAAGCGGTCGACACCGAAGCTGACTGTTAGAATGTAATTTGCCTTTCCACTATTGTCTATCACAAACAATAGTAATGTTTGAATTGGCTAGTCAAACACTTGCGTAGACCTACAATCTACTAAGTGAGGTTTGTCAAACCTAATAGATCTATTTCTAACCACCATGCTTTGCACTACGGCAAACTAAATGGTTCGATATGTAAGGACTTGTAATGCTATGTTCGTACTGAATGTAAATAGCTAACTCATGCAAGTGATATATATCTAAAATGTTTGTTGCACATGTTTTCTCCCCCAAAACAGTTAAAATAATAAAAGGGGCCATGTACGCATCTTTGAATGTGAGTAGAATGATCAAACACACGTGAAATCGCGTAGACAATCCTCTACGAAGAATCTGTGTGATAATAATACGTTGTGTTATTCGGAATGTCGAATCTTATTTTGAAATCGCATACGTGTCAACACACCTATGTTAGAGTGTTAGAAATGTGCATATATAAATACGCGTGACTTTAAAATCGTTTAATTAGATCATATAATCGTATACGATTTTATTTAAATAAGCGTAACTATACGAAATTATGTTTTCGGGTGACAATATAAATTTTATTCTTTCATGTTGTTCGTATTTTCATTTCGGTTCTAACACAACTGAAACGAGCTAAATCGGAGTTAAAACGAACGAATTACGATAAAACTGCTAAAAATAATGTTTTGTACAAAACCAGTGGGCCTCGGGTTCGAACCCGTGACCTCTCACACCCAACACGTTCACTCTACCAGTCAAGCCCACTAAATATTTGTACAAGAACTCAAATTTAAATTGTCTTAACCATAAACTCACTGATCTCCCTTTGTTTATCATTAACCGAATCCATGTAAGTCCGATTGGCCCATGATTCAAATCTGATCGACCTCAAAACCATATGGTTTTATTCCATTCATCAAAACGAGTCCCATCATAGTTTTAATTTGATCAAACCATCAGTTTAGAACCCTCAAATGTGATATCATCGGTTTCGATCAATAAACAATCTCGAAGCTATCTGTATATATTAATTTGATTCTAGATCTTGTTTGAATCGAAACCCCCAACTTCGTTCTAAGCATGAACCCTAGTTATTCGATCTTGTATATTCGATATTACAAATTCGAATTAACATGGGGATTTGCTTAATCGTTTGTTTTAGGTCGTGTAGGAATGATTTGTTACCTTGTTTGATGTCGTTTTGATGTAGCTCGCCTATTAAGTTAAGGTTCGGCCGTCTCACGATCGATTTCTTCAATCCGAGCTTCTGGGAATGAAATTGTGGTATGCATAAGACTCTAAATGTGCCGACTAGTGATTCAGTAATTTCAATTGTGAAGGTTTTGATCGATTAATGTGAGATTGCTAGTTAATGACGACGGTTTTGACTCTTGGAATCATTTCTTGATTAAATTCGATGATTAGCACATTAGTAACTGATAATAACGTTCGAAAATCATTAATATGAGTTTATTAGACGTTTAATTCGATTAAAATCACAGTGTTAATGTTAAATTTGAGATTTCTCTTGATTATCAACTCAAATTTTGACTTTTGAAGTCAAAATAGATCATTAGGTGTAATTTCAACATTACTGTGAACATTTTGTGTAATTTCAACATAAATCCTTATTATTCAAACGCTTGTAATTTATTTTGGTCAAGTTTGATCCTCTAAGTTTGACATGGTTCGATTTCGTAACGTTTCTGATAATTTCTGATTAACGGTGTTAATCCGGAAGTGCCGAATTGTCACAATGTACTATCATTTCTCATTTGGTCGAATCAATTTCTCATAATTTTAATTTTTTAATTTTTTTTGTTTTTGATTTTTCAAATGTTTGAGGTTTCAAAATTTTCTCCCCCTAAAACTAAAACACAAAACAAACAAAAAAAATAATTAAAATATCTGATGTTAAGTCAATAAAATTGATTATGAAGGAAGTTGATTTGAAATGACCTCACCCATGACCCGAATGCCATTTAATTTGAGTAAATACTCAAAACGATTTTTATCAAAAGCCTTAGTGAGAAGGTCTGCCAGTTGCTTATTTGTATGTATCTTCACCACATCAATAAGTTTCTTTTTATAGCAATCGTGTATGAAATGAAACCTAATATCAATGTGTTTAGAATGTGAATGATACACTAGATTCTTTGTTATGGCAATAATAGCCTCATTATCAACATGAATTGGGGTCGTACGATAATCCAAACCATAGTCTCACATCTGTTGTTGTATCCACAATACTTGTGAACAACAACTGGCAGCAGCTACATACTCAGCTTCACAAGTTGAAGTAGCCACAGATGTTTGCTTTTTACACTGCAAGAAACTAATCGTTCCCCCAAAAATTGTGCACCTCCAGTTGTGGATTTTGCATCTGTCTTACATCCTCCATAATCGGAGTCACTGTAGGCATTGAAGGAAAAGTTATCATCCTTAGGATACCACAGACCGGTGTCTGGTGTACCCTTCAAATAACGAAGTATTCTCTTGACTGCAATCAGAAGTGACACTTAAGGTTTTGATTGATATCTTGCACAGATACTTGTAGCAAATACAATATCTGGTCTTGAGGCAGTAAGATACATCAAACTTCCAATAATTCCACGATAAAGGGTGGGATCAATCAACTCCCCCTTAAGATTAGGCTCAATCCCGTGATTAGGCTGAATGGGCGTGAAAATTGGTTTTGAATCAAGCATGCTAAACCGTTTTAGAACATCTTGAATATACGTTGTCTGATGAATGAAAATTCCATTATTAGTTTGATCAATTTGTAAGCCCAGAAAAAATTTGATATTTGACATTGCACTCATCTCAAATTTATGAATCATCACCTCTTTGAACTCCAAACACATTTGTTCATCAGTAGATCCAAAAATAATGTCATCTATATAGATTTGAACAAGAAGAATGTCCTTGCCCTTTCCCGAAAGAACAAAGTTTTGTCAATCTGACCCCTATTGAACCCGTGTTCAATAGTCGATAACGTCTCATACCAAGCACGCGGAGCCTGATGAAGACCATACAGTGCTTTGTCCAAGAGGTAAGCCTGATCCCGATGGATAGGATCCTCAAAGCCCGGTGGCTGACAAACATACACTGTTTCCTTCAAAGAACCATACAGAAATGCAAATTTTACATCCAACTGAAAAACTTTGAACTTTTTGTGAGCAGCAAAAGCAAGAAAAAGTCTAATTGCTTCCAGCCGCGCCACCGGTGCAAAAACTTCATCGTAATCAATTCCTTCAACTTGTCTAAAACCCTGAACCACTAAACGAGCTTTGTTTCTGACAATTAAGCCTCTGTTATCTCGTTTACATCTCAGCACCCATCTAGTACCAATCTTTTTCTCTCCTTTTGGAAAATCTACTAAATGCCAAACTCCCAACTTTTGAAACTGATTCAATTCTTCTTGCATCGCCTCCACCCAGGCAGGCTCACGTAAAGCTTCAGTAACAGTCTTTGGCTCTATTTGTAAAATAAATGCCGGATGCATCCAGAGCTCTTGACTACCATGAGTTCTCTCTAACTCCACATACAAACTTTCCTCATTTGTGACTTGATTTCGTGTATGTACTCCTGCAGATGGATCTCCTATGATCTGAGCAGTCGGATGATTAAGATGAACACGTGTGACAGGCGCTTGCGCTACACCCACATTATGATCCAGATTCGTAATATTCTAATCAGTGTCTTGATCAAGAGAAATAGCATCTTCAAAAACATCATTATCATCATCAGATGACCAATCATCATTAATTACTTCTGAAATGCCTTCCTCATGTGGTGCAGTAATACCATCTTCAGAATGATGAGAAATACTTTGTTCTTCATAATTCTGCAAATCATATAACATTTGTAAGGTTATTTCATCATCAAAAACAATTGGAGACATATTAAAAGACTCAAACAGTTTATTGTAATCAAAAAGTCAATCTGGTCCTTTTCCGTCTAGTATAGGTGTATGTCGTTGAACATCCACATGATACCATAATTCCACAACACCCATTACGTTTATTAAACACACGTT